>VXBC01005863.1:453743-560536 GCA_013399945.1 Ploceus nigricollis | reverse complement strand
CGCCATCCGCGCCCCGGCCCCGACCCGCACCCACCCCGGCACCGCTGCGCCTGCGCGGCCGCCGCGCTCACGGCAGCACCGGGGCTTCCTACGGGCCGCCAGAGAGGCCAAAGTACTAGAAAATCCCACAGCGCAGGGTTTTGTGTTTGGTTGGTTTTGTTCCCTTCTCCCGCCAATAATGGTATTTTAAAAACCTAAATCAGCTGTTGTTCTGGGGTGGGGCATGAGGTGTATGAGGTCGCAGCGGCTTCGCACAAGCCACCTCGTTCTAGAAGCCCCATTTGCTCAAAGGCAAAGGAGACCTCTCAGGTGCGCTAACATGTTTAGCATGTCCTAAAGGCTGGAGCTGAACAAGGTCGTTAAGTTGGTTCTCATCCTGCTGTCCAGGCTCCAGGTGCGTGTGTTCCAGTTGAGCCCTGCGTTGAGGTGGCCTCTGGAGTGAGGAGAAACCCCTTCACGGAATTACAGGGTCGTTAGGGTTGGGAGGGACCTCTGGACATCATCTGCCATGACACGGTCAGCTGGTGCAGGTGACACAGGAGCATGTCCTGGTGGGTTTTGAATGTCTCTAGAGAGGGAAACTCCACGACCTCCCCGGGCAGCTCAGTGTAAAAAAGTTCTTTGTCATTTTGAGGTGAAACTTCTCATGTTTTAGTTTATGGTGACTACTCCTCATCGTGTCACTAAGCACCACCAAAAAGAGTCTGGCACCATCCTCTTAGCACCTGGACTGTCATGTACTGGGAGACCAAAGCTGGGAGCTGGGTGTGTGCCAAATTCAGTACCTCAGCTTCTGACAAGATCAAAGTAGCAAAGATGGGGGCACTGGTGTGGCCACCTCCAGAAACAGCCCAGGGTATCCAAGCTGCTGTTGTACTTCCCTCATAGCTCTAGTACAGCTCCCTGTGACAAAGCTGACCACATGGTGCCAGAGCTGCAGAATGCTGTGTTCAGATCTACAAGGGTGGCCCAGTAAAATGCCAAGAATGCGAAACACTGGCATTAATTTTGCCTTCCGTAGCAAAACCAACAAATGGGCTCAACATTACGCATAATTAGTATGTGTATTAATTGGATAACATTTCTCTTAAAAAAAACCCAAACCCAAAGAGCTTATGTATTTGACAGGCCTTGGTGGAACTGAGAAACAACTTGGTCAGGGTTGTATGAAAATATAATTACTGCATTTTCCTTACTTCTTCCAACATATTCATGAAACTTCATATACTCATAGCATCCTATTGCTGTTGGGATACTTTTGTTACACATCTGACTAATTTATTCTTTCCACTTCTTCATCGTGCTCATTCTGAGACTGCATGGCATACGAACCTTCTTAATTACATTACTTTGTAGTGACGTAACTTCTTTTAAAGATCACAGGTCCACAGTGGTTCTTAAAAACCTGTGAGATATTTTGAGTACCAGGCATTATTGGGTACCAGGCACATTGATCACTCTACATCCTTCTCCTAATATAAACTCAGTGTCCAAAAGGAAACATCTCTCTACACCTTTTTTTCTCGTTGCTGTTAAGCAGCATCCTGGTCTGTTCACCACTCCCAGCACGGAGATGGGAAGGTGCAGATAGTCCCATTGCATCTTTATTCATTAATGCTCTGAACAGTCATGTTTTGATCCATCCACACATCACCTGTTCTTTCTCCCTCTCATGAGTGGCTTCTCAGTATAAATTGAGTGCATACTACTGGACTGATGAGACAATTCCTTGTTATCTTTCTTTTTGGTACTCTTCAGTCAGGTCCTGATCACTGTTGTTTAGCCAAACCAAATCTCTATAAATACTAATCCTGGCCATCGCTATGAGCTGAGCAGTTTTTCCCATTCATTGAATTAATGCTAGGAAAGAAGAGTGACTTGGGAGAAAAATGGGCACTGAACAATCTGTTTTTCTGGCTATCATAAATTTTGTGAAAATTCCAGAAATGTTAGAAAACACGATGAGCTGCATTTTGCAGATGCTAAGGTTGTTTAGTCTGGGATGTTGATGTCTTTGTCAGTTTTTTGTTTACAAGAGTTTATTACTCCACTATTGCATTTTGTAAAGTAACAGACTACACACAGCATTACATGGTAATAGCAAATTGTTTATACAATTACATGGTAATAGCAAATTTGTTTGTACAAGCTTAAGCTGGCTGCTTTTAGGGTAATCCAGGGAATCTAAGCACAGAACCAGTGCTCTGAACCCCATTCCTGGGCCTAACATCCCTGGACAGTGCATAGAGTTGCATACCTGCCTCCAAGTGGGACTTACCCTTGAGCAAGAAACCTAAATCAGCCAACAGGGAATTGTCAAGATGGGGATTTTTTGTCAAGGCAAGGTCAAGGTTTTAGCTCCACTTCAGATAGATATACAGCCAGGGCACTTCTTTCGAAATTAAAAAGTACAGCTTGTTCTATTTATCAGTGTGCAAGTGTTGTTAGATAATAACGCAGTATGTAACAAAGAGTGCTTCCACTGATGACAGAGTATATTGAGCCCAGAACGCTCATCTTGAGTTAGTAGTACCTGAACATAGCTGAAGACTCATGTGTTATTTCTGGTCTAGTAACAGTCTGGTAACTGCGATCACTGTGACACTGTCTTAGCAGAAGCAACTGAGGTCATGTTTATAGAAGCAAACAAAAACGAAAGCCAGGCTGACCTGTGCTGGCAGGCGATTGCCCACGCTCCCGGGTTGCCAGCACGCTCCCCAGCATGGGTTTGGCCATGGCTCCCAGCACAACGCCTCGCTGCAGGCCGGGGCTGACCGTGCCAGCACTGCTCCATCACGTCGCTAACGCCTTGAAAGGGCTGAACATCAGGGTGAACTCCCACACCACTAAATTACTGTGGAATGGTGTAACGGAGAGGGCAAGGAAAACCTCCATCCACTCTCCCACTGTTGTTAGAGCGGTGGCTGCTGCCATCCTGACAGCCCTGGCGGGAGAGAGGGAGAGGGAGCTCCGCGGGCTGCGCAAACCGAGCGCAGCGCGGTGCCAAGGCCGACATTCTGGCGGCTCTTCACAGGAGCGGCAATTTCGACACCAGAGGCCGAGAGTTCCGCCTGTGAGAGGTGCGGCGGGGGCGGCCCACGGCGAAGGTTCGGCGTCACAGCGAGGGGCAGAACCGAGCAGAGCAGGCTTTCCCTCCCTCTCCTTCGCTCCCTGCCGCAGAAAGCGCAAACGGCTGAGGCGGGATGGGAGGCCAGCTCGCACCGCCCGCCGCGCTCCGCGGCACTGCGCATGTGCCAACCCGCGGCCCCGCGCCAGGACCCTAAATGTCCGCTCGGACTTCGCTGCAGCGGATTCGCGGTGTGTTCGCAGCGCCCGCCCTGCCCTTCTTCCGGCTCTGGCTTCACTGGGGTGGGCGGGGCCAGCGCCTTCCCGGGCCGCGATCTGTGNCCGCCGCGATACGAGACCGGGCGTGGAGCGGGGCCCCCCGCGGCACCGCGGCGTGGGGATGCGCCCGATTACCGCCCGCTCGGGGCCCGATGGCTGCCAGGGCGCCCGGGGCCAGGGGTGGCCGGCCGGCGGGGTTTCCCTCCTCCCTCGGCCGGCGGCGCCCTGCGGGAGGAGGGGCTGGGGCCGGGAGCAGGGCCCAGGAGTGCTGCTCGCCCGTCGGGCGACTCGTGAGGCTCTGTGCGTGGTGGTGCCGCTTCCCTGGGCTCCCGGGGCCTTGCACAGGGCCCCGAGGTGGGCAGGCCCCGCGCTCCCTGGGACGCTTTTCCTGTGGCCTGGTAGTCACCCCCTGATGCGACGTGCTGGGGCTGGCCCGGCCCGTGGGGCGTTCTCTGGCTTAGTTTTGGAGCGTGTGGCTGCGCAGCCGGATTGCAGAGTCCTGGCTGTGTTTGGAACAGGTGACACGTGCTTGGTGACAGCCGAAGTGTTCTTTTGCGTTGCAGAAAGGCCATGTTCAGCTCTAGCGCCAAGATTGTGAAGCCTAATGGCGAGAAGCCAGATGAGTTCGAGTCTGGTATATCCCAGGTACGTGGCTTTTCCTTGTTCTCTTCAGTAACTCACTTCAAGTTATAGACATAGATGTCCAGACCCTAAACCATGAGGTTGATCCTGTCAACGTGTTTTCTTATCTAGTTTTACTTGGGAACTGAGTCAGCCTCTGTTTCCATCAGTTAAACTTGTTGGATGTTGGTGTGTCTTACAGGAAGTTAAGTCTTTGATATTGACTGTGGTTAAAAGTCTATACTTGCTCTTTGGCACTGTGGACACAGTTTGGTCTCAAGTGTTCTCATGAACTGAAGTGTATGTAAAGGATTATTCCACAACTTCACTTTTGTAGGCTCTGCTGGAGTTGGAAATGAACTCCGACTTAAAGGCTCAGCTGCGGGAGTTGAACATCACAGCAGCTAAGGTAGGCTGGACCTTCTCCACTAAGAGCTGGGTGGTGACTTGTTCTGTGTATGTTTAATTTTTGTGGATGTTAATGTACTAGGTGGATGGTGTCTTCAGCCCTTATGGCCTGTGATGGTTTTGTTGTGTGCTGTTGTAGCTTATCTTCTGGTACTTGCTGCTAGAGCATAGGATTCCGTAATAGTGGGGTTTTTTTAGGAACTAGTCTGAAAAGTCACTGTAAAAGCCCAAATATCAATTTAGTATGTTAAATAAAAGTGTTTAAAAACGATGATTCTACTTTATGTCTGTGCAGACTGTGTTTGGGGTGTGAAACTGGCTTTTTGCATGTAGATACTGGCTGGAAAAGTAGGTGTTACAGAAACTTAGTCAGAAACATAAACTGAATACTCTTTGTAAAAACCAAAACTTTTGTGAGTCTCTTATGTAGGTGGTATGTGGATTAAGGCAATAGACTGACTTGATCGTGTAGCTTAGCCTGCTTGTACATTTCTAGTTCTAGATCGTGTAGGCAGCTGAAACATCAAGAAAGAAAAAGAAGAAGGCAATAAGTGGAAAAAGAGAAAGAAAGTTAGTGTTAGAATTTGTCAGCCTGGGACGCTGGATGGCAGCAACAAAGCAGGTCACTGCAATCAGGTACTTTATTGGGCTGCCTTTGGTTTTTGCCCAGGCTTACCAGTACAGACACAGGGGCCTGACTGCTTAGAGCTGAGTTAAAGAATCTGGGAATGCCGAAAACAGCTTGGTGTGTGAGCTGAAAGGCCTTCAGAAGAAACCACATCTCTCTGGAAGTACAGCAATGCCAGCTGTCCTTAGTGAAGTGCTGTTAGAAAAGTCTTTGTTGTTTACTCAGCTGCTTGATTTTATTTGTGAGAAATTTCCCATGGGCATCTGAGTTGGCTCATATGAGAAGGTAGCTGGTAAAGAACAATCCATCCTTCCATTCTGTTGGAGAATGAGGATGTCTCTGCAGCCAGTTTCATGGGAGAAGTGACTTGTAAGACTATGCAAACTTTGGGTTTGGTCAGCTACTGGAGAGACAAACCAGGGAAGAAGTAACCTGTCCTAGTGTATTGTAATCCTGTTGGTATTTGGAGGGGTGACAAATGTTTTGATTGAGTAGTGATGCAGGCCTAGGTAAGTGGCCGACAGAGGGTGATTTCCAGGAAGCAGTAGATTAAAAGTAAGAGATTTATTCCCCTAAACTTTGGAGTCTGCATTAGAGGCAAGTAATTTTTGAAACTTTGTATCAGCACAGCTGCAGATGTGATAGTAAACATTCAGTATAGTTACAGTTCTAGCACCTGAGTCTCATCTTGCAGAAGGAATGGGCTTTGCTGTTCAGAGGATGTGATTCTGAAAGGAGTGGTGGGATTTTATTGCCCGATCACTCCTCCACAGCGAAACAAGTACTCTGATAAAAGTTTTTCTGTTCAGTGCTTTGTCTGTAGAGCATTAAGGCAGGTACTGCACTCCCTGCGCCACAGAGTCAAAAGCAAGACTATCAATACCTGTGCTCAGGATTCATGGTCAAACCAAACATTACTTCTCAACCCCCAGCTAATGCTTACTTTGTACTTCTGTTTCAGGAAATTGAAGTAGGTGGTGGCAGAAAAGCCATCATTATCTTTGTACCAGTTCCTCAGCTGAAGTCCTTCCAGAAGATTCAGGTGCGGCTAGTTCGCGAGCTGGAGAAGAAATTTAGTGGAAAACATGTGGTGTTCATTGCTCAGGTAAAAAACCCCTTAGAATCACAAAAATGTTTATTTGAAGGGATACCTGGAGGTCCAGGCTTACACATGTTCCAGTGTTGCAATACCCATTCAAGATAACAGTGATAGTAATTCATTGTACCAGCGGGAAATGTAATGAGTGTCTGCTGGATGTTAGCTGAAATGGTTTCAGCTGGCAGCAGTGGAAACTTGGTGAGATGTAAAGTTGTTTCATGGAGGATATAACTTTCTTGTTCTGGCCACTCCTTCAGAAGTTTGACACACAAAGCTTAAAATAAAAGGCAGCAAATATTAATAAGAACTTTGCTACATTTAGACAATCTAGGCACTTAAAATTTAAGTTACTAGGAAACAAGGAAGAAAAACTCATGCAAGTTCTAAATATATGGCAGGAGCTAAGGTGAAAAGATGTTGGAGGGATCTCTGGACAGTACTTAAGGATTGGACAAACTAGGGATCTGTGTGCAGAATGGACAATTGGTTAAACTGAAGCTAGCTGAAAATTTTTAATGCAGTTTTTAGAGCCAGAGCACCTTACCCTGAATCTTTATATGGCCAAGAAGATTTATTTTAATGAAGTGCCTCTGGCTCACTTCATCTAAAGGTTCTTGACCCAGAGGGTGGTTGGGCACTGGAACAGGCTCCCCTGGGAAGTGGTCACAGCACCAGCCTGACAGAGTGCTGTGGGGTGTTTCTGCAATACTTTCTGGCACATGATGTGACTTGTGGGGATGTTCTGATCAGAGCCAGGAGCTGGACTTGATGGTCCTTGTCGGTCTCTTCCAACTCAGCATATTCAGTGATTTTTTAAGATTCTGTGATTCTGTAATCCCTTGAGAATTCCTTATCAATTCAGTAATCTGTATTTTAGAAGGGAGCATGTGATTTTGAGTATGACATGACCCAGTTTGGATAATGGTAACCCCATCATGAATACAATCATGGAGAAGCTGTGATGTGATAGTAGAAAATATTGCAGGTGGCTAAAACTGCATCTAGAATGTTTTAAAACTTCTACACTTGCAGTAGGCAAGTAGAAAATAAGTGTTACTGACCTAACATTTAGATCCTAATTTTGGAACAGGTTATATGTAAGCCAGGATTTGATCTGGATTGTGCAATAGATCTTACTATTAAAACTAACATTTCAGTCTCAGATGTGATCTCGCTGTCTGTGGAACTGAGCTCACTACTCTGGTTTGCACCAGAGGCTCAGTCTAACAGAAGTTTGAAATTCCCTGGGATTTCTGTTCCCAAAGAAGTGTGTTCACAGTGCTGATGAGACGCAGTAAACTACTGTTGTTGTATTCCTGGAGAGAGGGGATGAAGTACAAATCTTCTATTTCAGTGCACTGAATACAGGAGTAGTAATTGAGAAATGTAGCAGTGCGGCACTTCAGCTTCTGCAGGCAACTCTAGTTCTCTAGTTTCTAATGCTGATGTAACTTTAAGCGTACTTAAGTCTACCTTCTTGGCTTTTCATGCATTTGTTTCTAGTGTGGGGGGATAAGCTGCATGTTTCTGAGTTCATTGTAGCCACCAGATACTGAGAAATTCCTTTTTGTTCTTCCCTTGCCTTAACAGAGAAGGATTCTGCCCAAGCCTACAAGAAAAAGCCGCACAAAAAACAAGCAAAAGCGTCCGAGGAGGTTAGTAAATGATACTGATTCAGTATGACAGCCTTCTTTTGTACCTGGTAGTTTAGTCAAGTAATGGTTAGTTGCGTTTTTGAGAAGTCATTCAAGTGACTGGGTGGTCTTGTCCTTTCTCCTAGTGCTTGAAATACTGCTTTGTATCTGTCATTTGACTGCTAAAGTGTTCAGTAGAAAGGTCACCTTTGGGCACTGTGTTGCATTTCTTAGCACTCAGTTTGTATTTCCAGCTACAGCTGTAGCAAATTTTTAGCTAGCAGTGCTGGCTTAAGGAACCCCAACCTGTTGTCTCTGTCGCCACAGTATGCTGACAAGAACTATTTTTTTTTTAAGTTGTAGGAAGAGCCTCTTCCACATCACATGTTAGACTGTGTGCAGAAGTCAAGGCTGGCACACAGAAGGGGATGCAATGAGGGAGAGAGTGGCTGAGGAGGGGTGTAGGTACGAGTACTAGTCCCTCTGGATATGAATTTGATAGCAATAGTATAGTAATTTGTGTTAAATGGCCTCCCTGCTCTCATCTAGTCACTGGTTTGCTAGACATGCAACACTGCTACATCTCTGTGGATGTCAGTGCCTCATCTATATATTGCTATATCATTATGTAAGTCTGTGTCTTAAAAGCTTGTCCTCTTTATGACATGTGGCATGTCTTGTAGCTTCTCCCTGCTCTCCCAGTATTACTCCTGTGTCGTGTGTTACTGTATTGCAGTCTTCAGGCATGGATTTTAAAAGTACTGTTTCATAATACTCATCTAGCTGCAGTCCTGCCTTTGGAAGACTCTGCCTGTGTTCTTTTAAAACTAGCACTGCACAGTGGTTAGAGAAGTTGGCATTTGTGTCTGAGTAGCACGTTGCCACCTTCTGCACAAGGAAAGGCAGGTGTGCAGGACTGCCCCTGTCTCAGCCTGAGATGAGATCAGGCTGCTGTGTTGTTGTGGATGTCTGTCTCCCTTAGCTGTGCCATTCTGGGCAGGTGTGAAGTGCTGCTGTAGACACAGGTGTTAGTTACTAGTGATACTGCCCTGAAACTGTGAATCAAGGTGCTGCGGATCGGAAGACTTACGAATCCTCTAGACTCATTAAATAACCTGGGCCACCTTTTCTCATGTTGGCTCACTTCTGGGCAGTTCAGGAACACACATGTAGATTTCAAACAGTCTTCTAAGCATGGACTCAATTGGCCAGCTAGTCTTTTTCTGTATTACTTTGGTCTTCTAAGCTGCTTGGGTTTAGGCAGATGAAGAAACCAGTGTTTCCAAAACTGGGTCTCCCATGAATGTACTCTGTGCAGCTGAGGATACTTATACACTTAAACTTTTCCAGTCAGTGTCTCTGGCAGAATTGCAGCTGGAGCAATTTGGTTTTGATTTAAATATTTATTAAATATGTAGAAATAAAAGAATGTTTCAAGGCTCTTGCCGCAAATCAACGTGTGATCTAAAAGGCCAGAAACCTGGCTACTTCTTCTTGTGCAGTCATTGCACAGGTTTCTGCGCTCTGTAGAATTTAGCTTTTCTTTTTGCATGCCCTGCAATAGTGTTGTATTGTCAAACTGTGGCATTAAAGAGAAAAAACGCCACTGAATTTTCAGCCAAAGCATGCTATGGAAGATTTATACCTTGTCAAACTGGAAAATTTTCAAGAGGATGTGTTTTAACAATATAAATGTGACATTTCAGCCGCACGCTTACTGCAGTGCACGATGCTATTCTTGAGGACCTGGTCTTCCCAAGTGAAATCGTGGGCAAGAGAATCCGTGTAAAACTGGACGGCAGCAGGCTTATAAAAGTCCATCTGGACAAAGCACAACAGAACAATGTTGAACACAAGGTAAATAAAAAAACTTACTTTCTCATGCAGATGGGGGTGACATTCTGACATGCCCAAGAGACTGCTTAGGGATACAGCAAAAGACTTGCATTTTGGCTTGTGGAGATGATTTGGTTTGTACTTGGAGTCAGGTGCTGATATAGAGGCAAGACAGTTTTGAAATAAAGCTCTAGTTCAACTTGCCAAAGCCCCTGGATTATAAAGTAGCTGTATTGGTTCCCTGATGGGACCAGACAGTGTTTTATTGGGTTTTTTGTATGGATAGGGGTTGGTTGGGTTGGTTTGTTTGCTTGTGTTTTTCTTTTTGTTGTTTTTCAAGTGGTGCGCTTAGTTTTGACCTTAAACAGATGTGCTCAGTAAAGCCTGCACTTCACTTGGTTTTTTTCTGGTGGGGTCAAACGGGAGACTTTTGTTTCGGCCTGCTCAGCTCTCAGGGTCTCACATTGTTGCAAATCAGAGAGACCTCAAATACTCTAGAGGAAATCTATCTTCCTCAGCTACCCTAATCTAGAAGAAAATAATTGGCCTCAGAGTGAAGATACAGTGGCAAATAGTATAGTACCTTCAAAATGTTAACTTTGAGTTACTTGTTTACACAGCATGTATAAGCAAGATTTATTTGTCTTCACAGGTGGAAACATTTTCTGGTGTGTACAAGAAGCTCACAGGCAAAGATGTGGTGTTTGAATTTCCAGAATTCCAGCTGTAAAATGCAAAAAATGGCTGAATAAACAACTATTCATATAACAGAGTAATTTCATTTAAATTTTGAATTCCATAAACACAGATGGGGATTAACTGGTTCATGGGACTTCTCCGCTGTCTGGAGAGTGACACCTGTGAATCAAAGTATTAAGTCCCCAGCATTTTAATGGTAGCCCTCGTAGGTTTTTCTTGGCACTCTTGCAACAGAACTGGACAAAAGAGTCCAGAGTCTGCAAAAAGAATTCATACTGAAAAACCTAAGTATTCCAAATGTCAACTGGGGAAAATGCGGAAAATTACTATAGAGCAGTGGAACTCCTGAGTTTTGCGCACAAGATACCAGTTGGAGATCTACATGTTCCTGACACTGGAAGAAGTCAACTAGCAGGTGGTGTGTGACTTATGAAATGTGTAGAAATGACATCTGGATAAGGGGTTTGAATTCTTAGGAAGTAGGTTGGGGGAGGTATAGGTTGATTTTGAGGTAACTTAACTTGCTCTAAATGGCAACATTCCTTACCACTTCCTACCTAAAAGCAGGCTCTGTAGCTTCTCACCTTTCAGACTGAAATGGGAAGGAATTTTTACTTCTGAGTGCTTGACTATATCACTGGACAAAACCTATGGGTTTTTTAGGTATTGATCTTGCTTTCAAAAATATTTTTTTTAGATGATGTTTTAACATGGTTCTGTACATGCTCAGTGGAGAGGTGGGGAAAAACTAGGTGCATCAGCATTGGAAGGCTGATAGTGTCTCAGAAACACTACACTTTTGACTTCAGTATCTGTGTTAAAGAGCCCTTTACACAAGCTCAGGATGGTGCTGGTCATGTAAAGTTCTGAGCTAATTTCATGAATTTAGTACTTGATTGTACTAAACATAGTATTAGGAGTAAGTGTTTAACACAGTAAAAGACAACTAATTTTGGAGTCAGTCTGATAAGTGGAGAGCTAAGTTGGGAACAAGTTGTGTGACAGGAGCACTTAGTAACTTGCATTTTCCTACCTGAGTGGATGGAGGACGAGTGCCACTCACTGAGGGTCTGTATCTTTACTTCCTTTTTCCATTTTACAGTAGTTTTGATTGCTTCCCATTTGACACCTCATCTTTAGCTATGGAGAGCTAAAAGGTTAAAACAAGTTCTGCATTGTTTTTGTATTGAAAAAATGAAGACTTTAAAATTTTTGCATGACTTAGTAGGGCAGGATGGATAGCCCTGTGCTGTACCTGTTGGTGCTGAGAATGTGAAGAGAAGGAAAGCGTGCCCTGTTGCAATTAGTAGTTAATTTCTTGTTACTTGCTGACAAGGCTTGAGTATTTGCACAAAAAGCAGGCTGTATCTTTGAAGAAGTTTGTTTACCTTAAGGGCTTTTCCTATCTCCTTTTTAAACTTCTGTCTCTGGAGTATGACTTAATTCCTTATTTGTTCCTTGACTACTTATTGTTCATCTTCAATGATTCAGCAGAAGTGAATGCATCAGCTTCCCTTAGAATTAGATGAGAGGAGTTGGGAGGTATATAAGAACCCCAAATCCTCTCTGCTTGTTTGGAGAATAATTGTGAAAGATCTTACAGTAGAGGACCCATTACTTTTGAATTCAAGTTTTCATTGCAAAAAGGGTATTATTCAGATTGGAAATGCCACCTTGTCTAGTCCCCCAAAAATATAGTCTTGAGTCAGACACATTACTAAGCTTTCTTCTAAAACAGTCACAGATGGCAGCCTGTGCAAGTAGACCTTGGCTGGTGTGAGCTGAAGAAGCAGCTTGGGGAGTATTTGGAGACTTACCAGATGTTAACTACCTTTAGTGAGAGGCAGGTGAGTCTGCTGGGGCTGTGTAACCTCTACAAGGAGAGGTGATCCTCAGCAGGCTTTGCTAGACAGCATTTTCTGCTTTATAGGGAAATGTAACTCAGGTTTCATCTCTTCGTAGTAATAAAAATGTCAGTTGAGTGTCTTTTGAAGTACTGGGAGGGGGTGAGCGGGGGAGGAGAAATCCAGTAAACTGAACAGAAAGATTGAAAACGTTCCCAGGCATTGCCAGCTGGCTATAGATTTTTCTTGGCTCTTGTTGCAAGCCCTCTTGAACTATATGATATGCAAAGGCTCACAGTGGCCCCATAAGCAAATTCTTTGAGGGAAAGGATAACGCTGTCGAAGCTCTATGGCTTTTACATCAATTAAGCTACAAGGAGAGGTGAATTTTTGTGGCATAAAAATACAAGGCTGTGTGTTTGCAAAAGACTTTAGTCTTAGTTTACCTCTATTTACAGACTCCCTTGTGTGTTTGTGTCAGTGATACAGTCAGACAACTCCCTCTGTCCCTTGACAAGCATACTAAGTGCATGCCTGCAATCTGGAAAGTCAGTTTGATGCCATCTGGTCAAGTGCTAATGAGGCTGCTGGAATGCTGGTGTCAAATGTTACCTTAACCTAAACAAACTCCATGTGAGATGATGCTAGACTTTTCCTATACCTTTCATATGCTGGCACAGTTGAACTCTGAACTTGCGATTGATCACGAGTTTTATCAGCTGCTCTGGGTGAAAAAGTGGTGGGGCATTCTGTACCAAGACTGCAGCAGTAGTATGTGGGTAGTACCAATGTGCAAAGACAGCCATATACTGAAGTTCTTTCCTGTAGTAGCTCCAAATGAGAAGCAAGGGCTTTACATCTGTTAAGTGCTCATGAGACTTTCACCTGATCTTAAAGCTTCATTTATTTATTTCATATTAATCCTTTCACAATGTCTTCAAATATTTTTGCCTATGAGGAGGACTGGTGATTTTTCTTCGAAAGGGTGTATAGATGTGTCACAATTGTAGTGTAACAGTACTTCCTTGAAGTTTTGGGTGTTAAGTGCTTGATCTATCTTGTATTAATAGGGCAACTTGATGCATGATAACATCATGTCTGAGTAGCCCTTCTTGAGTGTAAGTGGGAACAGCTAGTGAGTTTCAGTGTATGATCTCATGCTACGCAGTGTTCAAAGGAAATCCTATCACTCCTGCATTGTGGACTGAAACAATCAATTTCCTATTCCTTTGTTTTTCCTGAATTTTCCAAGTGGTAGGCCTGAGTTTGATTCTCAATTACATCTGAAGGTCAGAGCAGTGCTGAAAAGCTGCACCTTTTTCAGTTTGTGGGATGTGCTATCTAGGCCACTGGACGTTTATCAGAATGACAGAAAAAAAGATGTCTGTTACAGAAAGTTATGGAGCCTTATAAAATGAAGGCTGGTGGTGAGGCTGAGGGAATGTGAGTTTCTCTGTCTCCAGTAGGGGCTGACTGCAGCACTGATCAGTGTGAATAATTCACTGCTGTTTAACAAAGTGCCTTTGCCCTGCCCCTTGCTGCCTGCCTTGAGGGTGCTCCTGTGAAAACCCTGCTGACATGAACCTCTATGTACTAGTGCTCTGTTCCCTACAGAGATACAAGTAAAGGATCTTATTTACGTATTGCCGTCAAGAGGAGAAAGTTTGTTGGATTTGTTAAGTCTATAAGTTCATGTATCCCCTCTTCCACCTTCCAGTTACTCTTTCTTGTTTTCAGGAAAATCACTCTTAAGCTTAGTGTCATGCAGTTGCTACTTGGTGTTGCTAAATGATTAATAGCTAACATTTCTAATTATTGTGTATTGACTTAACATGTGTGGCTCAGTTGTGATCTGCCCCTGGAACAGCAAAAATATAATTACATTCAAGCACTGAGGAGATTATTCCAGTTTTAGAGATGACTAACAGAGAAAGCACAATTGCTGCAGTGAATGCTGCTTATAAATTTTTATACAAAAAAAATACTAGTTCAACATCACTAAAGAAGTAGAAGGCCCGGTTTTACACAGTTGCAAATAAAGTTAATACTGTATTGGTGTGGCCACACTGATCTTTCCCACTGTACATCTCATGTACTGCACAGAAGAGGCGGGAAGGACAGCTTCTGCTCTCTGTGCCCACAGAGGGCAGAGGTCCTGGGGCAGTGCTAAGATGTTCAGATGGCAGCTGGATATCTTCACAGGGACAGACCTACAGGCTGTGTTTTACCAGGATTGTCTTAATGCTTAATAAAGTTGTTTCCTATTTTCTTGGGTAAACAGATACTGTTATGAGAAGCAAAGGGAATAGGACACATCATTGTGCTGCCCTGAGAGCAGAGGAGGGGTTGCACTTGGCATGCTTGTGTGCATATGTGTACCATGGAGTCCTGATCTGCTGCATCTCCTTGCCACTTCCAGGAGTTTCTTGGGGGTGCCCTGGGAGGCCTAATAAGGGCTGGTTAGTGAGGCAGCTCTTACTTTCATTAACTAGAACAGCATTTGTGATGGCCTGCAATAAACTCAGCTTCTGCAATTGAGCTCAAATACTTATTTTTTAAAGAGTTTGCGTATTGGAAATTGTCATCCTTTGGAAAAATCTGATTGGAAAATGCTGATACCATTGGATGCTTTGCTAAACCAAAGGGAAAATCAGAGCCTTGTCATCTTCTCTTAAGATTTTTTAATAACCACTGTGTTTTTAAATAGGTATTGTGTTTAATCCTCTTACAGATACAAAGATAATGCCAACTGACTGTGCAAAGTGTAGAAAAATTTTCCTGGATGCTCCTAAACCGTATTAGCATATTTTTCCTGTTTTCTAAAAACATTTTATTGTCCTTTTACAACCAGTTGGGTTTTATCTGCATGATTTTGGTTTGGTTTGAATCCAAGAATTCTACTTGTAGTTATGTCAATGTGGTATTTAACCTGAATTTAAAGGGTGAAGAAAAGTTGTGTAGTGGGTCAAGCTGAAGTAGCTGACCTAACTGGCGTCTTGCTGTACAGAAACAGAGTGGTTTGGGTTTCAAGGGACCTAAAGGATAATCTACTCTAGCCTTCCCTGCTGTGGGCAGGGACACCTTCCTCTAGATAAGGTTGTTTAAAGCCCCATCCAACCTGGCCCTGAGTATCTCCAGGGATGGGCATCCACAACTTCTGTGGGAAACCTGTTCCAGTGCCTCACCAGTCTCACAGTAAAGAATTAATAAACCTGCCCTCTTTCAGTTTGAAGCCTTTCTGCCTTGCCCTATCACTACATGTCTTTGTAAAAAGTCCCTCTCCAGCTTTCTTTTAGCCCTACCCCCCTTTATGTAGTGGAAGGTGCTCTAAGGTCTCTCCGGAGCCTTCTCCAGGCTGAAGAAGCCTGTGTTCATTAGAAAGGTTTTCCAGCCCAGCTCTGATCATGTTCATTAGCGCCCCTCTGGACTCATTCCAACAGGTCCACATTTTCCTTATGTTGGGGATCTCAGAGCTGGATGCAGCACAGCAGGTAGGGTCGAGAGAGAGAGGAGTAGCGGGACAACCTGCTGGCAATGTTTCTTTTGATGCAGGCCAGGATGTGGTTGGATTTCTGGGCTGCAAGGGCACATGGCTGGCTCATGTTGAGCCTCTCATCAGGCAACAAGTTCTTCTCAGGGCTGTTCTTGATCCATTCTCTGCCCAGTCTGTGTTTATGCTTGGGATTGCCTGCCCCAACCAAGGTGCACT
Source organism: Ploceus nigricollis (assembly GCA_013399945.1). NCBI lineage: Eukaryota > Metazoa > Chordata > Aves > Passeriformes > Ploceidae > Ploceus > Ploceus nigricollis. The sequence continues at coordinate 544,713 of VXBC01005863.1, read as the reverse complement.
TGGTGTTGTAGAACTTCATGAGGTTTGCACAGGCCCATCTCTTGAGACTGTCAAGAGTCTCCTGTTTCCTTGCAGAGAGGACTCACATTTTCCTTAGTCTTCCTTCTATCACTGATGTACCTAAAGAAGATTTTCTTGTTGCCTTTGATATCCCTGGTCAGATTTAATTCTCTCAGGGCATGTTAGCTTTCCTAACATGATCCCTTGTTGCTCAGACAATCTCTATCCCTCCCATGCTACCCATTCTTGCTTCCACCCTCTTCAGGCTTCCTTTCTGTGCTTCAATTTGTCCAGGAGCTCCTTGTTCCTCTGTACTGGTGTACTGTGGCCTCTGAAGGCTGTCCCTCTCCATCCAGCAAGGGTGGCTGAAAGACTTGGGAATCAGCTCTTGAAGTGCTACAGTGTCCTGGACAGGCATGTTAACATAATAAAGAACTTAATAACCAGAGACTATTGTGACCTGGTGATGACCTAAGCTGCTCCCACATGGTCCATGCATCAGTACCCCAGTTTGCACATAGTAGCTTGATTTAGATGATGCACCAATATGGCTACACAGTTTCCAGTTGGTTTTTGGGATGGGAAAAGGTTATGTATGCCCTTCTGTATGGGGACTATGCCTTTCTCTCTCATGTGAAAGAAAACCATGTGCTTGTTTATTCTCCCTTTTCTAGAGAAAGCACTTTCACTGCATTTATTAGTGTTTGCCCTTTCCTTTTGAACTCTGGTCATTTATGTTTGTTTTCTTTTCTGCTTCCCCAGTGTTGAGTCCTACCTTTTCTACCAACTTTCCCTGAATGGCTCTATTTCTCTATTGAATTCTGTTTCTGGCCTCAAAGTTATTTTCTTGTGTTTACAGGGAGAGTAGATATGTATGTAAATGGAGTTGTCTTTGCCATGGTAATATGATCTTCAAAGGCTTGGACTGCAGTCACTTTGCTGCATTCTTTACATAAAATGTTTGTCTTGGCAAGTTTCTGCCAACAAAGTGCTGTGAGGGCCCAGTCCTACTAATTGCCTTCTGCTCCCACTGAACTGATGGGGCCTGTATGCATTAAAAATGCAGTTTAAAATTAGAGTTGCATGGTCCTTAGACAGTTATGTTCATGTTCTACCTTTCTTTACCGAAGTAATCTACTGAGGAAGAGATCATTGGCTCTTAACTTTTCATGGCCATTTGGTGTGTGTTAAAATACAGGAGTTCATAGCAGTGGAGGAGGGTAACTAGGTTCCAGTCCAACATGGAAACCTGTATGTAGGTAGTCCACAGGGAGTCCTGAGTTTGAGGCATCACTACCTCTTTTTGTACCTGTTTTTATCTTTGCCAACTAAAGCTGGTCAGTGTGTGCTGTGGGCTAGCAAAACAGGAGCTGTCATGGACAAGAAGGCTGCACAGGCTTAGGGAGAGGTTTGCTGGGAGAGAGGATGTGTACTGTCAAGAGCAAAGCAAGAGAGTACGTCAGTACTGTGCCATCAGCTTGTACTGCAAGCTCCACTACAGCACAAAATTCTCAGTGGAGTGGACCTACAGCTCAAAAGAGATCTGAAAAGTTATAAAGAAGTGAACACACAGATGATTCTATTGCAGCTTTCTCTAGCCCCTCAGTCTAAAACCTTTTCTGTGTTCTGATACTTTCCTGATCTTGGGGCTGTGGAAAATGGAAAGGAACCTCCTGCTACTGCCCTTAACTCCTGTCCTGGTTTTCAAATAAGAGGTCACATATTGGGGGTTACCCAGGCTCCCAGCCCACTGGGTGCTTGCTTAGAGCATGACCCCTCAAACATTACCTGGAAAAACTGGGAGGAGGGAACAGTGGCACGAGATGGATGGAGACACATGATTCACAGTTTTTTTTTTTGTAGCTATCAGAGCAACAGTCTTACAAATACAGCAGCTTTTCATCAGAAGGTATTAATTGATATAGTCACAAGTGGTACTCTATTTGCCCTGGAAATTGAGGGTGAAGCCATTTATATCTGTTGAAGTATAAACTGCTGTAACTGGGGGGGTGTTCTCACAATCCCACTCCCCAGAATCAGCTGGCCCCAGTTTTTTGCTGCCTGAATGTATATGGAGTGCTGTGGTTTATCCAGGCCTCAAACTAGTCTAGTTGTTTAAGGTAAAAACCAGAGTTGTACAACTATTTAGAAGCTATAGTGAAATAGCACTAAAGTTGTATCAAAAGGTGTTTAAAAAAACCTCACAAAATATTGTGAATATGCCTGCCATGTGGATAATTTAGCATTTACATTGTTGTGGGGTGTTCAGACATGGCTCTGAAACAGTTGCCTGTTTTACCCAAGTTAAGAATGCTGCAGCCAATTGCAAGAATAGAGAGAATTTCAGCAAGGGGAGTGTGTTAATTATCCACACAAGATGGTCACATTCAGTGCTGTGTTTCATGTGTTTTCATATCCACTGAAGCAAAGCAAGAGAAGTGTTGTGCAGGGGCAATGTGCATGCATGGCTTAGAGCTGAATAGATGTAAATGGTTAAAAAGGGGTTCTCTGCTAGAGAGGAGGAGGGGAAAGTAAGTGTGCATTCCCAAAAAAGTACATTCCCAAAATAAAAAGCTTACATCATGGACCTCTTCAGTTTTCCCACACTTCTTCCCTAATTATTGTCCTGCAGGACAGCTGATCTATTTCAAACAGGAAGCTGTTTACAGATAACACTTGCAACTGTTTTGTCTGATTTGTTGAACTGTCAAAAAGAAAAAGACAACCTCTTTTCAAATTAAAAACTGTCAGACTTCTGTAAACAGCAGCAATGAGGTTCATCTGTGCAGTGTCCCTGCAGGCACAGAGCGTTGTGCAGCTCCCATTCTCTCAGCAGCCATAAGGTAAGAGACTTTTATGCTTTCACTCTGTAAAAATATGTAGAAGAAAAAGTCTGGATATTTGTTAGGGAGCTGCTTTGCGTATGGCAAAATATGATTGACAGTCCCCCAAACAGAAGGGGAAGGTAAAGGAAAAAAGAGCTTGCTTGAGTCTATTGGATAACATTGGACCTTTCTATTGAGAAGCACCCATGTGGGTTAGATCACTGAATGCCAGTTTAGTTTAGGGGGGGTTGTATTTAAAATGTACAAATGCCATTGGAAGAGCTCGCTTTCCTTTTAGCAGGAGAGGACAAAACAGTACATGAACTTTAACTTTTCCTACAAGTGAAACTTATTTTACTTCATTCTTGAGTTGTAATTCCTAGTAACAGACACAGGCAGTTGTCTGTTTTCCACTTTGAAAAGTGATCTTTTATTTCAATTGCAAAGCAGAGAATGAAGACTAGCATTGCAGAAGTGAAGGTCCAATAAGGGCAGGAATTACATCGCTGGATAATTAAGAGCAATCACGGTGAAAACCAAATCATGTAGGGAGTAGTACCATGCAGAAATGCTTAGTGAGATATAAGGGTGTATAATGATACAAAATCTTGGTCCAAGTGAGCAGGAATGAGTGAGAGTAAGTCATGCTTTAGTAAGCAGCAGGGCACATGCCTGCTTTTCAGTCATGAGCTGTGAAAACTAGGATTCATAATGGACTTGCAAGTTTCCATTCTGACCTCTGCATACATATGTGTAAATTTTGGAGGGGGATTGCTTTCTAGCAAAATCAAATTACTGTGGAGAATACCTAACTTTACTTGTCATACAGTGAAATGGAGCAACTGGACTGGAAATACTCTGACTTTCTGTATTGGTATAAAAACCACTGATTTAAAGGTGACACAGTGATACTATCCCTAAAATTTTAGTATATTACTGATGCAGCATAAATAAGGTGTGCCAGGGTTGTAGACAAGAAGTAAGACTTCCAAGTTGAGTATTCCTTTTAAAAATGTTTGGACTCTCTTTCATAAAATTCTTAGATGTATCTGTTAAAATGAAATTATTGTTTTAGTTAATACATGAAAGACAATGTGTAAGTTAAATTCATAATCGAAATAGCATTTTAAACATGGCATAGTCCTACAGTCAACAGAGAATTGCTCTGTGGAAGCAGCAGAAATCCGTGCAATTTCTAATTGTAAGCTATGTTCAAGGCTATTTTTTTCTGATTATTTTGAGTGATTTTACACTGTTTCTGAAGCTCTTTTTTGTCATCTCTAGGGCTGTCCAAAAATTCTTGAACCAGAATCCTTTTGAAGTAGGAAGACTTTTGGCAGAGTAGCTTTTTAAAGAAAAGTGTCAGTTTTCTGGGATAGTTCAGTTCTTTTGTCAAATTATTTTGGCTGAAAACCAGGAGAGTTTAGCCAAAAATATTCTCATGCTGTCTCTTGGGAAGTGTAGTTGTGCTTTGCACTGCATTTCACTACTGGCTGAACCTCGCAGCTGAACCACAGTTCCCGTAAGGCTGCGTGGTCAGGGTCTCGCTATTTTAATTTCCCTTGATGAAAGGAGTGTTAGGGTGTGTTTTGGAAAAGTTAGTCTCATGAAAGAGGCTCAGACTGGGCTTATAAGGCATCAGCTGGTTGATAACTAGTTGGCAGCTTCTTAAAATTTGAGTGTTTCCTTCTGGTTTGCATGAGACACAGGCCATCCTGGTTTTCAGCCATGAGAGTAGGAACCTTCAAGAGAGTGTCAGCAGAAGGTTTGAAGCCTTTTGCTGTTTTTGGCCATGCAAACACCTGTACAAGGGAGAGAATATTTAATAACATTTCTAAGGCTTTGTTAATGCTTCTGCCAACTTTTGTGCTGAAAGTGTTCCATTTTATATATTTGGAACTGAAAAATGCAAAGGAGTATGGCTGGATGTTAAGATTTTTTAAGAACTCTTAAGAGGAAAACAACCTACTAGAAGCCTGACGCTTTAGAAAGAGGTGGTTTTGAAAATCCAGCAAGGTGTCATGTCACCCATCTAAGTGGCTCTTCATAAAAATGTAGTCCTGAATCATCTGCCTATACTTGTATAAGATATTTGTAGTCAAGAAAAGAACAGAAGTTGGTCTGCTTGAGTATTTCATCAGTGTACCAGTCTCTTAATTTTTCCATAGAATCCAAGGATCCTTAGCTTCTGGGACTATTTGGATGCTGCTCCCTCAAAACTTTATCAGAAGATTGGTTAGGAGGTCCACAGAGTGTCCTGGAGGCCAGGACAGAGCAGTATGACAAATGGTGAGGAGTTATAGGGTTTATGTTAGTTTTCTTCTGCACTGAATCATAGAATGATTTGGGTTGGAAGAGACTTTTGAAGATCGAGTCCAACAGCACGTGAATGAAACATAGACGTGAATAAATAGTTTCACAGTGCTGCAAGCTGGATACCAGACTCCAAACCAAGAACTGGCTATGCTTATGTGCAATATGCAGTGAGTGGAGAAGAGCTAAGGGCTGAAGAAAGTCACTCACCACAGTCAGACAAGTGTGTGATGGCCACAGCAGCCCTCTGAAAATTGCTTCTGAGAGGTGTTCTCTGCTGGATGTGGGAGTGGATCAATTAACCATCTTTAGTGCCAAATGCTGAAGGAACTAGAGTTCTGGAAGGTGGAAGCTTACCTTGAATTTGTGTGCTCAGTTGTTCTTCAAGAATGGAGATTTTGAAAAATGGCTCTGAGAAAAGTGTTTTCTACAGTTCTCTTTGAGAACTAGACTGCTGCTACCCAGCTGTCACATAATAACCTGCTGTCTGGGACCGCTTACCCGGGAAGTAGGAGGTCTAAATGCAGCTCATTGCACTGCTCCAAACCTCCACCTCCCATCCGCCAGAAAGGTGCCCTTGTAACTAACCAACGTAGTAATTTGGTGTGCTTGGAGGAGACTGAATGATTTTGGATTGTTTCCTTGATGGAAATGTGCTAGGTGGGAGAAGAGTGTCTTGTTATTCTCCTCAGGCAAGATGTTGACCACCTCTGGTCTGTGCAGTAAGAAAAGCTTAAACACCCAAATTTTCCAGTAACCTCCTACCTCTTAAGGTGGCTGGATTTTTAGGAGATGGTTTTGGATGCTTTGTTTGAATCTGGGATGAGGCCACAGAGAGAGATTCAGAGGTAGTGTTGCCAGTGTTGAACTTAAGCAGCTCTCACTTGGAGGTTTAGGGGTGAAAAATGTGGGGAAGGGATGGAGAGTGGAAAGAGAAACTGCTTCAGCTTTGGCTGTTTTTTGAATAGGGACTTTGAAGAATGAAGCTGTATCCATAGATGTGCTTAAGTTCCTGGTGCCTGTCTTTGGTCTTGGGTAGGGTGCTCTCTGTGATTATTTTCTTTTTGTCCTGTTTGCTAGTTGCAGAATAAGCATAAATAATAACAATAACAACCTTCAGACAGTACTCTAAGATTTTCTGTTTAATTTGAGTGATTTTCAGGCTTAGTTGTGGACCACTCCAAAATCTCCTGTGATGGTCCTGATGATTTTAGCAAATACTGAAACTTGCTGATAGTAGGTATGCATTTATTCATCTTTAGTGGACTCTTTAGAAATGGTCCAAGGGCCTCCAAGAGACCATGGATGAGATGTTGAATGCCAGGGTCAGTCTGCTCTTTGGAAGGACAAAATTATAAAAGTGATTGTATAATTTTAATTTTACTTATATATAGAACTTTTTATTGTCATCAGAGAAAGTTTTGTAAGAGATCTAATTTTTGGGAATTAAAACAAAGAGATTTAAAAAATTTGATGTGAAAAAACCAGCATTGTTAAATGGCACAGTAATAATAGCCAATGAATTAAAAACACCAGACAAGAACCTAATGAAGGCCTAGCACAGGAAACAGGAAAAAAAAAGCCTTATTAAATGGGAAAAAAATGTATATCAATGAGCTTTGTCAGAATGATGTTAATAAGAAAACAGGTCTCTGATGGCTCACTGGAGTGGAGTTATGTTCAAGAAATGTTAAGGAAACAGATACTGGGAACATGTGGAAGAGCAAAAGAAGGACTGATCGTGCATGCTGACTCCAGGGTGCTGGATCTTCAGAAGCTCCTGCAGAAGCACTTGTAGTGTTTCTCTCTAGCTGTGCAATGAACTTGCAGTTTAAAGCTAATGTAGAGATGAAGTGAGATGATGTAGTGATAGCCATGCTATGAGCTGCAGCTGAAAATACTCTTTATTGGAGGTTATCTTCCTTTGCTGTTTAGTATCTTCGTGAATTGGGTTTGTTCAGCCAGAAGAGAAGGTTTTGGGGTGACCTAATTGCAGCCTTCCAGTACTTGAAGGGAACTTACAGAAAGATGGAAAGGGACTTTTTACAAAGGCCTGTAGTGACAGGACAGGGGGAAAGGGCTTCAAACTTAAATTAGATAGTAGAAAAATATTCTTTACTGTGAGGCACTGGAACTGGCTGCCCAGAGAAGTTGTGGATACCCCATCCCTGGAAGTGTTCAAGGCCAGGTTGGAGCTCTGAGCAACCTGGTCTAATGGAGGGTCCCTGCCCATGGCAAAGAGGTTGGAACCAGATCATCTTTAAGCTCCCTTTCAACCCAGGTCATGATATGACGTATGATATGTCAGAATTGCCTTTTATGTAATTGTGGAGTGTCAAAAACTCTCTATTGTTGTTCTCTACTTTTATGACTGTTGTACAAAACCTATAGAGGGGCTTGGTGAGCAACTGGCCTCCAGCCATGGCCAACCCCCCACGTCTGACAGACTGTCTCCTAAGCAACTCCATATTTAAACACGCATTTGTCTAATTACGCTTAATGTACAAGTGATTGCATTCACACTGTTCCTTGATTTTAGGGAAGATGACATTAAACATTGCAGCTACAGTGACTGAGTACATGGACTTTCTGTAATGTATAGAACTGATGCCTCTGTATCTTTTTGGTAGCACTGAGTAACTGTGGCAAGTCTTGGTTTTGTTTTCATTGTTCCTTAAGTCAACTGGCAGATGTTGGGATTTCAGGTCAGTGTACTCTTTAACACCACTGAAGCCTTTTATTTTACTGGTAACTGCACAATCAGAACAGTAGCATTAGTTTTTGCTCCTATAAGTATCCTATAACTTCTGAGCAGACAAATGTGGAGCTTCAAGTCATCACTGCTTAGCTGTTCTGCAGCTTCTTAATTGGTGCACAGCTGCCCTCTGGTCATGTTCTAGCTGTGTGAAAGGTACATCTGCTGCTATCGTTAGAGAATTTGCTGAGTACTAAAGGAGTGGACGTGCCAGTAGTTATCACTTAACATAGCTTGTTATATTATTCCCTAGATATGTACATTATTAAAATACAGAAATCTCTCAGGGCAGTTGTTAGATGGAAGGACTTCAATGAAAAAATTTCTAAGGGGGTTGTCATCTTCGAGAATCTTTTGGTAGCAGAAGCATCACGGTATGCAGTTAAGGGAAGTAACATCTTCTGTATATGAATTCAGATAAACACCCTTGCTTGCAAATTGTGTTCTTCACATTCTGTTTACTTCTGAATTAATATTTCAGGTTTACAAAATGAGATGAGATTGTCAAAAGCATCTCAGACTGCATGCAATCTCTTGTACTCCTTCTCAAATTTTAAAAATATTTGTCAACCAGTGCATTGTACATGGTAAAGTATTTTGAGTGGATGTGTTGTGGCATGTGTAAGAGCTGCTCTGGGAGGTTTTGCCACTGAAAGATATTTCCGCTGGGTTCCTTTAGGCAATAGCTTTTACATTGGACCACGACTATTGCCAATGATATAGACTGATTAGTGAAAGTCTGCTGTAGCACACTAGTGTAAGAATACTTTGACTTCTGAGGACTTTGTTAATGTCTAGAATTGAGTGCCTTTGTGTGTGCTTCAACTAAGTCCCATCAGACGCATAGAAACCTATTTATTTTCCCACTGCATTTTGCTTCTACAACCATTTCTGTGTACCAACCATATATTTTCTATTAATGTGGGCAGCTGTTTTGATAAGTTCTCCTTTCTTTTGCCTTCTTTCCCTTATCTGTATTTGGAAAGGTGTGTCAGAGCTCTAAGAATAAAAGGACATTGGATAGTACTGTTGCTATCAAGATCACCTGTCACTTGTCCAGTGGAGATATTACAGAATCATAGAATGGCCTGGATTGGAAGGGACCTTTATAATCATCTGGTTCCAACCCCCCTGCCATGGACAGGGACATCTTCCACTAGACCAGGTTGCTCAAAGCCTCATCCAATCTGGCCTTGAACACTTCCAGAGATGGGGCATCCACAACTTCCCTGGGCAGCCTTGTTCCAGTGCCTCACCACTCTCACAGTAAAGAATATCTTCCCAGTATCTAACCTAAAGCTACCTTCAATTTGAACCCATTCACTGTAGTCCTGTCATTGTATGCTCTTGTCAAAAGTCTTTCCACATCTTTCTTTTAGACTCCCTTTAGGTACTGGAAGGCTGCAATTAGGTGACTCCAGGAATCTCAAATATCTCAGCCTTTCCTTGTAGGAGAGGTGCTCCATCCCTCTGATCATCTTTGCGGCCTCCTCCAGACTCACTCCAACAGGTCCATGTCCTTCCTGTGCTGGGGACCCCAGGGCTGGATTCAGCACTGCAGGTGGGGTCTCAGCAGAGCAGAGCAGAGGGGCAGAATCCCCTGCCCACGCTGCCTCTGATGCAGCCCAGGGCACGTTTGGCTCTCCAGGCTGTGAGGGCACATGGCTGGGTCATGTCCAGCCTTCACCCACAGCACCCCCAAGTCCTTCTCAGCAGGGCTGCTCTGGATCTGCTCACCCCAGCCTGTGTTGATACCAGGGGCTGCCCCGACCCAGCTGCAGCGCTTTGCCCTTGGTCTGGTTAAACCACATGAGATTCCCATGGGCCACTTCTCCAGCTTGTCCAGGTCCCTCTGGATGGCATCCTGTCCTTCAGGAGTGTCATTGCACCACAGCTTGGTGTCATCTGCAAATTTGCTGAGGGTGCACCTAATCCCTTCATCCATATTACTAATGATGATATTAATTACATTGGTTCCAATACAGACCCCTGAGGGACACGACTTATCACTGATGTCCATCAGGACACTGAGCTGTTGACCACCACCCTCAAGATGTGGTTGTCCAATCACTTTCTTGTCCATCTAACACTCCACCCATCAAATCCATATCTCTTCAATTTAGAGAGAAGATGTTGTGGGGCACCATGTCAAAGGCTTTACAGAAGACAAGATAAATGACATCTGTAGCCCTTCCCTTGTCCACTGATGTAGTCACATGTAGAATCACATAGGATCACATGTAGAGTGTTAGTTGGTCTCTCAGCCTGAAAGTAAAAATAATCTTTTGTTGAAATAGCATTGACACTGCCCCAGTTCAAATGCAAGATTTTGATAATGAATGCTTACGTACCACAGTGTTTTGTTATATTGAGGATATCACTACAAGAAAAATGTCCTTGTCATTTGAGGATAATACTCTTGGATCCTTTCCATAACTCTTGGTGGCTTGCATGCTCTTACAAAATGCCTGATGTTGTTGTGTTTCCTATGTTGTGTATCTTTTGCTGGTTATTATTCTCCATTGCAGCCTAGTATTTTGCCATATCTTTCCTTCTTTTAAAATGTTCCCACTTTCATTATGTGCTGGGTTGTTTTTTGGTTATTGGTGGGGCTTTTTTTGTGGGTTTTCTTGTAGGTTTTTTTTTTGTTTTGTTGTTGCTTTTGTGTGTGTGTGTGTGTGTGTGGTTTTTGTTTGTTTTTGTTTGTTGTTTTGAGTTGGTTTTGTGGTTTTGTTGTTTGTTTATTTGTTTGTTTTTCCTGGTAATTTAGTCCCTTGAATTCTTTCACTTATGTATTTTCCTGTTTTCTGTATGCTGCTGGCATGCAATGGCACAGTTTTGTAACACACTGAAGGCCATTTCAGCTGCTGCCAAGGGCATTCCTTTCCTTGGCTGGCATAATTTTTCACAGGGATTATGGCCATTTTATCCTTGCCAGGAGCCAAGGAACTAAATCAACTGAAAAACAACATTACAAGCAGAGGAATATCTTACTGCTGGAATAGCAGCCTGTGCTAGCTGGGATCAGCTGGCCATTGGTGACAGTACAGAGAAGGGAGGCTAATGTGTGACTGCAGCAGGAAGGCAGGCTGCTGTTAACCCTCCTGTAGACTGACTTAGCTAATTAGCAGTGGTGGGACACCTCTCACCTAACTTTACATACCTGCAAGGCTGACCTAGTGATACTCAGCAATGAATAGGTACCTCCAGAGTCAATTACCAGTTCTGTTCTGTAATGAATCCCTGTGCCAAGGTGCCTTTCTCTGACTTGGTTACACAGAGTGCTCAGGATGATTTTCTCAGACTGACCACCTAAGCCAGAACAGTTAAATCCCCTCCAAGGGTCTGTTTAAAACTAACCTCTGCTAGCTTGAGGTCTGGACCTAAGCAGAGTTGTCCTGATAAATAGGCATCTGCTAATGGCAGCTGTGCTCTGTCTTGTGGTTCGCTTTCTGAGGTGTCATACTTGAAGCATTGGGGAGAGCTGGGAAGCAGTTCAAGTGGCTTCTCTTTATTTAATTGTAGTTGTCACTTATCTAATGTGTGAGAAAAGGGGGTCAAAAGCTGTTTCTGCTCTTTCTTATTTTTTCTCCTCAGTGAGGAGTAGGATATTGTGACAACCAAAAGCAAACCTTTTTCCTGTCCCCTTGCCCTCTGAGATGGTGACATTGCTCCTCTGTCCTTTCTCTGCTACTCTCCCCAGGTCAGACCTCTAATTATTCCCTTTTGCTGTAAGTCTGCTAGTAGTCTATATCCTATGACTTGTCTCTTGTTTTTATTCTTCCTTTAATCTCATAAACTGCTTTTCTTAGATTTTATCTTCTCTCTGGATATTCCTGATCATGATTCAATTGTGGGACATAAAAACGGAAATCAGAAAACTCATTTTACCCAGTTTTAGTCTAGTGTCCTAACACTAGGCTTGAGCTGGCTTCATCATCAGGCTTCTTCTCTGCTTCCTTTCATCCTTTAATGTAGCATGCCTGAGTGTAGTCTAATTTCGCTTGTTGTGTCCATCCAATGTGAGGAATTACTCTCTTGGGGAACTGGAGCTCTGTGTTTCAATCATTTTAAGTTAAGGATCTTCCATAGTTGTAACTTCACACCTTTTGGATCAATACTTGAATGGCATTTCAGTTGTGCAAAAGGCAGGTGCCACTGCTGGCATGGCTGGGATGATTGGATGGGGCCTTGATAGACTTTTCTGTCTCTTCTCTACACCTCCCAGAATGGAACTGCAGGACTGGGACAACCCCCTCCCAGGGTGAGTTTGCCTTTTCAGCCTGTCCAGTGCCCTCAAGAAGACAGTGGTCAGGCCCACCTAGGAAAAGTTCCAAACACCTCAAGAGTGAGAATGTGTTGCAAAGTGTAAGCTGAGTGGGCTAATATTGCACAGATATCCCAACTTCTGCAGCTAGTCCTAAGCCTCTGTGGATGGGAAGGGCTGAAAAGCAATGCCTTAAAGCTTCATAAATAAAATTACAAATGCATATGTTCATATTATGTATTTATTCATGTACAGAAATGTTCCCTGCAGCATTCTCCACATCATTCACTGATTCTTGGTGAATCCTTGGTTTTTTATTTCCTACAGATAGCTGTGTGGGGATAGTATGAAATTCTCATCTAAATGCTTTATAGGAGTGGGAATGAACTGAGACATTTTAGACCCCTGTTTTAGAAGAACTGATAGATTAAATTAGAACCCTGTGCACTAGTTTGTTTGTTTTTTTGTTTGTGGTTGAGAATACAAAAAATTTGATCAGACATATAACAATGATGGCACCCAAAAGCACAAACTATTTTTGTAAAATATAGCTGAAGGCAGAAGAGACCTTGTAATCTAGTAGAGACTTTAATTGAAACATTGCATGAGAAATTCCGTTTAGTATTTCTAGTTCTCTCTGACCACCAATTTACATAAAAACAAAAACGTACTTGAGTGTTATTTTCTAAAAAAAATCCATAGATTGTCTAAAAATCCATAGAGAACTATTGTGAAAAATTTGGCACTCAGGTCCCATCTCCCTCTAGTTAAAAGTTTTGAAAACTTGCCCATTTCTGGCACTACTTCATCTCACTCTTGCTGAAGCCTTGTTTTTACACTTTCAGTACAGATGACAGTAAGTTAATTCTAACATGAACTCATTGACATCAGCAGAGCAACATCAGGGTGAAATTTGTCCCAATTTTTAAAAACATTCTTCTTGATGAAAAATGAGACTACAATACCTACATCTGATAAGGGCATCTATGTTGACAAACTAATCATACCCTACACCTCACAAACATTGTCTGAGGAAATGGCTCTATTGTGCCAGTACTAAGTGTACTTTGGGGAGTAACCAAGGACTTACTATCAGTTTGCTTTTTAGGTAATGCTAGCTTCCCATCAGCTCAGACTCACTCTTTTGTCCTCTACAGCAAACCTTGCTGTTCTTCAGTGTCATCAGGAGCTGAAATGTGTTATGTCTCTGCTTTATGCTACTCCATGCTCCATAGATTTCACAGAGACTTGGTAACCATGGCAGTTATGGTCCTCATTTTTGCAATTCTACAGTATTCATATTTAGGGATTTTTTTCAGTCTTTCAAGTCCATTGCTTTAACCTTTAAATCAACACGTAGGATTCAACTTGAGAGCATTGCAATGTTATGATAATGATCACCCAATGTTTAAGCAGCTTTGTAATTGATTCTGATTTTTATAGTCTAGCTAAATGGCAAACGTTTGATTACCCAAGGTAATGTGCAAGGGAACTGAGAGGACGAATGAGAAAATGCTTAGATAAAATAAAAGCATAGCTGCACAAAACATCTGTAGGTTAGGAAGATTAATAAGGGTGTAATGGAGAAAGATGAGGTCAGTGACACAGGTTTCATCTCCAATGTCAAAGGCTTCTTCCCCAGGGAATGATCCACACCCCTTGGGCCAAGGGGTGAAACACAGCTTGTGTCAACAGTGCTGAAGCTTGTCCCTTCTGCTTCTCCTCGCTTCCCCCAGAAACCTGTCCCTGGTCTGAGGTGGGCGCTGGTGGTAGCCCTGAGGCTTAATTTTTTTTTTTGGTCTTTTATCTTTTGGTTTGAAATAGCATGGGGATGGTATCACAGCCTGCTGTTTTGTGGGTATGATTTTGTGGGCATGTGTTGCATCTCCTAGAATTCAGTTAGGGCCTGCAGTTGGCTTGAAGATACATGAGCTGCCAGAGAGTTCTGCCAGGGAGGTGTTGAGATGTGGATGACAAGGACTTGAAAAGTCAGGGAGTGAAAACTGTTGAAAGTTATTGTTGTGTCTGTAGTGCTGACTCAAACCACTTTGGAAAGTCACTCACCAAATGTGGCTGTGGCTCTGCAGATTTGTGTGTCTGTAGCAGAAGCATACTCAATTCAGAATATAGATAATTCAACTCAGATACTCGAGAATGAAGTATAATTTTTAAAATAACAGCAAAAAAAAATCATAGTGTGAAAACTACTCAATGAAATAAAACCAGCTCTCAAAGATGAGTCCTATAGGATTATACAGAGGATTACAGTCACTCTGTAGCTATTGGCTGGCTGAGAATTAATGCCAGCAAGCATCACTTGTCTTCTGCATTTTTCATCCATTTAGTTTCAGCTTTGCAGATCATCTGTGTTGTTTCTTCTAAGTCCAAAATAATGGCATAGAATTAGCCACTGGCACTTTTGGAGCCACTGGTAGATACAGGGACTTCATGCATGAGGCATTAGCTGGCTCAAGTGATCTCCAAGCTTTCCATCCCCCCAGAGCTGGGGGGAAGTGTGGGAACTCAATGAGTGCCAGCTGGCCTGGCTGGTCCTGCAGTAGTTTTGAGCGAGCCTGTGGGGCCTTTGGGATTCTCCAGTGACCTCTCAAGGACTTGTCATTTGAAGCTTGGCTTGAGAAACCTCTTCTCTTTTGGTGGCTGAGGCAGATTTCCTAAAGCTGAGAGGTCACAAAAGTTGTTTTGAAATTATTGTGCTGGTTGCATTGATATGTTTTAATTTCTGATGGTAATCGAGACACTTTATTAATTTTTATTTTTTAAGTAAGTGCTACCTTTTTCTTCTCCTAATTTTTTCCAATACTTTCATCTTTCACTAATTTAATGCCCACTGTTAATGGCCATGAATTTGACTTTTGACTGCTGCATAGGCAGTGCGAAAATATTCATACTTTTACAAGTGCTGAACATGTCTAGGTTTCTCTCTGGCATTGATTTTACCAATGCTGAAGATACTCCAAATACCAGGGCCAAAACATTGTTTGAAAAAACAGCCTGGTCCTCCTTTATTTGAGGACCAGTTTCAGTGAGATTTAGTTTTCTTAAATGACTTTATGCATCTAGGTCTGAAAGGGCTTGAAAGTAGGTCAGAAAGGCAAGAAATCTTCTAGGATTTTAAAGTGAAAGTGTCTGCTGTAGCACATACCTGGAGGTCAAACTGTTATTTCAATCACAGAAAGAAATTTTAGCTGCAGAAGGTTTCTTTTGAAAGAAACCTTTTGAAAGGGAGAGATGGAGAAAATGATAGACAAAGTGCTTTTGACTTGATTTCTACTATTAACGTGTCCCTTTACTGCAGCCACAGATTCTAGAGAGTTTTTAATGTGCAACCTCCTCAGAGGTTCCTTCTGTTAGTGGCTCTTCTCAGACCAAGGTAATTTCCCTGAGTATTCTTATGGATCTTGGTGTTGTTACTTGAATGACACTAAAGAAGCTTCTTTTTCTAGAACAAGTCCATTTCCTCTGTGAGTTGAGTTAATATGTGGTAAGGTGGGGTTGTATCTCCTCCGTCTCTGAGACATGTAAGCCCAGCAGCAGACAGCGGGGAATGTGCTGAAGCTTTGTTGGAGATTTTGTTTTCCCCAGAAAATCCTTCATATGTGGCTGCTGAGCACAGCCAAGAAGCAGCCTTGACAGTTCTCTGCTGCTCGATGTCTGTCTCATCTCTGAGCTGTGTAGGAGTTTGCAAAGGCAGATTAATATTTAACATACCTGGAGCTTTTGATCTTTCAGTTGGAGTCTGGATACATCTAAATCCTCATAAAATGCAGACAGAGGAGATGATGTTGCCTTTTATTCACTAATACAGAGACAGGAGCACCGCAGTAATTTCAATTTCTTCTTCCATCTCAGGCCATTTCATTCCACTCTTCAATTTGTCCGTCAAGAGTCCTTATCACCAGTCTGCCAGGTGCTCATACTGAAACTGCCTCATTTCCAGGCTTTCAGCTGGATATCTGAACCACTTGGCTTGAAAGCCTCTTTGTCTGATCTTCTGAATCCTGAAGTGCTCCCACTACACAAAAAAAGGTGGGATATCCTGCCTAGGATGTCCTGCAGGCTGGTAACCCGGTGCTCTCCTGGGGTGTAGGTGGGTCCTGCAGGCTACGGCAGGTAGGACCCACATCCTCTTTTTGCTCAGCCTGCAAACCCTATCTCTCAGGGGTGGCTGCTGCTGAGGGTGTCTGAAAGAGACTTCCAGGCACATCCTCCTGGCTGGCTGAGGCAACCACAGTCTTCCTCCATAAGGGAGTGCTGGTCCCTCATTTGGCATTGCAAATCATGTTCCTGCCAGGGACCCCTTCATTTTTCAGTCAACGAGCATTGACTATTTAAATGCCAAGACTGGCCTTAGAAACCTTTGAAGATCTGGAAAAGCACCCTTTTCCTCATCCTTTCTTATTGACTAGTTTTTGTTGCTCCCTCTTGTTTGCTGACTGTTGTCAATCAGAGACAGAAAAAAGAGGCAGGACTATCCACTGTGGACAAATTTCTTGTACCCTGGGGTTAGGAATCTCCTTCTGGGGAGATGTAGCCAGATTTGAGCTTAATGTTTCTGAAGTAAGTTTAGTATGCACATGAGGATATTTTGGAGAAAAGTATTCTCACAGAGATTGATACTTCAAAACTATCTCAAGACTGTGGTCAAATAGTTTGCATAACCTTAGAAAATAGCTGTAAAGTAGCTGGTGACTTGACCTGGTTTCTAGTACTTGTGGCTGGTCCTGTGCCCAGGCAAGGGAGGCTGTAGCCCAGAAAAGCAGAGTTCGGCAACACAGCAAATGTTTTCCTGCTGGTTTTGTCTGTCAGAACACTGAGGAGCTGGCCTGGTTGCTGCTTCTCCATGGCATCCAAATTTCCATTACTTTTCCTCCCTGACTATTGCAGTTCTTGTCCACCTTTATCATAGAATCACAGAAAGGCTTCGGTTGGAAGGGACCTTAAAGATTTTGTAGCTCCAACCCTGCTGCCATGGACAGGGTATCTTCTACTGGACCAGATTGTGCAGGGTCCTGTGCAATCTGGCCTTGAACACTTCCCGGGATGGGGCATTCTTAACTTCTCTGGGAAACCTGTTCTACCTAATCTAAATATCTCCTCTTTCAGTTTAAATCCATTCTTCCTTATCCTATCACTGTCTGTCTGTGTAAAAAGTCACTCCCTCTTTTTTTATAAGCCCACTTTAAGTACTGGAAGGCCCCAGTGATGTTTCCCCTGAGATTTCTTTTCTCCATGGTGCCTAGAGAGGCTGACTCAGAACAGAGACTAGATAGAGTTAAAGGAATAAAGCAGGTATTTATTAAAAGGCTTTTAAAGGATTTACCTTGGGTAGTATAAGAGCCTGGCTGGGGTTCTGCTCAAGATGGACACAAGATGGACAACTGGTTATGAGTTTTTACACTTTTATAAGTTTTGGTTTATTTATATATTTGGGTTAATTGTCTAATTACAGTTTTTGGTTATGAAGTCCTATTGTCTTGGTTTGCTCTCTTTAATTTGCTGTTGTTTATGCTTTTTGGGTCTGAGGCTGCAACGGTTGTCTTTGGTTCTTAATCTGGAAAAGGATTATTTTGTCTAACTACCTTGTGAAGTGAACTTAATATGAAGTTCCGAGTCACACACTAAGGCAGTACAGAGTCTGAAAAATATGAAAGCTAAAACTTAAGACATCATCCAGGCTGAACAGCCACAACTCTCTCAGCCTGTTTTTGTAGGAGAGGTGGCCATCTTTGTGCCCCTCCTCTGGACACATTCTAACAGATCCATGCATGGCTTTATGATGTACCTTCTCCTGTAGCTCCTGTTCCTCATCCTTGAGTGGCAAAAGTCAATTTTGCCCTGTACTCTTGAGAAGCCTCAAGTGATAATTGTTGCAATTATGACAAAACTTGTCATGGCCTAAATATTTAAGCAGCAGTTCCACCATCTCCTAGGTATTTTTTCTGGTTGGCAAAGCTTGTGTATGAACTAGCTTATGCCTGACCCACTATAGGACTGCATGGCAGGTTGTGGAAAGCCTCAGGTAGTCCCCGTTCCTCCTTTGCCCCATGGGAAAGTGACCCAGCATTACCCAGGATTACCTTTTCCCTAGGGTTTCCTGCCCTACTGTAGCTCATTAGACCATGAATGTATTGAGATCTCTTGACCCAAGAGCTCTTCCCAGCTCTAAGTATAGATATCATCTTTTAAGGTGTGGTCCTCCAGCTGCAGGTCTCTCTCCTTTGGAAAGAAACCTGGGGAAAAGATTTGGATCAAAAGGGACTCATAGCATATACAAGTCTTTGCACCAGAGCTGGATGATCAGTAAGAACTTGGGGGTATATTGTGGCATCCCCCTGTCCCTCAGTGTGGATGTAGCAACAGATGGTGCAGCAAGGGGGTTGTGAGGCAGAGAAACGTGGCCTGTAACTCATGCAATGCCCTCCACACATGAAGAAGGAGACAAAATCTGCTCCCATCAGATTCCCTTGCTATAGTCTCCTGGGGGATAATGGAAGTACAAACTGGATAGTAATTCAGAGGGACAATTTATTCCCCCAAGTCCAAAATCATCTTCTTGGCCTTGCTGCTAAGACATCTGTTATGGCAGTTAATACCTTCAGGCCATCTCAAAAATAACAGTTCTGCTCTCCTAGATCCCCAATATGTTGAGGCATACAGACCCACATACTGGTCCTACACCTGTGCCTAATCCTACCTGACTTATTTTTGAAGGGATTCAGGGAGTAGAAATTAATATAGCCCAAACTTCTTGCTCTAGATGTAAAATGCATATGCCCTTATGGTGGCTATAAAAGATGATAAAAAGCCTGTTATGACTTTCAGCTTATTTGTGTACTACTGAGCTCTGGTTAAGGACAGACTGAAAAACCATATCAGAAATACATAAATAACACTTTTGTCAAAGTATTTTTACAGGCCTCCTAAATACTGGTTTTTTACAGTCCTTTCACACAAACTTCATTTCTGTTTGGTTGTTTTCTGGGACATCTCTTCACAGCCTAATTTCAGGCAAGCCATTTCACTTGTCAGCTTAGACTAGGATATGTTTCAAAGGTGATTCTCTTCAAGAGTTATTGAAGACTGATTCAACTTTATTGAATGATACAGTGAAATATTACCTGCCTTCCACCCTCAATGACTTATATAAGGGCTATTGTATCAGACAATTTGCCTGAGCACAATTCCGGTGCTCAGGTAGATGGGAAGTGAATTTTCAGGCCTTTGAGTTGGTCTCATCTGTTACTGAATTGTCTTTTTAGAGCAGTATCCACTCTTAAGTGGGAACTGAGACAACTTTGAGGGCAAGGCCAGGTGGCCAAGAAGGCCAATGATGTCCTGCCCTTTATCAGCAATGGTGTGACCAGCAGGACCAGGCAGTGATTTTCCCCTGTACTTGGCACTGGTGAGTTTATACCTCAAATCCTGTGTTCAGTTCAGTGCAAGAAGGACAGGGAGGTGCTGGAGTATGTCCAGAGATGGGCAACAGAGCTGGTGAAGGGTTTGGAGCACAAGTCATGTGAGGAGTGGGGTTTAGCCTGGAGAAAAGGAGGTACAGGGGAGACCTTATTGCTCTTTACAATTACTTGAGAGGTGGTAGCCAGGGTGGAGATGGTCGTTTTTCCCAGGTTACAAGAAATAGGACAAGAGGAAATGGCCTCAAGTTGTGCAAGAGGGAGTTTAGATTGTATATTAGGAAAAAATTACTTCATGGAAAGGGTTGTCAAGCACTGGAACAGGCTGCCCAGGGAAGTGGTTGAGTCACCATCCCTGGACATATTTCAAAGACATGTAGATGTGGCACTTGGGGACATGGCTTAGTGGCAGACTTGGCAGTCCTGGGTTAATGGTTGGCTGATCTTAGAGGTCTTTTCCATCCTAAGCAATTCTGTGATTCTAAGCCTACATGCTGCATTATCTCCTTTCACCTTTCCAGATAGCTGCCTCCAATGAGAAATCATGAACACAGAATTGCCTATTATTAGCATTGTTTAATTTCTCTTGAGCTTTATCCCATCCAGTCTAACAGCAAAAAAACCTGCTAAATGTGCTGCTGCCTGCTTCATGTGTGTCTGAGGAACATTTAACCTGCTTGGAGGAACTGCACATGTGCTTCTCATGCTGTGTGGGTTATGGCACACAAATATATATTGTGTTTGTAGTAGGATGCTGCATGTGTTTAGAAACTGTTGAAAGCCTTTGGAATTCTTATAACTGTTTATTCATTCTTTTGTTTAGGAGTCAGTGACCTGTAAGTGCTCATTATGAAGAGAGATCTGGTTTTCTTGGTGACTCTAATTAGCCTTGCCTTCCTGTCACTGCTAAGATCTGGATATCCTCAACACATTGCAGAGGAGTCCTGCTCTGTTCAGATTCTTGTTCCAGGCCTCAAAGGTAATGTGAAAGCCTACTCCATTATTCAAATATTAATCTTTTTGTTCTAACTGGCTCATTTGCATAACTGATGGTTTTAACAGAGACAAAGAAGGTGCCTCTCAGTTGTCCTCTTATTTGCCCCTGTTTATAGCCTCCTTAAAAATGGAGTTTTAAGGTCCATAAGGTGAAATTAAATGGTTCAGAGAATGCATGCCAGTTTCCCAGATTTGCTTGTGATCACTAGTACTTGTTACTCTTATACATTGCCTGGTTGCTCTCTCTGTATTTATACTGAGCAGTGGTACACATACCCAAAAACTGTAACATCAGGCCCTACTTTATACCTGGTGACGTTTTCATTTCAATTTTGCAATGTAATAGGAATTATTTTGTGTTTTCTTGTCTTTTGTTTGTCTTCTTTTGATTTTTTAAAAGCTCAAATACCTCTTAGAAGAAAGCAAACATTAGTTAGGTTTTTGGCATTTCTATAGTTTTTTTTGAAAAAGGCAACATTTTTACAGAATATGCCCCCAAACTCTTGCCCAAAGAAGGTGATGTAATAAATGATTGATCTTTCAATAGGAAAAAATATATTTTGCATAATAAATCAACCACTGGGAAGAATTAGCATTTTAAAGTAACGACATCCGTTATGGTTGTTGAAATCCCAGCCCTGTTTAGTCAACAACAATAATTCCCCTTGTGGAGGCTATGACATTTCTGTTGAAATATAACACTTTTGAACATGGGGAAATTCTTTTTAACTTTTTTTTGTCCTTTTTAAGGACAAAAACCCTCATGAAAACCACCAGTTTATCATCAACAGTTAAAAAGAAAGGATTGTGTAAGAACTACACAACAAACCTTTTAGTTTTTCTTGTGATTATGCCTTGTAGTGTCACAAAACCCACCTAATCACAATTGCTGCCATTAATCTTATCTGTACAAATCTGGGCTTTCCCAAGTTGCCTGAGAGTTGCAGTATGGACTGCAGGCATTGCCTGTTCTGGTTAACTGATTGGGAAGGGTGAGGCTCAGCTCTGTTCTGCAGTTGTTCACACAGCTAAATTGTGAGCCCAGCTTGGCCACGGGTTTGGCTGGGGTGTAAACTGCCCTCTCCAGGCATTGCCTAATTTGTGTGTGGCTGCCCTCTGCTTGAGGCAGGAGAGCTGGGCTACAGGGATGTGGGCTGTGCTTAGCCAATAGGCTTTAAGAATATGTTTATTTCTTGATATTTATTATTGTTTCATCTATTATTATTATTATAGATGCAGCTTTGGATGCCTGAACTCAGCCAAAAGCTGTTCTTTACTATTTACTTCAATAAGTGGCTTCTTATCCTAATAATATGTAGACTTTCTGCAGATGTTCTAGTTAGAGAGAACAACACTCTATCCAGGCATTCTGAGGTTTAACTAAGGCTTGAGTAAAGTTGTTTAATTGGTTTGATATATTTACTGTGTAAAAGGCATAGGACAGTGCTCTTAATGTGACTTACAGAGGAGAACACAGCCAAGTTAAATATATGTTGTCCAAATGTGCATGAAAGATCAGTCAAAGGGTCAAATTCCACAGCCCTAAGCTTTGAAAATATTTTTTATATCAAAGAACTTGACAGGATGAGTTTTATGACTTCTTTGCATTGATTTTCTTATTTTTGTAATCAGTCAAAATTAGCATCTATGATTACCATTGTAATGCAAGAATCATCATCATTATTATTATTATTATCATTATTATTATTATGTACAGAAGAGGTTATTAAAGTGTGTAAACTGTGCAAAACCCTTTGGCAGATGACAATTCTGAGCCTGGAAACCAGAGAGAGGCCTGAAAACCACTGTATGTGAATGATTTCACTCAGTTTCATAAGATATAAGCCTTGCAAAATTGAGAGAGATTGATGTACAAATTCAGCGAAGCACAAAATGACCTGATACAGACCTAGCTAATGTGAAATCCCTAAAAAGCTTTCAATGCTCCAAGTATGCTGTCAGGGTGACTGGCTCAGAGAGGTGGTGATGAGATACTGCTGTCCCCCATGGGCACAACTCCAACCCATTTCACTGACCAAGGCTTCCTTTAAACTGAGCATCCGTGTGGCCACGTGCCCAAATTTCAGCTGCCATGCAGCAGGATTTGCTCTCTGCAGCTTTTAGATCTGCACCATCTCCTCCTCCTTCCCTGGGCTGCCAGCAACATCTCCAGTGGAGGAGAAATAGGTGCCACACTGCTGCTGGGCATGGCTCTGTCAGAATCTGGGAAAAAAAGGGAAAAAATGCAAGAAATTAGGGAGACCATGGGATATGTGAATGGCAGAGGATAGACACTTAAGAGGTGGTGCAAAAAGTGGAGCCCAAATGGGATGATGAAGGAGAAAGTCATCAGGGAAAAGTACGCAGAAGCAGGGGAGCGTAAAGGAGGAATTTTAGAAGAACACAAGAGATAATAGGGAAAAACAAAGGAAGAAAAGTTCAAGAATGAGACTGAGTGGAGAGACTGGAAATTAAATAAATGTAAAATGACACAAAATCAATTAAGATCCCACAGAGTAAAAGAGAAAATCAGAAGGGGCATGAGATGAAAATGGAGGTGGAAATGGATGAGGAAGAAAGCTACTAAAGACACCAAGAATAGTAAAAACACAAATGAGATTAAAGTCGGCAGTTTAGGTCTTAGAGACAGGTTTTAGAGGTTTGTGGTTTGGTTGTTGTTTGTTTGTTTGTTTGTTTGTTTGGGGTTTTTGTTTGGTTTTTTGTTTGTTTGGTTTGGTTTTGGGATTTTTGTATGTTTGGGGTATTTTTGTTTTGGTTTGATTTTTGGTGGTTTTTTTTGCTTGTTTGTTTGTTTGTTTGTTTTAGTCATTTTGGTGGGGTTTTTTTAGAGGGGCAGGTTTTGGTGGGTTGGTTATTTCTTTAACTCAAGAGTATAAAGGAGTAAGGTGAAAAGTGTAAGGGAAAAACCATGGCTCTGAGAATGCCGACAGCAGACTGAACCATGTTTTAGAAAGCCAGCAATATTAATAAGAAAAGTGTGCTGTATGTGAAAAAGCAATGGACGATGAAGCCTCACTACACAGATCACTCATATTCTTCCTTAAGTCCAGTTTCTTTTGATAGGCACATGAAATTGAAGTTACTACTATTGTGGAGGAAAAAATAACACAGAACAGTCCTTCAAAGCTTAAATTCTCAGCTTGCCATCTAGTTTTGTCTCCCTTCTAGAGTCTAAAGCAGGAGTTGTCTTAATAGTCTCAATGACGTTCAATATATAAAACACTTAATGCTATGTTAAAAAACCCAATTTTTTTACACCCACACTTGATGCATCTACTCATATGGGGAATATGAGTAATGGAAAGAAATTATCACCAGACAGGAATGCTTAATAGCTCACATAGTTTGGCAGGGCTAAATTTCTTTTAGGAGTATGGGGCATCTCAGCACTGTGGAGCACTACTAACTCCATCTCGCCCTGTCTCAGCTGCGTAGACAATGCTGCATTGTGCTGACAAAGAAAGTGCAGTTTCCTGCAGTGGGGCTGGAGCAAATATGCAGGAAGGGATGGAGAGGAGACTGAGCAAGAGGTGCAAGTGCTAAGGGACTGTGGCTGGTGGAAGAGGCCACAACAGACCAGTCAGGTAGGGACCATAATGCACAGATGCCAGCCTTCTGCTCTGAAGGGACTTGGTTGTAGATCGAGGGACTGGAGACCAGAAAGGAGGCACAGGGGTGTCTTTGTTTCACGAATAAGAAGTTAAACATTATTGTTTATTGGTTAAAAATTCAATTGTTTGAAATGTCTTGACAGAAAACTGTTTTGTTGCCCATGACACCTGCACAGGCTTTACTTCATCAATTTGCACAATGATCAAGGTACAAACAGCAAGAATAGGGACTTACACAAGGCAAAGCTGTGCTGTACCCTGTGCTGATCAGTCCCTCTTGGCCAAGGTCTTGCTCCTTAAAACAGCTGATAAGAAAAAAATGTCGACTGGTCTGTAGCTGGGCCTGTAATGGAGTAACCTCCTCCTGGAGAAAGTTTTTAAAACACCCACACTAAGGAATGCCGTGTCATCGTATTATAAGAATAAATGCAGGCAAGTGTAATGGCCTGAAGCAAGAGTGATCTATTTTATTGATCCCTAATGCACAGCTTTCACTCTGAAGAACGTGTAAAGCAATAGGCTGTAATACCTTGCTCTCAGCCTCCAGAGAGCAAGGAAAAGTCATTGTCAGGATTTATCTTTGAGAAGCAAAGAACTCATAACCAGCCCTGAGGGGTGAAAGGCAATCATACAATGCCTATTGGTTGCCTGATAATAAAAATGTGACGTTCCCAAATGTGCCAAATTATAGCCTGTTTCATGCTAACAATATTATTCACTGGAGGTTATGTGAAGTTTGTCCTCATTAAGGTCAGAGAATGGCCTATTTTTGCATGTCTGAGGCAGGGAAGATGGTCTGGAGCAGCCTGAAGAGTGAAAATATAACAGATGGAGGGCTGAGTTCAGCTCACAGCCACCCAGGTCTACAATAAAGAGAGAGATGGAAAGAGAGCTGGAGGCTGCATATTTGAAATGTGCCATGGTGTGACATGTTTTTACATGTCATCTCTGTGACTCCTCTCTGAACCACAGCTGCCAGCTATGCCAGAGAGCTGGGCTTGTGAGGTGCATGATAACCATTGACTTTCCTGCTGTGGTGCTCCCATCAGCTTCCTGGAGAGCAGCTAATTCTCACTCTCCTCCATAGAAATACAGTGTTGGGATATCATATGTGCTGTGCTAACTCTGGATCTTACATACTAGCACATTATTTCCTGTGGAAGCCATAGAACTTTCTTCTCCTTCCTCATATAAATCCTGTTTTGTCAAGGTGGCTGTATAAATACTTCTTTAACCTTCTGTTTGTCAGAGATTTTAATTTTATGTCAATGGCAGACTACAGTAGTAGTGTGGCTGTAGTGGGCAAAACAAGCTAAGCATCCCCAAATTTATAATGAAAGGCACCAGGGAGGCAAACACTTTTTACAGAAAGTGATGTTTAAATATGCTGAATATAATGATGCACCACAAGCTATGTGCACGTAAATACGCTACATAGTGGTTCATACCTCAGAGATTAAAAAGCACAGTATATAACTGAGGATACAAAGTAGGGAGTTAATGCTTTCATGCTTAAAAATGGTCTCCTAATGATGGATGTAGCAGTGCCTTATTATAGGTCTCAAAAATGGCATTTTTTTCTTTTAATTTGAGGTCATAGTTAAGCCATTTTCACTTGAGACTTAAGGATGTCCTTAGCAGAGGCTTGGAAAGAGTTTGGTGAACACAGAAGTTTATGTACTGAGTTGGGGTCTGATTCTGAAGCTTCTGCTTAAGTGAATTGTGGTGTTGGCTTTTTGAAGGTCAGTGATATAAATAACATCCACAAAACTAGACCTGTTGAATGAGACTTCAGTAATGTATTGACAGGGTTTTCCAGTGTCTGCATCAATGGAATAAAAATCTGTTTTCTGTCCATCAAGTAAAGCTGTTAAATCAGATCTCATCTACTTCTATTTTTTTCACTGGAGAGAATGGCATTCTTGTTACGGCTGCTAATAGAAAATAGTCCTGCTTTAATATGATTCTTCTTTTTGTTCACTTTTGTATCAACAGGAGAGGCTGGAGAAAAGGGGGAGAAAGGTGCTCCAGGTCGTCCAGGCAGAGTTGGACCTCCAGGAGAAAAAGGTAACTTTGATAAAGAAAATATTTTGAAAGTCATTCCTGAGAAAATACTGCTTTTTCTTGTGAGATGATGAGGATATGGGGATCCTTGCTCCCTTAACTGGGTGACTAATTCATCCTTGGCCATTTCTGTTTACTGCTGTTGTGGTTTAACCCCAGCCAACAGCTCAGCCCCACATAACCTCTCAGTCACATCCCCTGGTTTTGGTGGGGGAGAGAGTCAGAACGGTAAAAGTGAGAAAACCCATGGGTTGAGATAAAGACAGTTTAATAGGGAAAGTAAAGGCCACATGCACACCAGCAAAGCATAACAAGGAATTAATTCAGTGCTTCCCAAGGGCAGACAGGTGTTCAGCCATCCCCAGGAGAGCAGAGCCCCACCACACATAATGTGACTTGGGAAGACAAACACCATCACTCCAAATGTCCCCCCATTCCTTCTTCTTCCCCCAGCTTTACATCCTGGGCACAATGCCATACGTTAGGGAATTTCCCTTGGGTCAGCTGGGATCAGCTGTCCTGGCTGTGGCCCCTCCCAGCCTCCTCACTGGTGGGATGGGGTGGCGAGCAGAAAATGCCTTAATCCTGTGCAAGCACTGTTCAGCAATAATGATTGATTCTGTGTTATCAACATTGCTTTGGTCACAAATCCCAAATATAGCACCCTCAGAGCTACAATGATAAAAATTAATTTAATTTAGCCAATATCAGTACAACTATATGCACTCATTTGTAGACTAAGTATTACCTGCTGGTTAAAAAGATATATTTTGGAAATAAAAAAAAAAAAAAATCTCGATTTTTTAAAAAGGTCTCTGTGAAGAAAGGCATCATAATGTCTTCTTCATAATTTGCCTTCTGCAAATGAAAACCTCATATTAGATCAGAGGGGAAAAATTTACAAGGCTCAATCGTCTTGTTTCTTTTTTTTTTCTTTTTTGTAAATTTGAACACACACTCACAACACTTAATTAAAACCATTGAGGGAAGGCAGTAAGCCATAATAGGCAAAGATGAACATGAGTGTTCTCACATTTTTTGGATATGGGGAAATGGTGATAAATTTGTTTGCATTGTAGTTCAAAAATATTTTGAGCTCTTGAAAGGAATGGTGCTCAACAGTATTCAGTTATGCAGCTGAGAGAAACATAGCATTTCTGTCTTGCAGGAAATTCTGTTTTTTCACATTTGTTTTCCTCCTGAAGCAAGGAGGAAATTTGACCTTCATAAGTTTTCCAGGAGGTTTGTGTTCTGAAAGGTTCAAATTAGCAGGAGTCAAATCCTTTGATTTCAATATTGAAATTAAAGATTGACATTCCTGTCATTAGAAGGTTAGAGTTAGCTTTAACTGAACTGAGTTTACAATCTTTCTTTCAAAGCAATTGTAGAGATAATTTGTACTTCCTTGTGATGATGCATGATCCATTATGTTGTTCTTTTAGGCAGTTACGGAAGTCTGATACTGATTACCGTGGGACCAAAATCCATAGCTAGACCTCTTCCTCCTACAATACATTGAAAAATTTATAACTTCCATGAGGGATGTGTGTGTTCAGTCAGTGTATTTCCCTTAAGTAGATGTACTTTCAAGGATGACTCTTGGAAAAAAAATATGGGAAATTAAAATTTTGGCTCTTTTAAGGCATGCAGCCTGAAGTGTAGTATGACAGAATAACTTAGGTTAAACAGTTGTAAAGAGCTCACCTATCCAATCTCCTGCTTTAAACAGGGCAGACTTCAATATCAGAGCAGGTTTCTCAGGGCCTTGTCCACTAGACTTTTGAAAATCTCCAAGGATGGAGATTCCACATAAATTTTAATCAATCTATTTCACTGGTGTCATCATGAAAGACCTGTTGTAGCTTGTAATCATTGCATCTTGCCCATTCTCTGAGTGACTCTGAGTAGAAAAGGCTGCATCCTCTCTAGAAACTTCTTGTAAGTAATGGAAGACTGCAATTAATTCCTCCCTTACCTTTCTGTATTCCAAGTTAAGTAAAACCGTCTTCCTCAGCTGGACTTCAGTTTGCTTCTCATGTATGGGGGCCCAAAAGTCTCCGGGTCCTCTAAGGCAACGGAGTTTTTTTACCCAGCCATGGGCCAGACTTCATCAAAGTGTCGCAGGTGAGGAGCTTAGGGTCTGGCTGAACCCATGATATTCCTGTCAACACATTTCTGCAGCTTGTCGAGATCCTCCTGACTGGCAGGGCCACCCTCCAATGCACCAATCATTCCTGCCAGCATGGAGCATCTTCTACTTCTTCCTCCCTTTCAGCAGTGAAGGACTCCTTAGCAGCTGCTGGTTAGACTTTGGCAGCCTTGCAGCAGCACCAGCTGGCCCTCTCAGCACCCTCGAATGCCACGGGCTCGTGTACATCCAGGTGAAGTAGTCCCACACTCAATTGTCAGATGCCATGAGTAGTTTGTCCTCCCCAGATCTTTGCTAGCAGACATGCAGAACTGGGAGGCCAGAGAGCAGACCTTGCCAGCAGAGACAAAGGCAAAGAAAGCACTAAGTGCCTCAGTCCTTTGGCATGAGGTTGCCTTGACAACTTCTTCAGAACCCCTCTCATCACACTGTCCTGCATGTTTCTCTGTCTCGGCATATTGTCATGTCACTTCAAAATGCTTTGGACCATCTGGGATGTGGAAGTGTGTGGCGAGCGCTGGTCCAGGACGGTCGGGACAAATGGAAACGAGAGATCTCTAGAGCCCAGTCTTAGGATATACGGTTTATTGTGGGGGCCCTGCTCGGAGCTGCCAGCCGCAACTCCGAAGCAGGCCCCAAGGAGTGGGGGCAGGGCGACGTAGCGAGAGAGTTCCAAGAGAGGTTTCAAGAGAGCAGAGAGAAGGGGAGACAAGAAAAGAAGAAGGAAAAGAAAGAGAAGAAAGATGGCCCCGGCTTCTCGGGTACACCTTATCAGGGGGGCTTGAAGGTGGGTGCGGAAAAGGACTTTGGACCAATGGGATTACAGATACATCATACTTCAGGGGAAAGTTACAAGTGCGAGATAAACTACATTTTTGAGGAATGAAACAGAACACATTATCTGACCCTTTGCTCTGTCTGTGGGTCAGAAAAGGGAGTTACTTTCACCAGCTACATCACTGCCCGCCAGTTACTCAGCAACCAAGGTCTGTCATCTCAAAGCTCGTTTTCATCTCCATCTGGCTTGCATTCTCTGCACTTTCTTCATTCCCCACTAGGCAATCGTACCTATAAGGCCTTCTTACTTCATCTTCCCCAACAGAAGTGCTCTTTTTCAGTCTGGGCAATTCATGATGTAGCATTTCATTTATTTATTTTCTACTGTAAAATTGCATTTGTTTGAACAATAGCTCTCATAAGGTATGCTGGATTAATGCTAATAACAGTGGTAATTTTCTAGTTTTTCATACCTGCAAAAGTCCAAAACTCTGACGAGACTGAAAGAAGAAACACTGAAGCAGAAACACACTACAAGAAAACATAAAAGAAACAGAAAAGTGATTAACGAAAATTGAATATTAATGCATGCCGTATCAGTATTTTTCCAGGTAGTACTTTCAACTAAACACAGGCAAAATTTCTTACTACTTCTGTAGCAACATATTTTTCTGCTTTCCTTTTTGCATATAGAAATTTCTACAAACAAGCTCGTTTAAAGTTCTAATTAACTAGTCTTTTCATTAATGCTGTACATTTTGTATTTGTCTTGATCAACTCCTTTCCACAAATGCTTCATCAAAGAAAATAACACAAAAACCTTAAAAAAAATTTGGATTATATAGCAGCAGTTTTCATCATGGTACTATATCCAGTACACTTTGAATGTCACAGTGTTGACTGGATAAGCAAACAGACTTCATAGATGTAATTTCTGGTTTATGGAAAGGACACAGAAGATTATACAACTTTGACCTGGAAAAACCTTTCAGTCTCCTGACCTTTCAGTCTCTGGTTAACCTCCACAGACTGTGTGTAGTGTGCAGACCTGTAGCTAAGTTCATGCATAAATACTTTTCTAGACTCTCTAGCAGCATGGACTGACTATCTCCTCTTCCATCAGACCAAGGATTTTCCTATTTCTAATCCAGAAGATGGAACATTCAGACAAAAATAAAATATAACAATATGTTTGGCAAAAATCATTGTTCCTTCACTATGCATTTGCTCCTAAAAACACCCATGGACAGCAGCTCTGCTTCTATTGAGTAGTCTGTTGAATTTCAGTCAGTGAGTTAGCATGTGTTCAACCCCTCATATTTCTCTTTAAGCCTGATAATTTTTGTCTTGGTCTAATATTTGGTTCCTTCTGTTGATGCAAGCTGCTAAATTCTATTTTATTTTTCTCCTCTTTGACTAAGTGATGGTTTACATGAGGGAGAAACTGTAATCCTTCTGCCACATTTGTAGAGTTTTCTACTTTTGGTCTTAATTTACATTATCAAAATCACACTAATCTTTTTTCTATTATTTTTTTCTTTCCCCTTTCTTTGTTTCATTTTTCTAGCAAGTTCATCTAAGAAAATGTGTTTAGTTCCTTTGAAATTTATAGGTGTTAATAACCATAAAATAGCTTACAAAAGAAACTATCTTCTTATGGCATATTTGACCTGAACAGCTCAAGATCAGAAAGTGCTGCAGATGTTTTTATCATCTCCTTTCCTCATGATATTTTCAGGTTTTGGTAACTCAGAAAAATTAACACTTTCTGATGCTTACTTGAAATAAATCTTGTTCTGGCTGTCCTGATGCTTCAGGGTGACATCAGAGAAACGGATGTCTTTGGGTGCTGATTAAGGTTAAACTCCACTTACTTTCCTCATTGCTTTTAATTAACTGTATAGGTCAATTATGATGCATAGCATGTCAGCAGAATATAAAACTGTGTTGGTTTTATGTAAAGCATGCAGCACTGGGTTGAGTACAATGGCTGTTTCAGATGAAAGCATTGTGTACTGCAGTGCCAGTTTTGGGCTGTGAAGTTCACAGAATTAACTTTCCCCACTTGCACTGATGGCTGTACTGTGCTCTCCCATGTTGGGAGTAAACTCAGTTATTTAACTGAGTCCTGGTGCAGTCTGTGAGGCCATAACTTCCATGTTTTCAAATTCCACACAAATAGTTCAGTAACAGTACCATCCTGTGAATATTCCCGAGTGCCTTACAGCAGTCAAAATAAGGAGGGCAAAGTGGATTTACACTTGGAATGTAACATCAAAGGAACAGAACATTAAAATTATGTTCTTCCAGATATTTTAATTTTCTTAGGGCCATAACCATTTAAAATTTATATTATTTTAGTATTTTAATTTCAGCCTTTATACATTATACTTAATTTTTATACAACTATAATGGTATGTGATACAGTCTCATATACTGTTCTTGGGCTTGGAACTCAACTGTCTCTACTTTTGCAGTGTTAGCACAGTGATTTTGGCTTTTCCAGTTAACACTTTCCCAGGCAATTCTTGGGCATATTTGGGGAGCTAACACAATGAGCAGCTTGCAAGATTATCCTGGCTTGAAGAGTAAGACAATTTACTATCAAGGAGTGGTACCTCATTCTTGACTACCTGGTTCCCACTGCCAGGGAATAGTCCCAGGCATTTAGTTTACTAATACAGGCACAGCCTCTTAAGTAGAAGAGAAGACTCATTAATTTAACTGGATTGGAGCCAGAGTGCTCAGTCATTTGTATAATCAAATTCTAAAAAGAGGTAATAATATCTTAATTTATATTTTATTATTACTGATTGCTCATTAATATGTAATCAATCAATCCTTTGCATTTCTGAGTCAATTTCTACATGAATTTATTGCTCACTAAGGAGTGCTGCAGGCAGTATTCCATATAAAAGTCCTGACATTGACAGCTGTGAATTCACAAAGTGGGTATCTGGTTCAAAACTGTCTTTCAGTTCCACCTGAACTCAATTGGATTTTGAGAAAATCCTGCTAAACTGAGTGGGCAAAAAGGTGGCAGATGGGCTTCAATGTAAATAAATATATTGCCTAGGGAAATTAGGGATGCATGATTTAATCCATACTTAAATGATGCCAAAACCCCAAACTGTCACTTAAAACTCAAGGACTGCTCTGAAGTCATTAGCAAGTGTCCCAAGGCCAACAGAACACTGCCCATCAGCACAAAAGGATGACAAAAGGACAAAGGAGAAAGCAGGAAACTTCTTTTTGCAGTTGATTTTGTTCTGTACAAAAGCCTGACATGCACTATCTCAAGACTGTTCTACTGGCCTCTGTCTCTCAACAAGGACTTGAGAGGTAAGAGATGGGCCCCAAAAATGTGAAAAAGAGAAGCTGCCTCATAAGGAGAAACTGGACAGACTGAGACTCTTGCATCTGTACAGAGTAGTCTGAGGAGGTTATAATCAAAATCACAGAATCACCAGATCCCATCATACCTGAACTAAGAGGCACTCTCTGAAGCTGCTGGGGACAGAACCAGCAATTCCACCTGCAGATAGTGGCTATGGCTGTGGGATCTTCCTGGACTGCAACTTCTGCTGCCATCACAGGAAACAAAGTCTTGGGCTAGAGGGACCACTGGTTTGAAGAAGCTTGCTAATATGTTGTTAGCATAATTCTAGCGAGATAATGTTTCATGAGGGCAGTTATTTGTCTTTGCTTGCCTCCAAATAGAAACTCCTCCATTCAGGAATGTACCGCACTATTTTCATTTTGGCTTTGAATGTACTTTTAAATCCTTTGAGCATTTATGCTGCCTTTCTAGATTGGATTTTTTCTCGCTAGCTTTAGTTTCCTTTGCAAATTTTCTAACTCTTCTGATTATGATACCTGTGTAACATGAGTGGGATGGATCACTACTGAGAGGTGCTTATTTTTCCATTGCCTACTGTGGGAGTTTAGATAAATATCTTAGACTAAAAACCCTAACTTTAAGACAGCTAATGCTGGGTGAAATTGATTTGCCCCAGCTATATAAAATGCCTCCTCTGATTATGCACTGCTCATTCATATAAGAATATCTGTTTAACATTGTTGGTGACACAGATGGTGGGATCAAGTGCACCCTCAGCAAGTTTGCCAACACCACCAAGCCATGCAGTACAGTAAACACGCTGGAGGGAAGGAATGCCACCCAGAGGGACCTGGACAGGCTTGAGGTGGGCCCGTGAAGTTCAACAAGACCAAGTGCAAGGTCCTGCACCTGGGTTGGGGCAATCCCAAGCATAAATACAGACTGGGCAGAGAATGGATTGAGAGGAGCCTGGAGGTGAAGAACTTGGGGGTGTTGGTTTAAGAGAAGCTCAGCATGAGCTGGACATGTGCCCTTGCAGCCCAGAAATCCAACCACATCCTGGGCTATATCAACAGCAGCATGGGCAGCAGGTCGAGGGCAGTGATTCTCCCACTCTATTTTGCTCTCATGAGAGCCCTGGCTCTGGGGCCCCCAACATAAAATGGACATGGACCTGCTGGAGCAAGTCCAGAGGATGGCCACAAAGATGATCAGAGGTGGATGGGACACCTCTGCCTTGAAGACAGGCTGAAAGAGTTTGGCTTCTTCCACATGCAGAAGAGAAGGCTCCAGGGAGACCTTAGAGCATCTTCCAGTAAAGGGGACCTACAAGAAAGCTGGAAAGGGACTGTTTACAAGGGCATGTAATAATAGAACAAGGAAGAATGACTTTAAAGGAAAGAGGGCAGGTTTAGATTAGATATAAGGAAGAAATTATTTACTGTGAGGATGGTGAGACACTCGAACAAGTTTCCCAGAGAAGCTATGAATTCTCCATCCCTCGAAGAGTGTTCAAGGGCATGTTGGATGGGGCCCTGAGTAACCTGGTCTAGTGGAAGCTGTCCCTGCCCATGGAAGGGGGTTGGTACTAGATGATCTTTAAGGTTGCTTCCAACTCAGCCCTTTTCATGATTCTATGATAAGATGTAACTTCTTGTAGCCACTGTTCCCTCACCAATCACTGACCTTTGTTGATGTGGATAATTCAGATTTTTCAGTGTAAAGCAGTTCTGTAGCCAGTTGACATATTTGGAATTTTCTGATTTCCAGTTGCCAATAGTTTTGTAAAAATGAAGTGTCCTGAATGTAGATTACTACTGTAGCATCATTATATCTTTTAAAAATATCATTCTCATTCAAGTCAGGCTAGCTATTTGCATTGGGAACGCTGACTGCTGCAAAACTATTGAGGTGCACTGGGGGAAAGACTTTTTAATCTTCATCTATATATTATGTTCTCTTCCTAAGTATCCTCTGCAGATTGCTGTAAAAGATGGCACTAGATTCAAGAGGCCTTTGGTGTGGTTTGGTACACTTCTACTTTCCTTGTTAGGTAGGTGACTGTGATGTCCTCTATGTCAAATCATGAATTTGATTTGATTTGTCTTAAAATCAAATCTTAAGTTTGGGAAGAAAACTACTGCTCTCTTCTTTTTAACATGATTAGATTAAATTTGTCTGTGACATGGTGAATTTGCATTTCTGCTAGATTTGTCTTTTTGATGCCTTTTTCTTTTTCTAGGTAGTTTTATACCTTCTTGTCTGTTCCAACTAATCCTAAAGATATTGTCCATACTGTGTGACCCCCATTTATAGTATGGCACAGAGTGTAACCCCTCATTTTTTCACTTGTTTTGCAGCCCACCATTCATCTCTGGAATTTTATTTCTTCACTTGTTTGTGGGCCTGAAAAAGCCACCAAGAAGATAATTTAGAATTTCCTTCTCTACTGTTCCTTCCCAAATCCTTTAAATCTTCTATAATTGGTTCCAATGTATGCCACCTTCATCTGAGAGATGACAGATGACTTTCTTCAGTTCTCTATTCACTCTTTGTGTTTGATTTCCTATTTTTGGTCTATGGAGACTTAATTTCTTTTATTGTCCCCATTTCTTTCCAGCTATCACTTCCTGATTTCATTAAGACTCCTTAGACTGCATTTTTGACAACCATAGGGCCACTAAAAAGGGCTTTACAAAAGGTATTAAAACTTTTGAAACCCTCAAGGCAGATGGGTCTCTCTTGAAACTCTGTGATTTATTCTGCAGAAGAAGCAGAATAAGCAAGCCCCCAGAGTGGAAGCAGGGGTTAGTCACT
Source organism: Ploceus nigricollis (assembly GCA_013399945.1). NCBI lineage: Eukaryota > Metazoa > Chordata > Aves > Passeriformes > Ploceidae > Ploceus > Ploceus nigricollis. Next base: position 509,345 of record VXBC01005863.1, on the reverse strand, counting down.
GTAAGAGAAACTCAAATGTGAACAATTCTTTTAATGACGAAAGGAGATTTAATGTATGTCTTCATTGCTTGAGATAACACACTTTCCTTTTACTTCTGAGCAGAGCACATGGGTTTTACTGGTTGTGACTGAGAAGCAGTTCATTTTCTAGGATGTTTCTACAAGAAAGAAAGTGAAATAATTTTATATATTTTGTTTATGCATTAGATCAATGAGTTTATTTAATTTCAAGTGTAGCAGCCTGAAAAGAGTAAGAATTCAAACTTCTGATAATCTTTAATGGTAATCCAAATTCAATAATATGCAAAGCAAGAGACATCATCTTCAGAGCAACTTGATAAACTGATTACAGGCTGGTACTCCCAATAGGAATAGATAAAAGTATTTTTGTTTTCTGGTGAAAGCCTGTGTCCAGTAGTGTCTGAATTTGATACTTATTAGAACAAAGGAAAATTATTGATTGTAGGACTTGTCAATAATTAATTAGACCAGCCAACCACACACACTTAGCTTCTCTCAGTTCAGAGGAAATTGTTTCTTTCTGGCTCATGCCATCAAGTGATAAGGGTTGCTTGAGACTTCATGGAGTAATAGATATAGCATCTCTTAGCCCAGCAGTGATCAGTTTATATTCTGAAACTTGTTATTGATTTCACCTTTAAGTTAAAGGTAATGAAAAATGGATAATAACATTATCCAGCTTTCAAAAATATGTCTGTCCAGATGCAGTAGCAATAGGGGGCAACAGATCTTCAGTTGTCATAGATCCACAAATGAGGCTGAGCTATGACAGTTTGCACAAGTCCAGTTGCTGGATCCCTCTGGTGGATTTTCCTCCTAGCTTGTCTCATTTTTTCCTTGCACCTGTGTAGTCAACCAGAGCACAGCAGATGCTGTTTTCAGCAAAGAAGCAATCTTTTCAACAGTCATTGAAAACAGCTTCATAATATTTCCTAAAGCAGTTTTGGGCTTGGATTTCTGCAGGATAGGAGCCTCAGAAGGCATTCATTCCTGTAGTCCCTCCATACCTCCTCTCCTTTAATAGTGTGGTACTGAGGGAAACCTATCTCATATGACAGTATTTATATTGTATAAATAAGTCATTAAGCCCAAAGCCAGCCCTCATTTACAGTGGAATCACTGTCTGAAATGAAATGTCAGTTGTGCTTGGATCCTTTAGGTCTTCTCAACTCCATGATAGTTTTGATCTGCTGATCCGTGTTTGAATGCAACAATCCTCTGTATTTTCAACATAATTCTGTCATGATCAGCTGAAATAAGTTTGAAAAAGCTTTTCCAGTGGTTTTTAGACAAAAGGTGTTGACAATTGCACCTTCATGCCTTGTTAATGTCAATTGTTCAGCAAAGATAAAATCACTGTCTAGGTTGCTATATGTAAGTTCTTCACAAGGATTGAGCTAGACCTTTGGAGTTCAATGAATATTTGGGATATAGCATGGTTTTGTTCATTGTAAAAACTGATATTGCAAACATAGTAGAATCTGAATGAATCAGACTACATTGCTACCTTGTGCCTTTCATCCTTCTGTTATGTATAGGAGAAATGGGGGACAAAGGACAGAAAGGCAGCATAGGACGGCATGGAAAAATTGGTCCTATTGGTTCAAAAGGTATGTTTAATTCAATTATTTCTCCATTTGTGTTTCAGGTGAAAAGTGTGTGATCATTTATGTTTGAGAAAACTTTAGGGGCTTGAAAAATGGCTAACAAGCCTCACAGTTTACCTTAGTAGGAATTTTCTCACACTCTAGTCAGCCAGGTCACTGAGATCTCTCAAACAGTTACCTTTTGCTGTTACAGCAGTATATTTAGTCTTAAAGCACTGTGAGTATCCTGGTTTGAGGATAAATAAAGAACTTTGCAATGTCACACAAGTGTGGACAGTTAAAGAAGATGGGAAGATGTGTTGTATTTTGGCAGACTTTAAGAGCCAGAATATGTGTTTTCTTATATTGACTACTCCATAGGCTTCCTATGTGACTTTGGTTAAGTAATTTGGACCAGTGTTTACCTAATCTTCTAGATTATGATTCAAAACTTAGGTATATCCATCCCTTTTCCCTCTACAGCATCTGAATTTACTGGTTCTGTGAAGTTTATGAATGTCAAGAAGTAGATATTGGTACATATTATTTGGGTTCAAGTTTCATAGGTATGGCTGGCCTTTGTTGTGGAATGACTAGGACAGAAAAATCTTTATTTTTGCTTGGGCATATCTCTTTCCACATTTGGATTTACTAGACAAAAAATAGATAAGTGCTAAATGAACTATTGACAGGAAAGGCAGCATTAACATTATGTTATTTTTCATGTTTTCAGGTGAAAAAGGAGATAATGGTGACATAGGACCACCGGGTCCTAATGGTGACCCAGGTAATCCATAACACACCTTGTTTATGTGAAAGACTTTTCATCACTAAAAATACATCTGTTTACATACTGGGGAAAATAATGCATTATTTTTTCATTGGTACTGTAATATTTCACTGTGATATTTTCAAAGGACTTAAAATCATTGAAGGTGCAGCAGTTGCTGGACTTATAGTGTATATGCTAGAACAGAATCTCATGCTTTCTCCGAGGAGTGAACTCTCCAGAAGCCTAGTGGGAACTGAAGTCAGAATGTATCATTCATCACCAGGGCAAAGGGATGTCTCTGCATATCTCTCTTTGTCTTCCAGTCAACACAAAGGAGCAGGTTGGATGCTCCTGCCCATCCATGGATTATAGTTATAGGAGCAGGAGATTGTCAAGAGCATAGATCACAGAATGGGTCAGGTTGGAATGGACCACATTGGGTCAGCTGGTCCAACCTCTGCTCAAGCAGGGTAATCCCAGAGCACATGGCTCAGGATTGTGTCCAGACAGTTCTTGAATATCTCCAGTGAGGGAGACTCCACAACCCCTCTGGGCAACCTGTTCCTGTGCTCAGTTACCCGCACAGTAAAGAAGTTCTTCCTCATGTTCAGGAGGAACTTCCTGTGCATCAATTTCTGCCATTGCCTCCTGTCCTATTGCTTGGCACCACCAAGCAGAGCCTGGCTCAGTCTTCTCGTCACCCTCTCTTCAGATTCCTATATGGAGGTACATGGATCTTCCAGAGGTATATAGATGTTCTAGAGAAACAGCCTAGCGTAAGACGTGCAAGCCTTGCGCGAGTGGCAGGTTCAGATTGGACTGAATTCATCCCTTCCTGGCAGAGTGCATTGGAGGTGCACAGATTAGATTTCTCATGAGAACATAATTTGTCACTCTAATTCTTGAGCCAGCATGCTGTGCACCTGGCCAGCATGCACAGTTTGGCAGGGAAAGTACCCTGTGCTTAGACTGACTTACATAACTGAGCAGGGCAATTGGGTAGTCCAATGCAGATTTTAATAATTGCATACAGAACTGCAAACTGTAATAAATGCAAATGGTAATTGATCCTCATTTTGAGATTTGTGGTCAGAGATGTACCAATTATTCTTTTAGTATTCACATTCAGATTATCTTTGTCAAACCTATACCAATGTGGGTTAATAGATGATTTTCTATTGTCTAATTTTATTGTCAGAAGTATTGTAAATTCTGTACTTTCAAAAACACAGAACTGCATTTTGTAGGTAATTATGTGCAATATGTGGTTGGAATTTTGGATATGCTGTGATATGTTCCTTGGAAAGAACTTGCAAACCATGTTTTTTGCTGTGAAAGAAATCTTTGAGCAAACTAAAGAAAATAATTTTACTGAAAATGGGAATTTTTGGAAAATGTTTTTAGTTAAAAAATATAGTGGGTGTTTTGCAGAGTATATCTATCTGTGTTTAGGTTAGTGCTAATCATTCAGGACGGAAGATTTGTAGGATGTGAACTGAGCTGTTCTGCACAGGCCCAGACACCCCTGAGAAGCATATAATAGTGCAGGGTAGTGAAGGCTCTAATTTTCTGTCTGTTTTACTTGCAAGACAGCTTTCTCCAGGGCTGCCACGCTAGCCCTTTTCATAAAATTGTTGAGATAATTGTTGAAATAAGGTAGCTTTTTCATTTGGGTGTATCTATATAATTTCACAGGCATCCCTTGTGAATGCAGTCAGCTAAGGAAGGCTATTGGTGAAATGGATATTCAAGTAGCCCAGCTGACAACAGAGCTAAAATTCATAAAAAATGGTAGGTTAATTTTATATAACTGTTTTCCTTTCTTTTTGCCTCATTTTATCAGTGTAATCTCTTGTAAAGAGTGTCACATCTGATTTGTGAAGCTATTTTGGGGTGTGCAGTGACTTGGTTTATAGAAATGCGAGTGCTCACTTTTCAGCACTGCCCTCCCCCGCAGCTGTCGCCGGCGTGCGTGAGACAGACAATAAGATATATCTGCTGGTGAAGGAGGAGAAGAGGTACAAGGAAGCCCAGCTGTACTGCCACGGACGAGGCGGGACGCTGAGCATGCCCAAGGATGAGACTGCCAACAACCTGATTGCCTCGTACATCAACCAAGCTGGGCTCACCAGAGTCTTCATTGGGATTAACGACCTGGAGAAAGAGGGGAATTTCGTCTACTCTGACCGGTCGCCCATGCAGACCTTCAACAAATGGCGCAGCGGGGAGCCCAACAACGCTTATGATGAGGAGGACTGTGTGGAGATGGTGGCGTCTGGGGGCTGGAATGATGTTGCCTGTCACATTACCATGTACTTTGTGTGTGAATTTGACAAAGAAAATGTCTAAGCTGCTCTGCTCTTCCTCTATTGTAAGAAAAAATGTTTAAGACAATTGTACAAGTTACTCCATGTTTATAGAGTACAAGTGAAATTTTGCAAGTATGTGGCGTCAGAGTTGTACAGCTGTAAATACAGTTTAGGTGTTTCAAATATCAGAATTTACCCTTCAGAAGGGAAGAGCAGTAATAGGGCATAGCTTGGTTGGCTTTTTTTTAATGTAGGAAAATATATCTATTTAGATAAAAATGTGCTCTGGGGCTATATTTTGCCCTTAAAACAGTTAACAAATGTGATTACATGACTGTAAGGGAAGCCAGAATGTGGCCTCTAGTTGTTAGAATGGTTAGAATTAGATTCCTGATATTCTTTTATCTTAGTAAAATTTGTAGTTATAAATGCTAATTACTTGTAGTGCTACAGGGATATTTTGGCAACAACACATATTTTGTATACTCCAGTTAATAAGTACAAATATTACTGTAGGTTTTTTGAATGTTACAACTTTATTTTTTTTTTAACTGGCCAAAGCAAACCAAAAGTCATGATTCCTACCAGTTTTGTAATGTTTCGTCATTAATCTGTTCACAGATCTATGACCAAAAAGCATTTAAGTAAACTGAATTTTAGTGCTGAGGGAGGACAAAGTCTAGTGAAAGGTGTCCCTGCCCATGGCAGGGGGCTGGAACTAAGTAATCTTTAAGGTCTCTTCCAACCTATTCTATGATTCCATGATTCTATGCTATGAAAATTGTTATAATTTAGTATTGAGGGTTTCCATCCAGATGGTGTTTTGGGGTTGGCGAAACAGAAAAGTAACAATTTGATTTTCTGCATTCCTTTGTTGAAAATTATTCAGTGCATGAAGTATTTCAGACACTAAATAATTCCCTAAAGTAAACATTTTACATTTTTTTAGATAATCTTGGTGCATCTTGTTACAAAACAAGCAAAAATACCTGCCCTCCGCAATTTAAGACAGACTTCATATAGATGCAATTAAGGTCATGAAAACACATTAGCAATCAGTTCCTTTTAGTAAGAAAAGAGCTTACATGTTTACACAGATTGTTAAAATAATCCTCTGAAAAACAGAAAAGTTTCCAAAATTTTCCTGTGTATATAGCAGTAATAAATAACTTTGCACAAATAATTTATGTACCAAATTTACAATTGCATGTGATGAAAAATGTGATATATATTTAAAAAAACACCCCAGCATAATTTCACAAAAGAAATGATGAAGTACTTTAAATCTTCCCAGGAGCCAGTTGCATGCCACCTCATCTCACTGTTAGGCACAGAAAAATCAAACAAATTTGCAAAATCTCTGTGTTTCTTTAGAAACACCTTGCACAGTGCTTTAAGATGATTTTTAAAGATAAATGATCCTTGCATAACATTCTGGTCAAAATGTATATCTGATCATTATGGCAGATTGGCATATAGGATATCCACAGTGGATATGGCATGTGGTCCCAGAGATTTCCTTACAACAAGGAAACCAACTCATCAACTCTGCTGTGCTGTGGCATGTAAACAGTCAATGACCATACAATGCTGTTCATACCCACAGACGCTGATATTATTTGATTTATATAGCTAAGAGAACAAACTGTTTTGTTTGATATATTTACTCTGTAAATCTCACTCCTTTATATATATTTATATATGTTTGCTTTAATTTTGAAGATCACTAGCAGTACTATAGTATCCTATAGTATTTGATTATCAGTCCAGCTGCAGAGAAATCACTCAAAATGAATGGGTCCTTTGATTGCTTTATTTTCTTTTAATAAAGATAGGTATGATACCTGTGTGTTAGTCATTCTTCCAACTGCATATTGAAATCTATTAAATAATGTGAATCTCTTTCTACACTAATATTCAAAGACTCTATAGAATTTGCAGGGAGCTAACAATTCCAGTAGAGCAATTTGTTTAGAGTAGTGCCTTTTGAATATCATGATTGTTTCCTGCCTGCTATAGAAATCCTCAGAAACTATTTAAATCTCCAACATACTTTTGTCAAATCATTGTTGCTATATTAAAACAGTCCAAACCTGAGATACAGATATTCGAAGCTCCCTCATTATGTGTGCTGAAGTTGCTGTTTTTCACCTAGGTTTTGAAAGTTTCTGTTGTATTGTTCAATTTCCTCAGAAAGATGAAAAGAGGCCTTTAGGGAGATAGAAAGCTTTTTGAGATGCCAAATGCTCCTATTTTAGCTGAAGTCACACCAGGTTTTAAAGACTTCCTCGATATGTGTAGCATTTAAACAATCTCAATTTCTATTAAAATTTAGGATAAAAAGTGAAAGCAATGGAAAAACATTTATTTTTCCTAGTTTTCGTGTTCTTCAGGATATTTTTTTGCAGTGCTTTATATGTGAGGTAGAAACTAAATTACTTTCATTGTCAGATACCTGTACGCTGCTGCAGCAGCCCTTATTTCAACATCTGGGCAGAGGAGCAAGGCTAAGTGTGTAAGGTCTGTAGCTGTCCTGCAAGGAGCAACAACAGCATATCTGATATTTACCTCTTTGAGGAACTGGGTGGGAAATGATGGAGGCATTGGAAATGAATGAGCCCTTCATAATTTCTTTCACCCTCTAGTTGCTGACGCCTGTAGGTAGACCCTTGCTGGAGGCAGAAATCAATGTTGCATGTAGTGCTCAGCCTGCATGAAGCCTGCTGACATGCTTGGTAAGGTTTCCATTATTCTCCCTGGAATTTGGAACTATTGTTTTTTTAAAAAATGAAATGAGTGATAAGTTAATTTTACTTGGGGTGTTTTCCATGTGCATTAAAACTTGCAATTATAATATGATTACTCATTTTGTGTAGCTCTGCAGAAGCCTTTGGAACATGTCTGTCTGGCAAGCACAGATATTTCTCAGACTATTCTTATATGCTCTATTTTTGATGGATAATTTTTCCTCATAAATATATCCCCATAGCCCTTATTTATTTTATTATTGAATAAAGAATATTCTTTGGCATTTTAAAAAGGCAACAATAGCAATTTATTTTTTTAATGTAGTCACCCATTCACGTTTTTGAGTGACTTCTTCACATAAAACGTGGATTTCATTCAACTGTAGTCTGCACCTTTAGCTGCTATGGCCGCATGTTGCAGTATTGATGTCAGGGCAGACGTGCACCGCCCTTCTGCCCTTCTAGGAGGGGGCTTGGTGAAGATAAAGCATTTAACTAGCTGAGTCCAGGGGGAGCTCCACTGCCTGTGAGAGCTCTGACTCGCTCTGGACATCTTGAGAGAGCACTGGATCATGTCTGATCCTGATCACCATCCAGATTTGCCACTCCACAACGTCACTGCTTGCTGGAAAGTGTTGCTCCCACTTGCCTTGTTATTCTGCTCAGCTCCTGGCTCACCATCCCTCATGAACCAGCTGCTCCTCACTGTGCTCTGACAGCTGACATGATTATCCCTGGAAATATGGGTTTGTTACAAGTTTGTTAGCAGCAGAACTTCTCCCTGACTGTGAGTTTTAAACATTCTTATATCACAGAGAAGAACTGTAAAAAAAATTAATATTCATATGTGGGATATAGAGCATCCTTATTCATGTAAGTAAAATGGAGTGCTTCATTTTTCATAAGCTCAGGAAATGCCAGTTCAAATATGCTTTGCAAAATAGCAGTTCGTTGGACCTTTTTTTGTTACAGTTCTTGAAGAAAAGTCAAAGAAGATGATATTAAAATAATTTTAATTGTAAAATATGATGAAGGTTCATGGAGAAAGACTTTTGAAGTAGACGTTTTTCAAGATGTTTACTTTTAGAATTTTTCAGAGTTTAGTTTCCAAGTTCTAAAGCTTTATTTTGATCCATAAAGGGATTTGATTTTTATAATATTGTTAATATATTTTACACCATGTCAGTAACAGTGATCTGTATAATGTTTGATATATTTTACTTTATTCTTTAGGTCTTGATTTCCAATGGGAACAACTTATCTTTTTGAGACTTCTGTTTGACATGCTAAAAGACTATGACATTGGAATTGTTTTTTCCTCCTGGGCCTGCCATGGCACTATAAATGCCTTGAGTACAAAACAATAGCTATTTCAACCTACATTACATAGAAGATATTCTTACTGATTATGAAAATTATTCATTTAAGTACTGTGCCATTTAACTAGTAGTTTATGCACTATTCCAAATGTCCAAACCAATCATTAGATAAGATAAATACAAGCCTTTTGAAACCTGCAAATCTTACAAGTATACTTTCATCCTGACTTAAATAAAAAATTTGTCAAAGTAACCAAAGTAAAGCGGAAGTTCAGGGTTTCCCCTAGGTCTATATCCCTGTGGGACACTCAGTGACTTGTGATTGTCATGGCTGAATCAAATCCTCAAGTAGAGAATTAGCCAACAATGCAATGATGTGTGACTTTACTCTTTGCACTTTCTGAACTGCATCCCCTTAGACTTTGTTGGATGAAGGGCTGATGTCTTTTCACTGGAGATTTTAGTTTTCAAGTTTTGGCTTGCCTGTGGTGTCAACAGGTTCATCACTCTACATGTCTGCCGCAGATTACGGACGAAGAGATGGGATTTTTTTCCACTGTGGGGACCTGGAAGTGGTTGTGAAACTGGCTGTGATGGGTAAGGTATTGTGCAAAACTGGAGCTGGCCACTCACTCCTCCATTGGAGTGCATATTCCTGGCCAGGGAGAGTCAGTCCAGCTTACCAAGAGAAAAACTGACCATGTTATTGTGGGTAAAAAGAAACCAGAGTTTTAAGATTTGCCTAGGGAAAAAATTGTGCAGTGAAGGGTTTTGACTATTTACAGAGTAGCTGTGAGAAAGAACAGTTTGGTTTTAATTTTACTGTAATAGGAGAGTACAAACTCTCTGAAATGGGAGAGAAAGGATTTGTGGGGAGGACGCAGTTTTGTGCTCAATGTGTTTTTCCGGATGTGAGTCTCCTCCTAGCCCAGAGCTTTTCTATTGGATGAGGAGGGAATCCTCTCGAGAGGGAGAGCACAAAATGGAAAAGGTGGAAGAAGCAGCGAGTGGAGAACCGGCAGTGAGTGGGATGCCCATGAGGCAGAATGTAAATGTTACTTCCAGCCATTCTCCTTCTTCCTGCTAGGGAAATGTAATTATCTTGCCCTTTCTGTCAAAATGTCTCACTATAGCTCTGGATGGGTAAATCACAAAAATAGAGTGAGGTGACCAATCTAGTGTAATATCTGTGCCTAAATAAAGCCCAGTTTTGGTCTATGGACAAATAATAGCATCCACCACACTCTGGGTATATTAATGCATGAAATCACAGGGGATATAATTAAGCACTGCTATTCAAAGGCTAGCTATGTAGTATTGATGAGCTTCTGGATATTCTTTACATATAAAAATGTGAGTGCTGCCAGGAATTCAGCAACAGAAGGTCTGGTGTGCAGCTGAACAATAGAGGTGTTACCATACTATCATCTAGTGGCAGTAAGAGTAAAAATGAAGGAGCTGAGTGGTATTTTGCTTCTGCTTGCATCAGTTGCTGTGTTGTAATCACTGATGTTGTATTGAATAACTGACTTTTGAGCTCTGAAGTCTTTAAGTCTTTAGTCAGCTTTCTTTTTTTTTTCTTTTTTTTTCTTTTTTTTTTCCTTTTTGAAAGATTATTTTGAATTATTACAAGGAGACGTGCACTGATTTTAAGTCCAATTCTCAGGTGGTAGTTTTGACTAAGAAGTGAGAAGAGTGCCCAAATGAGCTCAATTATCATGCCTTGGAGTGAAGAAAAAGAAAACAAGTCAAGCTGTGCTCTGCAGGCCAGCATCTAAATTGCAGGTGCAGATCTTCACCTGGCATCAATCAACTCCAGTGAAGCCAAATTGATTTATACCTGCTGAGGATTTGAGACAGTATTGTCATCAATTCTAGATATATGCTTATTTTGGAAAGAAGGAGAGAGAGAAGTATTTTTATATTTATAATTTATTCTGAGCACTTTAAATGTTATTCAGAATCTGAGCCACTGTAATGGGTGCATCTCCCATGAAGATTTCTGGGCAATAATCAGTTTTGAGACAAATGTTGAATGTAAAATAATTGAAGTAGGTCTATGATGCAAAACTTTATTCTTGCAAGTACACAAGGGGTATGATGTAGAACACAAAAGAAGCAGTAAAAGCATTCAACACAAAGAATAACTCCTCTATCATTTTATATTCTTCTGTGAAAAAGAAACCTGTGCTTGCCGTGGTCAACGTTTATCCATAGCAGAAGACAGGGTGCCATCTAGTGAAGAAAAGATTTCTTGCATATCTAAAGAATAACAAATCCAACTTTGTTCCTGCTTTATTCTTTAGTATGAAATGAATGATATGGTCATCCTGCAAGAGGGAAAATGCACAACTGTGTTTGTAAAACACAGAAATAAAAGGAGGTATAAAAATGCAAAGTACTAATTTCCTTATTGCAAAATGCCCTGTACATATACATGTTAGCTTGTTTTACTTAATCCAACTCCCTGCTTCTTCCCCAGCATTACTACTCTTCTGTTCTACGTAAATAAATCTAATATGTGACATATTAGGTAAAGTTCACTACCTTTTCCAAGTATCCCCAACTGGGTTAGCAGAAAACTTACAGTTGGCCTTGATTCATGGAATTCCTTTTCTGTCCTGACTTTTGTCTACAGCTTCTGAAAATGGAAGATAAAATGCTGTGTCCCTTAAACTTGCACTGCAAAAGTATAAATGCATTACAGCTGACGTGTTAACCTCATGCTTAACGCTCAGTGGTTACATCTCTCTTAAAAAAATATTATCTGAGACTACTGTCCTGGTTTACACAGTGCCCCCAGTTTACTTCTTAAAGCTTATCTTCCTTTTGCATCTGGTCAGACCCAAAGTGAAGTTAATTGTGTGTGTTGATTATATGTTCCATACTGTAGTTTCTTGGGAATTGATTTGCCTGTGCAGTTGTTTTGAATCATAAGCAACCTAAAAAGGATTCTTTGAAAATATGTTTTAAATTGTTAACAAAGGCAAATCTCCTTTCAGTCTAGACTTTTTTGCTTTATAATAAATAGAATATCCACAAATCTAACCCATGAGACAAATCTGCTTTATGATTTTAAGTTAAACCGAAGTGGGCTGGATTCTAACAGATGAGAAGTCAGTGGCCATTAACCTTTAAGCTCAGGTAAAGCAGGGCCTGAGTTTGCTGACCCCAGGTTGTACTGTGGCATGTCCCCTATCAGCTGACACCAGAGACACCTGGTCTGAGGCTTTGTGGGCCAGTTTTGCACAGGCCCCAATCTCTGGTTTTAGTGCCACTCGTAGATCATTATCAAGAAGGGCTTGCCTCAGGGGCTGGCTGCTCCTTTGATCAGCTGTGTTAACCTGCTGTTTGAAGAACAGAGCTAATGTGATTGTATGCTATATTTCCTTAAAATAACTTTTGAACCTTTTAGCCATTGTCAACCAGGTATGAACATAAAGTCTCTGGGATTTGCGGTTTTTAAACACTTTATGTAAAAATGTGAATGGCTAGTAAACAAAGATCTTCCTTCTCAAGAGATGGCTGCAGTGGGAACTCACCTGTTGTTAAACATCAGAGAGCCATCTTGGAAACAGACTATACAAAATCTTAACCACAGGAAAAGACTTGATGAGAAATTGTCCTTTCTAGGCAATGAAGACTTGAACTAATATTGATGGATACTATAGGAAACCAGCCTTTCTGCTGGATTGCCCTCCTAACAACTCACCTGCTCTGTGATGTCCAGTTGATGTTTTGCTGGCTGCAGGGAAAAGGGACCATTAGATCACCTCTCACCCTAAAAGAGAACACTTTCTGTCCATGTCATTTTGAGTCAGCTTTGCTGTGATTTGAGTGTAAATGATATTTGATCATATTTTTATTTAATCCCACACTGATGCTATGCCTTTCCCCTCCATTGTTGAGATCACAAACCAGGGATAAAGAAAGAATTTTCAAAACCACTCAGCATTGTCCTGGCTCTCCTGGGAGCAAGAAAGGGAAAGACAGAGCTGGACAATAGAGTCCTGTGTATCCCACTTTTTCTGCTGGGTGGGTTCTGCATGCTTTATTTTTGCATGTATGCAATGTATAATTTTTCCTAATGGCTGTAGTTTGCTTCCCTTACTCTTTACTTGTCCATGCAAAGATGGGATATAGGAAGTAAAAAAGGCCTTTTCTGCTGTTTAAACAAGTAATGTATATGTGTGGCTGGAGACTACATATAAGTGCATTCACAGAAATCCATTTTTAATAGTGAGCAGGCAGGGAAGAATCATTTGTCATAAGATTACAGAGGGGAATATTTAAACCTGTTATGAAATTTTTAAAGGTCTTAAGCAGTATGATAATGATTATGCAGACTAGGTTTATTGCTAGTTATGTAGTTAAAATGAGAAGAAATCAAAAACCCCCACAGTGGAAATCAATATTAACTAAGGTATTATGTGTGAAATTAGTCTTGAAAATAAGAAAGTAGTATTACATGTTAAAAAGGATTAAAGGGAAACAAACACAGAGAATAATTAACTGGGCTGCTCCTTACTGTTAAGGGTTTTGGCGAGCCTGTTTTACCTCTAATTGCCCTGAAATGTTCTTTTTTTTTTTAAAGTGTCTTCAAACTAGGTACTGTTTTTTGGCCTATTCTTACAGGTTGCTCTGCATGATTTCTATCCCTGCTTCATTACCAATCTTGTGATGGAGGATGCTCACCTGCTGTGACAGTGTGTAGGGTTTACTGTACTGAGAGCAGCACTGCAGTGGGCAGCCTGACCTGGTAGTTTGCTTAAGTGAGGTCAAATTTTGCATCCCTTGGGAAGAGGCCAGGGAATAAATTTGCTGAATGTCTTGGATGTCCTAGGGTAGGAGGACTAGGCACCTCTGTGTGAGGCAGCTGAACTGAGTCCATCATGATGATCAGTTCAGCCTTCTGGGTTTGCCAGAAGCCTTGGCTGAGGTCTGGTGGTTGGGAGTTGTCTCCTCCAGTTTTAAACATCAGCACTACCGATATATGCATCTGAGCTAGTCACATGTCTCTCTAGTCTGTGGGGAGAAATAAGTGCATTCAGGATATGAGTCATCTGTCTTATTTTAGATGTCTAAATCGGGATAGGAATGTTCATTGTTCTGAGTCTTCATTTCTTTCATTTGCCCTGAGGTGAGGTCAAGGTGACAAGCTAAAATGCAGACTTTTCTGACTGACCAGATGAATCCTACCCATCAAATCTCAGCAGCCTCCATCACAAAATCCTCATTATGTGGAGCTGCCACTCAAATGTTTCTTTTGCTGACCAGTGGTGCTTGTCACATAAGGTTATGAGGAGAGGTTGTAAAAGGTTTCAAAGGAGGTGTGACATCCACTAGAAGAGCATGACCTGTGACAGGTGACTTTTTGTCACACAGTGGATCCGGATGCCTCTTCTATCATGCAGCCCAGTGTGGTACAGACTCATGAGTCACACTCAGGAAAAAAAATCAATGCTCTGCCTGCAGAAAATAACTCTTCTTTCTTTCTCAAACTGGCAGTTATGATCACTGTGTGAGAAGCAAGCTGAATTTGTTCTTACTTCTCTTTCTCACATGAGAGAGAGAGACAATAACGGTTGCTTGGCATTGTTTCTTTCTTCCCTGCAAACTGCGATGTTTGCCTTTCCTTGTCTGTGCTGCAAAGCAATAAATAGCACCTCCAGGAGAGACAATGGACACCGGAAAGAAGAAACCATGGGCACAGACATGGCAGAGACCATTTCAGCGACTTCCATGCACAGATGTTCTCGCTTGACTCGTTTCAGTAGCAAAAACTCAACAGAGAAACACACTGTGTGTGCTCCATAGCCCAGATGGGAACTTGCCATATTGAATGCTTTAAAAAGATTACTGATTTCCTGCTTGTAAATGTAAAGTCAAACAATTGTTTCTGATCTGGGGAACAGTATTTGAATCTCCTACACCATAGAGTGTATGTGGTATCTCTGTCCCGTTAAGTGTGTGTTGGGGTAAAATGCCATTGTGGAGGAGTGTGAGACATCCTGTGGTCCTGTCACAGCAGTCAGTGCTGATCAGCAGAGAGGGGGCCAGGCCTTCAAATCCAGCAGCATCACTGGGGTGCACAACTGTATTGTAACTACTGAGAGGACAAATGTCTGGTGATGCATAATGAAAATGCTTTACTGAGGTGCTGGTATTAAATGGACAATATATTTCTTTTTAATTTGACGGAATAAGCTTTTGTGTGCTGTGATGACATCGGAAAGGCTGAAAGATTCACTCTCCCAAGGTTAATTGCAATCAGATCTTTGATGCAATTAATTTTAACAGGGGAAGAGAAACACAGGTCAGAAGAGAGAAAGGGCAGGTTAAAAAATATTTGGATGAATTAGAAATGTTCTAGTCAGCAGGGTCAGGTGAAATCTGGTTGAAGGTTGCCACAGCAGTTGCTGAACTATTAGTAATTGTCTTCAGATGCTTGTGGAGGACCAAGAGGTCTCACAGCCCTAGAGAAGCCTCCTCCCCCTTTATTTAATGAAAAAGAAATACAAAGTAACTCATCAGGCAAATAAACTGGGTTACCAGAGCAAATGTCTAAAAAATAAGTGAAAGCACCAAGTGGATCATAAAGTGGTGGAAATAATAATTGTGGATTTGTCAAGAACAAATCACGTCAAATCCTCCTTTATATATTTGGCTTCGTTGCTGATCTGGTAGATGTAGAAAAACAGTGAGATGATGTATTCTTGATGCTTGCATGTCAAATGGGATATAGCTTTGATTCATTGCTATAAAGTGAGTGCACAGCTTAAAAAAACCTGCTAAGAAACATTATCAGTGTTTTGGGGTAAAAATGAGAGGACGTTTGAAGTTAGAGTTCTCTGAGGTTTATCCTGAACACAATTCTACTCAGTATTCATGTTGCTGTTTTCAATGACATAATGAAACAGTAAGGAGGACTTCAAGAACTGTGGGAGACAGTATCATGTTTAAAATTGATTTTTACTGTATGGAAAATTGCCAGGTATCAACAAACGAAATTCAATAACAGAAAGGGAAATGTATTGTACATAAGAAAAAGTGACAAGACGCCCCAGAATATGTGAAAGACAAAAGAGACTTGGAGGTTTAGGGTTAATGTCAGTGCTAAATTGCAAAAGATTAAAAGATTCTTTTGTTTATCAAGATATTTCAGCCTGGGATATACTTATAAAGGACATGGAGACATGGAAGGGAGTTAATTTCTTTTTTAGTGTATCATTGGGGTCTCAGCTGGAATAATGGCCTCACTTCTGAGCAGTGGATATAGACAAAGTGTAGGGAATCCAAAGGTGAAACAATAAAACTGATGAACAGCTGGCAAATATGACTTGTGAAATAAGCTCCATTTGATCTAGAGAAGACTTAAGTAAGGAAATGTATGATGCAAGTGTGAGATGATGAAGAGTAAGGACTCCTTATAATGATGACAAATTATTATTTCCAATGTCTGCTCACGATGTGGTATGAAAAAATAACTTAATTGTGAAGCCAACAGGATTTGATTAGGATACCAGAAAAAATCTAACAAAAGGGACACTTAAGATCTAAGACAGATTTTATAGTGAATCAGTGCTATCTATGTATTATTGTTATTATTTCTATCATACTTCCGTGTCCTTCATGGAAATATTGCCTATTATTTGCAAAAAATTCTTCTTGCCTTATTTTAAAGGCAAGATAAGCTGAATCTGGTTCCTTCCAGGCCCATGTGTCCAGTGTCATGATGCTATGGCTTCTTTTACTGGCAGAGTGTAGTGTGACAATACTTGATAATGAGTGCAAAGCAGAACTGTGCAAAAAAGGATTTGGTGCCTTCTAAGCCAGCTGTATGCTGATCTGGCTGCCTACCTGTGCCTGCCTAGCATCAAGGATGCACAATTATGTTGACTTCCAGTAGCTGTGAGGAATTTGTTGATTTTCCTATCCCAATCCCTTGCAGTTCTCATTCGTAGCTCAGGTTCCTTTGGGCCAGCTTAGCACCAAGGGCAAATCAAGTAACAAGAGGCTGAGCTCCTGTGCCTGATGTTGTGCTGTGCTCCTGGCATGGTGCAACACAGGCCAAAGGCAGCCAGGAGAATGTGCCCCACATGAAATCTTGCTATAAGCATGTTAGGCTAACTTCTGCAATGCTGAGATATAAATAGCCATATGTCTTTACACTGCAAACAGAATTACACCCACACACATACAATATCACCCCAAAATAAGGAAATATAAACAGTTAATTTTTGGCATTTTGGAGTCAAGCAAATCCAGGGAATGTTTGCTTCTCAGAGGTATAGCTTTGCTTTGGGAGCACCATAATATTTTCTGGACTTTGATCTTCCAACAGACAGTCTCTAGCAGATACTGGAGTGGCAACAGGCATAAAGTAATTATTATTTTAAGTTTTCTAAGTAATATTTTTGAGAGGCTAAATTCCATTTCATAGAAATATAAGGGTAGTTCTATTGGAATTAGTTGTTCAACTTAAATATTTTTTTTTCTAAAGTAATGTCAAAGAACCCTTGTAAATGTTTCAAGTAGAGCTTCACAACATTTACTTCTGCTGAGGATTATTCCAACTAGCTTTATCCGATAGCTTTTGGTACTTGTATGGGAAGAGCTCATGAAAAGTAGGTCCTTTCCATACTGTGGGTGCTTCCCACAAATCCACAGACCTCTACTGTAACTTATCCCTCTTCCTGCTCTATTCAGATGTTGCTTCCCTGTTCCAAGACTGTATGACCCTATCACTTCTTCTTCCTCTGCCACTGCCCTGCTCCTTTTCCCACACTACCATATGTCCTCCTGCTCAGGAGGTGACGGATGGCATCAACTGTTGGACTCAGCCAAAAGAAGAGTCAGAGTTAATACCGATTACGTTTTTCTTAGAAGGCTTCCGTGGGCTTCCCAATCTCCACATGGATTGCCCTGTGCTCATCACTTTAGTTTATGTTCTCCAAAATGCTGTTCTGGCAACTGATGATAAAAACATTGAAAGTAAATTACTAAGTCTCTGATTGAAAAAATATCACAGCATTTCCCTAAATCTATTGCT
Source organism: Ploceus nigricollis (assembly GCA_013399945.1). Classification (NCBI taxonomy): domain Eukaryota; kingdom Metazoa; phylum Chordata; class Aves; order Passeriformes; family Ploceidae; genus Ploceus; species Ploceus nigricollis. Next base: position 491,539 of record VXBC01005863.1, on the reverse strand, counting down.
TGCATCTCTGTTGCAGACAATGTCCTGCACCAGCACCAAAACCTTTCCTAGAATAAACCTGGGCCATCTTAAAGTCTAAGATCTGCAGGCCATGGATTGAGATCCCCTTTTGCCCTGTGGTTCTAAAACAGTCCTTATCTGGTCAAGTGGGAATCTGGGAATCACCCTTACTAGCAAAAATTATGATTGTGGTAAGTATGTATTTTTATAATATGGCTCTGCAATAAAAACATAATTATCTGTCAGCCTTACATACTTGAAGGAAATATGATTTTTAAAAACTTAAATTCTGCAATTCTTTGTCCCCTAATACAGGCCTCTCGTGTTTTTCAGTAGTGTGTATTGTAAAACATATAGATAGTAAAGCAGTATCTTGAGTAGATATGTAAGTGCTTTTTGAAACTAACAACTAATTCCAGTCATACCAGTTTTCTTGGCCGCTGAAAGGGCAGAGAACAAGCTGTAGACATGCAAAAAACTTCTATAGTCTGGTCTTCACAAAGCAGAAAAACTCAGTATTTATCTGACTTCCTCTATGTAAAAGAAGACACAGAAAAAAAGTAAACTTCTCTTTCTAGGTGAAGATCAAAAAGTGTTTTATAGACTGTAAAAATGAAGGTTTTCAACATCCCTGTGAATTAGGTAATGATCTAATTTTCCATGTGGGAGAAACTAAGGCACAAAGAAATAATCAGATTTATCAACCATATCATTGCAGTCCTATGGAAAAAATCAGAATAACATCTGAAAATCTTCAGCATAGTCTTTTGCTTTAATTAAAGCTGTTTCCTAAAATAAGTGGTTCTCAGCAATTTTAGTAGATGTATGGGTTGAAATTCTGCTAATGTAACTCATTGAATTTTATATTGAATATTTTAAAGCTTGGAAACTAGGTTCTTGTCTTCTGAGGATGGATACAAACAGCCTTCAGCAGAGCTCATAAAAAGAAAGTTAATTTTTGTTTGGCAAAACACTCTCCTCCCTGTACTTTACCATAAACTATAGGTCACTAGCATTATCCCCCTCTTTTTATGTGCCTTTGAAGTAAATGGAATTATGTTCTATAAGCGAGAGACTGTTAATGAAAAGATGAAAAAATATCCCACTGAATTGCTTTGTATATGAAATCCCATGCTTATACCCATGAAAGAAGAGAGACTTTATTCTTTAAAATTATTTGTAATTAAAAGATTGTTTTTATGGTGTATTACTGAATCATTAAAAATCCAGAGGGGGAGAAATCAAACTAGCTGGTAGAGGAGTGGCAGGTGGCTGCTGTTATTGGCAGATGTGTATCTCGGTACTGAACTCTTTGCAAATGTCATGTGAAATAACTGAATTTATTAGAAGTAGGAATTTCACATACAGAAGCTGACGACCCTGAAAAATATGCAGGCAGCTGTGAGACTGCAGGCTAGAAACTACCCTTCCTATCTGTATTCAAAACCTGTGAAAACACTGTAATAGACTTAGCAATTTCAAAAGCTGCTTCTCCTGCCTGCCCTGTTTTTACAACAGAGCTTGCCTCCACTGAGCGGAAGAGGCAATATGCGACAGGTTGTGCCCACTCCTGGCCACACTTTGCATACGGACACAGTTCCCTCTGCACAGTGGATGGGGTTTAATCACTGAACTGGGGTGACTGAGGCAAAATATGAATCCAGTTCTTACTGCTGGGATAATGACAGCAGTTTCTGTCAGAAAGCGGGGAGGAGCTTGACCAGGAATGTCCTTCCCAGCAGGAGACAGCAGAGCCCTGCCCCTGCAGTGGCCCCATTTCACAGCTACCTGCCAGGCTGTGTTTGCACTGACAGGCATGCCTGTGCTGCACTGCCCTGAACTGCACAGGAGGTCTGACTGACTTCTGGAGGTGACCTAGTCCAAGCTCCTGCTCAAAGCATGGCTAGCTTCACACGTGGCATGTGCACAGGCAGACATTAATATTTAATCTGTAAACTAATTTAATGGAGCTTTTCTTTTTCATATGATCTTCAGGACTAGTTCACTTTTAAAGAGTAGGAACACAGGGCACAAAAAAGTGATTTTTTTTTAAAAGGGAGAAGTGAGTGGTCGAAAATGGAAGCTGATATATAGGTGCTTTTTGTTTGTTTGTTTTACTTACAAGTTTTCACAAAGTATTACATTTCTGTTTTCTTTTTTTTTCTTGATAAACATTTTTTACTTCAGGTGAGATTTTTGCTCCATCAGAAGAGCTATTAAGGTATAGTAGACTGATGCTCAGTTTGCCCAAGAGTAGAGAGTTTGCATATTATTACAAAAATATAGGGTGGATGAGACAAGAAGTAATCATGATGTACATAAACAAAGATGCAGTTCACATGTTTAGTTTCATGTTGGTATTACACAGAAATTTTCAACTCTATAATTAACGTTAGGATTTTTTACTCATGTTCTTTTACCTCATATTTGTTATTCTTGGATCTCAGCTTTCCAAGTGGGGTGGGTTGAACTTTGTGTATTCTCTATAAGCAGAGGTAAGATAAGATGTCAACCTCTCCTGAAGATTATGGGTGGTCCTGGAGCTCCACTGCAAGGTTGAAACCCCTGGTTGTCATCCGATATGGCAAGAAACGAAAGTTCCACAAAGAAAATCCAGCTATTAAGGATGAATGATTCCAGAGGGTTGTCATGGGTTGGCGCTGGCGCAATGCCAGTGTACCCATGAATGTATATTCTTCCCAAATGACTGCTGTGAGATGTGATCAGGAACAGAGCAGAGCAGGCTCCAGCTTAGGGATAGAAATAAAAAACTTTATTAAACTACAGAAGCATAAAAAAAACACACACAGAAAACAGAATTAAAACCTCCCAGAAAACATTTCTCCTCCTCCCCCAATTTCCACCCTTTCACAATGAGCCAGCACCTCGGGTTCCCAATCAAGTTATCATCACTCAAAGAAACAAATCTCCATTCATCAAGGGAGAGAGGAGTCTCTCTCGCACCATAGACCCCCACAGGAAACACAGTTGAACCCTCCGTGTTTCCATGTCACCCATGGCACCGCCCGGAGAAAAGTCTGCCATGGTGACACCCTCCTTTCCATGTCCAATACTCTCACCACTGTCCANAGCTGAACTCCCACAGCAGGCTTGGAGCTCCCACGGCTGCTCAGAGCTCCCACATCTCCTTCTCCCCCCCATCTCCTCTGCGGCGTGCTGCCGGCACATGATATCAAATTCCAAAGCAGCAGTCTCTCCCTGGGGGGGGGCGGAAGACACCTCAGCAGTTCTCCACCCTTCCATCCTGGGGGGGCCGGCCTAGCTCCATCCCCTTCACCCCCTTCTCTGTCCGGGGCTCCGGCCTACCTCTGCCTGGCCGCATGGCTCCGACTCTCCCCCACCCAGCCCGTGGCTGGGCAGGGGAGGCCTCTGCTCTCCTCTGCTGACCAGAACCAAAGAGAGAGTCCCTTCAGGAGTTCTTGCTTTTAACTCCCTGTGTTCTCAGAGGCGTCTCCATGTCCTCAGTGGTTATCCCAGGTGCCAACATTCAAGCCTGACCACTGATTGGTTTGACCACCACTTCCTGAAAAACTCACTTCCCCCTCAAAGCATGACAAGGGTGGATCAATAAGATACAAAAATGATGACCAACGTGACAATCAAGATTTTGAAATTGTAGATGGAGTGAAAATTTATGAGCTTTAAATTTACATTCCTCAGCTGTTCACTTCAACTGTGAAATGAAGCAGAATGTGGTGAGCAAACTGCAGTAGAGGATGTGCTAATTATTTGAACCATATTTCTGTTCTTGCTCCAATATTGCCTTTCATTTTTGATAATGACAATGTTTCAGCAGCATTCTTATTCTTTGGACAAGAAAAACAGGTAAGTATATTTTGGAATGCTGCCAAACCTTTGGGAATTGCAAGGTGAAAATTGAGAGAAACAATGAAATTTCACAATTACCAAGATCAAAACTAACCTCCAGTTGGCCAGAGGACTGGCAGGCCCTTGCAAAACCTTTTTTTTTTTTTCAGTTTAAGACCAAATCCAACATAAGGACAAAATTTCAGGGGCACAACAATTAGTATGAGAAATGATTTATAGAAGACAAAAAAGGTAAAATTAAAATGAATTTTTTGTCCATCTTGTAAAAGAGCATCTGTGAAGCAGTTTTGCCAGCAAGACGAAGGGCTGAGAAAGGAAGCTACTGGGAATGTCTGGACAGCTGAGTTATCAAGGAACTCGTTACCCATGTAGCTCAGAGAACTTGGGAAGCTGCTGAGGTAGGATGTTTGGTGCTGTCTGTGGCATGTGGAGCCAGTTGGCTGCAGAGTAGGGCAGTAGCTCCAGAGAGTTCATCTTTGTTGTATTATCTTGATTTCCAGCTGTCCAGGGAATTGCTAAACCTTATGAGTTCCTTTGCGAGCTTGGATGGTGGCTGAGAACTCTGCCAACCAGACTGCTTGTAAAAACCCCACAGAGCTCGAGAGATTAAGTAGCCAGGAGCTGGCTGGAAAAAGGACTTTAGCAGCCAAGCACCCAGGAGATGGGCACTGGGCAGAGTGACCACAAATGCGTAGATTTTCCTCAAGGGTTTCAACTGAATTGGCATATCCCTTCAGAATGCTTTGATCCTGTCAAATCCATTATTTTCTGATGACTGTGGGGAAATTTCTGAAAAGTTCCAAATCTAAGAAAAATACCAAGTAAAAATCTTCACATATATGTTATTTTTTACATAATGCAATGATGAAAAGTATATTATAAATACTTCTATAAATATAGTATATTTAAAGGAGAAATTTTTTTTTAGTCCCCTGAAAATGCAGACCTTCAGCTTTTATATACTCTCCTGTTTAAACAGTATGTAAAACCAGTCTGTGTTGGGATGTGAAGAGTTTTGTGTATATCTCAGTACTTGTTGTGGTGACACAAGTCTATTCTAAAATGGTCCTTACAGCCAGGAAATACGAATTTTTTCCTACTTTGCACCAAAATATATTATCTCTGAAAATTTTCCTGAGCTTGACAGCGGCCATAGTGATTATCTAAAAATACAGGTGCATTCAGACTGAAGGTCTGCAACTGAATAATTTCATTACCCAAATTTAGATGTTGGTGTGAATGTCAAAAACAATCATTTTAATAAAATAAACTGGTCCAAAAGTCCAGATAAAACCGACCAAATCTTCAACTTCTTTCCTTAACAGATCACGATCCCCATGAAGACATTTCTCTTTTTTTTTTTAATGCTGACTATGAATACTTAATCTGTTTTAAACCATACATATCTACATTTTTAGATAGTCACATGCTTTTTTCTCAGGAGTTTTTCAATTAAACTTCTCCTTTCACATCTAAAGGTAAAGGAAGTTCAACCACTCCACTTTTCCCTAGTCTAGTGGTTTTCTGGCAGCCAAATTAGTAAGTGAATGCTATCCCTAACAATAAATAAATCAATCTAATATAAGTATTTTCAGAAAGTTTTGATTGCATACAAATTCTTTGAAAGAAAATTGGGATATATTATGGGGTTTTTGATTACTTTGCAGATATAATTTGATTTTTGTTTCACAGCCTGGATTTGAAGATAGTTCTCTATGTTGCCACACTTTCATGTGCTAAAAATATTGCTTGAATTTAAGTTTAGAGACTGCGGATATCTCTTTATCTTCGTTACAAACAAAAGAAAACACATATTCTCTATTTTTTCAATTAACAGGTATGATTAATCCATTACCCAGCTGGGAGCACCTGGCATTATCTGTCGTTGTGAGTTAAACCTTTCTCTGCTGGAAACTGTGTTCCTCTCACAACAATTCAACAGCATGTTTGAAGCAACAAAAAAGATTAGTTTTGAAACAAGGTAAAAGACTAGTTTCTGAAAAGTTGCTAGACTTCATAGTGAAAGAGCTATTGGATCATTACAGTGTATAGTTAAGGCCACAGATATGCTATTTTTGGAGGAATTGGATTTCAGAGTTCATAGTTGGTGTAAGTAATTCCTTAAAATCAGATGTTTGGATAAAAATAGTGTTGCAATAGCTATGTCTTATCAAGGACAAAATGGCAGTGGGAATGAAGTGGGAAGAAAGAGCTGCTGACTTCATTGCTTTTTAACACATATGTTTTATGCAGCATTTGCCATTAATAGGTGTTTTGAAGATCATATCTTTTGGCTATAAGAAGCAAAATCCTTCATATAGGATACAAGGCCAGCAATCAGCAGCCACACAGAGAACAATTTTCCTTAGCGGATTCCTGAGCCACATCCATAAGAACAAATGCACCACCCTCAGAAGAAGACTGTGGAATTAGTGCAGGACAAATCTGCCTGTGTGCCTCTTTGTCTTCTGATGGCTGAGATGTAACAGCTTGAACACAGCCTGGCCCACACAGGTGTTGAGTACCAACGTGGTTTTCCTTCAACACTTTTTTCCACAGCTCCCTCTGAGATCTTCATCTTGCCTGGCAGATCTACTCCAGCTTCACTGCCAAGGGATGTTTTCTGCCTGGCTATCGGCGATGGAGAGATGGGGATGACTGAGCTGGATCAGAAGCCAATTTTATTGAGAAAACAAAGGGTTTAAATAGGGTTTACTTGTATGACACTTATATATATAGGATTCTATTTTTGGTAACAATTTCCCATTGGTTATACATTCTTTATGTCATCAGTTACTTGGTAATCATTACAAAGTTTCACAACATGTCTCTTGGTCACTTCCATACCAGAGATCAGTTATCTGTGTCTGTCTCTCCCATGGTTTCTGCTCAATCAGGCCTAAGATATCAGGCTGCTTTATCAGTTTCATTGTACTCCCTGTCTTATCTCCCATTCCTGGCAAAAAGAACTTAGTTGTTAAGAGAATATAAAACCAAAGAACTCAGGTGCTTTGAAAGAATTAGCTAAGATTTTTTTTCCATTGGAGGTAATACCTCAGACAGACTTTCAGATACAATGTTACTATGTACTTTTCTGTTTGACCATTCAGATGAGATGCAGTATCACTTCTTTAGGTGTGTCATAATTATGGAAGATAAGTTCTTTATTGTGTTTACACTATTTTGAATCAGCATCCCCTTAAAAAATGGTGCTCACTTATTTTGCTGTAAAATGCAATGTAACACATGACATTGTGTTTTCCAAACTTGCATTTTAAATAGCACTAGGCTATTTAAATACCACTGAAGGTATATTGTGAATTGTCTATTATATGGAGATTAAAAAAATCACTGAAGAATTAGCCATTTTATACATTTAAAAAATTAATCCTGAATGATGCTGGTTTGTTATCTAGTTTGATTTGTTCTATGCATGTATATGGCAGTGTGAATTCTGACATGAAGTATGATTCCTGTAGTTTGCTTTTTTACACACATAAGAATATTTATATAAAAATATTAAATTCAGATTATGTAACCATGTAACAAAAAAAATATAATATTAAAGTAGTAAAATGGCCCTCATGTATAACATATTTCTGCTCAGAATATTTTGTGTGACAAGTAAGTGCCAGAATATTTATTTTGTCCAGAGAAATAAGACAGAAACAATGTGATATAGAGACAGTAAACAGGAAGTCTGTAGAAAATACAATATTTGATTCCACATCTTCAGAGCCTAGCATTAGGACTTTTATTCCTTCCCAATAATCACAGATATTTAGTATCTCATGCTAGAAAAGACCTGGTTTTCATAGCTGTTCTTCTGTTCCTTTCTGGTTCATGCTACTGTTTGTGTCTGTGATGCAGTGAGTAATATTATAATTAAAAATATTTCTTTTGATTTATTGCATTTCTGTTTTCTGTGTTTCTATTTAATTATATTCTTCTTCACTGATTATAAAATAAGAATAACATTTTTGTTTGCGTAAGGACAAACTGTGTAAGTCACTCTTTGTTTTACTAGGCCAAATGACACGTTTTAGATATTGTCTTTCATGTAAGGACTTTTGGTCCTTAGCAGCCTTTTCTGTGCTGACTGTCCTATTGGACAGGAGTAAAACTGTTGAGGAAATCTAGTTAAAATAAGAAGCTCATCATGAGTGACATTCTAAATTCATGAGGAAAGGGAAGAGAAAGGCATCTCCACACAATCCCCAGCTGAACTCCTCAGTACTCCATAGGCACTTCAGCATCTGTTAGAGAAAAAGCCGTGAAACAGAAACACAGAGTAGGAGAAAGGAATGACTCATGCAGAGAAACACAAGCCTCATGTTTCAGGGAGGTCTTATCAACTTTAAAAGCTTATTTTTCTGTCCACTGCAAATTGCTCTGTAACATCCACCCCAGAACCTGGTGCTATTCAGGACATGTGACATATTCAACAATTAACCCAGGAGGTTTTAGGATTCCCACCACCTTTGTGGGTCTGCCCCTGTGTGCAGAGCACACATGCAAGCCACCCAACACATCCAACTCCTTGGGGCAGAGCAGGTGGGATGGGCAGCCAGGCAGCAGGAGGCAGGAAGGCACTGGCTGGCTCCTGACTGCCTCAGCTGAACCTCGAGGGAGGGATGGGGCTGTCTGGTCCCCACCCTGGGACCATAAGGGTGGGGACCATAAGGGGCCATCAGGGTTTGGGATGAGGGAGGGGAGAAAATCTTCATGAAACCTGCCAGGGACTGCTCTTTCCAGGCCTTTGTCCTTGACCAGTTAAGCTGTCTCTGTTGATGGGATGCCCTGGCCTATGAGTTTATAAACTGCCTTGGTATTGCCAGGGTTTTGTCATTATAAATTACTGTGGAACAACTGAAATCTGCTTAAAAATGCAAAAAGTAGAGGGAAGAGGAGGAGGAGGAGGAGGAGGAGGAGGAATGGAAATACTCTTTCCTACCATGTGTTACACTGGAAAGTCAAATTGCCTGCTTTAGAAGACAGCTAAGTTTCATTCAGCCAGGTTGCTCCTCTGGGAAATAGTGATGATCAAAGAGGTTTTTTCTTTCTTTAATACAGCAATTAAATTGTCACCCTGCAAAGCTTTTCATAGCTGATCTTAGAACTGTCTGCTCTCATATGGGGTGCTGTAACAGAGTTCAGCTGTTCCTGCTCTGAGAAGGCAACAACAGGGCTGTCAGTAGCAGCAAGATAAAACTGTGATTTTTTTTCACCAGTGAGAGTAATGGTACTCACAGCAGGCAGTGAATTCTAGCAAGAGCTTTTAGGATTTTTATCCTGAAATTTTGTGCAAATAATGAATAATCTTCCCAAATGTACAGATGACTCTGTTAGGTCTCTGTTTTGTCAAGCAAGTCAAAACAGTAAGATTTGTTCAGTTTTACTGTTGCTCTGAAGAACCTCAGAGTACAGCAGAAATAGTCAAGAGCCTCATAATCTTCAGGCATGCTTTGCTGCTACTGCCTTAGGGAAACTGGAGCAACAAAAACAGCCAGTGGCCTTTTTTTCTTTTTTTTTTTTCTTTTTTGAGCAGTGATAGACCTAATGGACCGCTGCAAAACAGAATTCAGTAATTTGCATTCAAATCCTGAATAACCAATAAGCCACATTTGTATGCAATCAATCACTTCCCTGTGAAATTAAGGAATTTTTTTTTTTAATGAAAAAGATTAGATAGCTGACAGATCTCAACTTGAGTAAAATTAGAGTTAACTACTTTAGATATCCAGTATGAGCTGTTTCTTAGCTCAATGGAAGATTGCACAGAAATTTTGGTTCAGATTTCATTGAAAAAGAATAGTGCAGAAATAAAGTCTGGCATATATATAATGGTGCTTGTCTTCTGTTATACACATAATATCTCCATGGATCACCCTCTTCAGAGAGCAAAACCTTTTTCAGAAACCATATTTTAATTGACCATTTACAGAAATCTCTTCCAGAACTGACTAAATCTGGCCACGAAACTCCCACTCTATATACTTACATATACACATAAATGCAGTGTATCAGAGTAGACATCAAGAAAATAACTGTAGACTAGAACTTACACCACACTGATTTAGTACAAGTGTGTTAGTCATTGTGCTGCTGTGTTGGAGACGGGTGCTGCTGTCACCAGCTACAGCCATGAGGAGATGCACAGCAGTCTGCAGGGACAGTTTAGGCTCAGGGCAGGGAGCTGGAAGAGGGCATTCTCTCTCCTGTCTCAGTAAATTAGTGTGCACAACTGTGTTTTGTACTGTTACACATGGCTTGTATCTCTTGCTGGCTATCTGCAGGCAATTCCGGGCAGAGTGGGATTTCTGAGCAGCCCTTTGGAAGTGGCTTAAAGCCTCCAAATCTGTGGGGGCCTGTGCCTGATGGGATTTTAGATTCTGTGGTGGTGACAATGTGTTCCATTTAGTTTCAGTTCTGGTAAGTTGAAGTGATGTTATCCATGTCCTTTTTTTTTTCCTCAACCCTTAGATAAGGATTTCAAAGTGAGGCCAAAATATTTTTAGATTGTCTATTTAATTTGAATACAAATGAACATTATCTACTGTGTCTTTTTTTTCCTCTACAGCTACATTGAAATAGGAATTAAAAAGCCTGAGGGGAAAAAGAAAGAAATGATAGTAAGTGTTTAATTATGAATACTGCCTGTTTAAATTACTATGAAAAAATACCCATTCATTACTTTATGCTTGTATAATTTATGTTTAACTGTTAATGTATGCTATTTCAGGGAAGAGTATGATATGATAATAATATCAATTTACCTGAGATTTGTTATGTAAAATTTTGGATACAAAGATAATGTTACTCAGTCCTAACTTTCCTTTCTTCTTACTGTGCAACTATTTAAACATCAGTTGACTGGCAATAAATATTTTCAGGGTTTAAGAGTAATTATTACTCTCTTACATTCTTTGCTGTAGAGTGTTAAAGTAGAAGTTCAGGCAGTGTAAACTATAGATAACATTCAGTGATTAATCACAGCATCATGACATTGTTGAGATTGGAGGCGACCTCTGGGGGTCATCCAGTCCAAACCCCTACTGACTGAGGGGACAACTAAAGCAGGTTGCTCAGTGTCCTGTCCATTTAGGTTCTAAATGTATCCAATGGATGGAGACTGCAGTCTGTCTGGGCAACCAGCCAATGTTTGACCACCCACAGTGAAAAAAATAGTTGTTCTTTCTTATCTGATCTTGTATGGATTTCATCCCAGCTGAAACTGATGCCAGATAAGTAAGATTTTCTCATTTTTTGGCTTATATGTAGTCAGAGACTGACCAAATCACATAGGTGTTAAGTTAGCTTATTTGGATTTAAACTGCTACAGAGGATAAGAAACATTGAAAATTAGAATGTAAGTACTATAAGTCATAAACCTAAATCTGTATTACTTCATCACACAGAATAATAGCCCATTTTTCTAACTGTTTATTTTTCAAACAGTTAAGTGTTAGTTATGTGTAATTCATCTAGTATGGATTACAGGGAGTTTTTGTGACAGTATTGATACAGATAATGCAATGTTAAACTATATATCCTTTTGTAGTAATTTTTGGCAGTTTGATTTAGCACATGTACACTTGCATTGTGATATCTCTGCTGTATTTATCATTATAATAGCTTGTTACACTCAGGGTCATAACAGATAATATGGAACACTGGTACTACTGAAGTCCCATTTATTTCCTGCAAATATAACCAAAGTGGTTCAAGTGGGAATTTAAGCAAACCAAATGGTGGACTATTTTAAGACTGCATGAAGCCCTGAGTACTCTGTGCACATGCAGAGTAAATCTGTTTCATATATCATGGAATTAACTAGGTTGGAAAAGACCTTTGAGATCATCAAGGCCGACCTATGTGCAAAGACTCTAATCTGTTCTTTGTTCTGTCTTGTCTCTCTCAAGAGAAGGCAGAGTCCAAATGACTGGATATGGATATTCCCATCTCACTGAATATATGATTTTGAGTCCAGTGTCGCTGTGCAGTGGAGCCTCACTCAATGTGACATAGATTGCACCACATACAGAGTTCCTTTGGGCAGGCTTAGCCAGTCAGAGGTTGCCATTATCGTTCTGAACAGGATCTTTTCATTCTTCCATATGGCACTGAAGGCAAACAGGATTGAATCCATAACTGTTAAAAGGGAAAGGCCTTTGATAAATTTCTACATTTTGAATTATAACTAGATTTTGATTCAAAATAGAGACTTAAAGTAGTTATAGTGAAAATGAACTGGGCTAGACTGCTGACTTTACTGAAACTGTGCCATTCTTACTGAAAATAAATAAATAAATAAATATAGTTAACCTTAAAGTTAATAAATGAAGTTAATACCACCTAATTTATTGTATAAATAAGAAACATAAATCTTGGAATTTATGTTATTGCTTCGTTATCTACTTGGTATAAATTACGAAACTACAAATTTGTAAAATGCCATAATAACTCCTATTTAAATTAACATTTTTAATTACTGTGAATACAAACACAACAGTAAGCTTATATTCTCACACTTGAAATATAAAAGATATTTTAATGAAACAAACATTTGTGTCTAATTTGAACAGTAGCATGTCTCTTTGTATAGCTGCTTGTGATATACTTTATAAGAGCGCTTTGTGAATAGGGAAGATTTACAAAATATCCGTTTGGAAGTATATCACAATATATTTTATCCTTTTCTCTCTATTGAGTTGTTTTTAGAGCCAAATTCTGTTTGTTCATGGAAACAGACTGAAAGGCAGGAAGACCAGATCTAAGTGATTATGGAGTGGATGATGGAAGTACCTGAGAACACCTCAGGTCTCAGGCTGAGGTGGTCACTCCAGCTGTGTCTTGTCTGTGTGTCATGATGCAGCCTTGGTGTTTATTATCTCCCCTCCTTGTACTTTCTCTTCCATTGCAATGGTACAGGAACATGGTCAGAAAGAGACCTCTAGGTGGAAGCTATAATACACAGTGCCACAGTCTCTTTGCCTCTGGCTGCATCTTTATCAGTACATTGAACTGTCTCCTAGAATGTGTTGGGATACCAGAACTCAATTATCTGTACTGGGACATGCTTTTGGCTTGTACTAGCTCATACCCCAGTTCCCAGCCTAGACATTAGGATGGACCAAACACCATTCTCAATAGGCATGACCTTTATTTTGAAGACTCACTGAGCTAAATATTATGGATTAGAAGATGCTGCTATGTGATTTTGGGACTGGGGAATAGGTATTGTCACTGTTTCATTCAGTAGTGTAAATGTAGCAAGTTGTGTGTGGATATTTTGAGGGACCAGGATTTTGTCGTAAATTGTCTTGTAGCATTTTTCCACTTTAAGAACTTTGTTGTACTCCACAAATATCCTTTAAAAAAGGGTAGCTATAATGGAAATTAAAGGATTAAAATGTAAACCTAAGTTGCATCATTGCCAACCAATTAACATCTAGAACTATAACAGCACTCAGTGTGTACCTTCATACTGTATGGAACAGGGCCAAGGCATTGTCCTAAGGCCTGGCAAGGGATAGGATGACATCTTCAATCTGTTAGTGCAGTCCCTGACACACTTTAGGTGAATGCCATTTGGCACCCCTTCAAACAAAGTCCTTGTTTTGAGATTCACAGTTCCAATGAGGACAATTGAATATCCTCTGAAGAGTGTTTAGGTGTGGATATGAACATAGAATACTGTGCTTTGTGGCATCCTGTCCCTGGTTATTTGTATGGATATGCTAGTGAGGTTGACTCCAGGCTAGACAATGTGGGTGTTGAAAGAGAGAACATAGATTTTTACGTCTAACAAATTCATTGCCTTATACATTTGCTGATAGAATCCCACCAGTATAGAACTCTGTCTCACTGATTATTCACATTTTTTTCTCATGTAACACTTACAGCTTTTGCATCTAAGGACAGATTTTATGCTGGAGAGAAGATTTATGCTTTCCTACCTTTGCTATTACACTGGCAGCCTATCTTTGTTTCTACTGGGTCCTCATCAATAAACACAAATTTATTTAAATGAACAAATTGAAGTTGCATAGAGGTTTACAATCACTGCGGTATCATTAATGATACCAAGTCTTTATATAGCATAAATTAAAGCAAAATGGCATCTGCACTGTCTTTTTAGTAGGTGAGGAAAGCAGGTTTTAGAGTCACTTGACTATCAATATAAATATTTAACAGCTTTTTTTTCCTGGTTTGAATTCCTGTGTGGGAAATCCTTTTTAATTCCAAGCCTCAATTTTTCACTTCTTGATTTAGCAGATAGTGGAAAAGCTGTGGTGGCAGCTTATTTTCTCAGGGGAGAGAGTGTATCAGGCCACTTGACAGTGAGTTCTCTGGTTGATTAAATTGTGTCAGCCACTTCCAAACAGAAAAGTCTTTTGGACAAATGGTGAAAGAATATGACAAAGGTTTTTGAGGATAGAAGACATGTAGCAGTGAAAGCCTTGGAATTCCTCAAGTATGACAGATTTTCCAAAATACTGACAAGTAACATATTGCATTGAACAAAGATAGTATTTGACAGTGGGACTAGTGTTTATATTTAAGGAATGCTTCTGAGAAGAAAATATTTTAAACATCTTGCATCAGCTAATGATGTATGATTTATTTTTTCTGCAGATTAAATCAATAATTCACAGTACTTTCAGTGGGCCTTCCAGATGGCAATTTATCTGTAATAAGTCACATAATATCAAGTAAATATGTTATAAATCAGACTGTTTTCTTGGTGTTACGTTTTCTACTCTAACGTATACAAACTTCCAAATGTCTAGGTTCAGTTACAGACTGAATGTTTGCAGTGAAACTCTGGTTAACCAGGCAATTGGGAATGGTCAATTTCTTGATTTAGATACCATGAATTAAAGTTAAATTAGTATGGTATGACAGTAGGTTTAATTTTTCTAAGTATTCTTAAGGAAGGAAATAAGTTGAGAGTGTGATGATAATATTGCAATACATGGTTATATTCTGTTAGTGAAATTTAAAGAAAAAACATTATATAATATAAAGAAAATTTCTAGAATACAACATTTAAACATCATAGATAACATGAAAGGACCTTTAATCCAAAGGTTATTTAGAAAAAATCTCATAATCACAAAGCACCACAGAGTTTTCTAAAACAGCAGTGTTACAAATAGGCAATTTGAGAAATTAATTCTGTGAACTGCTAATGAAACCTAATTTCCTAAAAATTTCTGTCTGATATTATGTAATGTTTTTATATTTTATAATATTATTCTAATAACAAAACAGAAAAAGAATTAATGTTTATCTTCCACGTGTCTTTTGTCACCCAGCCTGGGTGTACAAAGGGGTGTATTATGACTATGGCCCTTAACATCAGGCCCCTTACTCAAGTAATGTGTATAAAATTCAAGCAAAGCCACCTTCTCTGGAGTTGTGATGCTTCCCATGCAGCAAGACAGTAACAGTTCAACTGTGCAAGAATGGGGGAGTTTTGAAGAAGAAAAAATAATATATTGTTTTCTAATCCTTCATCTTAAGACTTATTTAATGGAGAAACTATTATTTAAAGTGCTGAGCATTCAAAATTATATAACCATGGAAAGGACTATTAGTAGAAGTTTATAAATTTGCTTATGTAATATCTAATTTGATTTCAACTTAGCTCCTAATAATTCAAGCCATTGTTGTGACAATTGTGTACATTTAGGTAACTCTAGCAAGTTACAAATACAGAGAGATCAAAAATCTCTGCAGATTTTGCAGTGTCATTCTATAACTAATGTGGTTTTTATGACCTATTCTATTATCTCCACCTAAAAATTGTCTATTACGTGAAGGAAGACCAAATATGTTCTAATCATTAACTGAAAAACAATGGACTTGGGCTCTGAAAACTGTAGCATTTGTTCTGTCCTTGAAGACAACACTGATGATGTAGTGTATTCTCTCTGCATATGGGTACATTGATAACTCCCAAAATTTGTGTGATCTTATCTGAAACTCTATTGATGAGATAGCTGAAATAATCAATATAAGTTCTATAGAAAGGATTGTGCACTAAAGCAAGTAATGTTTAAACTGTACACAGAAATAAATACAAAGGCAAGGTAATTCTCCGAGTGCAGATGTGAGTAGGAAATTTTGCCATGAGGCTAATGATGAAAGATTTAACAATTCTGTAATCAAGAAATCACGCATGATTCCAGTGTTAAAATCAAAAGCCAATTTAAAAAGTATAAGTTGAAGAATATGTCTGACATACGATGTGAATTGTTTCTTCAAGGAACAGAAGTGTGTAATTATTAAATTGAATAATTCTTGACCACTGTATATCTACCACTGGCAAATTAAATAATAGAATTTGAAGATAAACAAATAATTCAGGTATTCTAGTTAATTCCTGTAGCTGCCATGTCTTACACTATGCAGTACACTTTCCTGGTTACTCTGGATTTATATATTTCTGGGGATGATGTTTCTAAATCAACCCTCAGAGCATCCTGCAAGTTTGAACTTTTATGTTAATTGTAAGTTAGTTTAAAGCTATTTTTTCCTTAAACTTGAATAACAACAGTTGTGTCAAGTTTCATAATGTATTTGAGGAAAAAAACTGCTAAAAATGAAGCACGTCTCTCCCTTTTTGCCAAACTGACTGCATTTCATGTCTATGATCCCCAGGTTTTACCGGACTTCAGTTCCACTAGATGGCTCCAAACGTCTTCTGAATGCAGCTTTATTGCTTCAAGATGTTTTAATGTGGCATGCAGACATAAATATTTGCTCTTGGCTGGAACTTGACACACTGTGGTAGGAGTGCTAGGACTTGGCCCAGGCAGCTTTATTTATTTATTGAAAAAAAGGAAAAAAAAGGAAAAACAAAAGAAAAAAAGGAAAAAAAAAAAAAAGAACACATGTTCCTGGAAAGTGTTTTTCTTGACACAGTATTTACCTACACAGGAAGTTATATTTTGCAATTTCCAAGGTAAACAGATCATTGAAATATATCATCTTGGTCTTAGAACAACAAACTACATCATAATATTCCATATTAAAAAAAAGAAAAGGAGAGAAGAGACATGCTCAATATAAAGCATTTGTATTCCAATAGTATAGAAAATTGGTAAATTATTAATTACTTTTTATGACATCTAAATAGAGTTAGATTCCTTATGTTACACAGGAGATGCTTCAGCTTTCTTTTTGATATACATAGACAATTTATTAGAAGTTATTCTGTCATGGAAGATGACAGAAGGTACCTTCTAAAGCAATTTAGAGCAGGTTTGCAGCACTGTCAGAGTGAAATGGCTGACTTAAGCCTAGATGACAAAATCCCTTTTAAAAACAGGTATTTTTCAGCTGTTAATTTATAAATGCTGTTTTCTGTTCAATCCCTTCTTTATATTACAAGACAAGGAAATCTGATTTCAAAGTGCTGGACTCATAGTAGAAGATCAGTTACTTTTTACATATGTTCTTCTCAGTTGACCTTCAATATCAAAAAAGAGAAAAGATTTAATGAATGAAAATTAATGAAAAATGACTGAAAATTAGGTATTAAAATTAGTGTCATAAGTGATGTAGGAGAAGGAAGGAAGTATTTTAATGTTTGAATGGGTTGTGAGTTATGGATAATCTTCAGAAGGTCCAAAAGAAACTTACACTTGTGGGAAAAAGAGGAGTTTCAAGGAAGTAATAGGAAGCAATTGGCAGAAAGAAGTAATAGGAAGAGGAGTTTCAAGGAAAATGGATATGTAATGCTAGGTGCTGAGGAAGGTGACTTATCATAATTATTTATTTTTTTAATTAGAAAACACAGCCTTTGGAAAGGAGATTGTAGTATCTGATGCAGAGTATGAAAAAAAATCCAAGTACTTTTCTATTGATTTAGCTTAATCTGTATTCGAGAGAACAGTGTGTGTTGAAAGGGAAAGAAAGAAGAGAAGAAATGAGTTTTGAGAAGCTGCCATTTATACAAAATCACATAAAATCAGAATTGTTACAAATGGAGGGCACTTATGGGGGTCATCCAAACCCCTGTTCACAGACTGGTCAACAAGAGCAGGTTGCACAGCACCATACCCAGTCAGGTCCTGAATATCTCCAAGCATGGAAATGTTACAATCTCTCTGGGCTATCAGTACCAGAGTTTGACCAACCTCATTGTAAAAAAGGTTTTTTCTTATGCTTAAGTGAAATTTGCCATCTTTCAGTTTGTACCCATTGTCCTGTAGCCAGACACTACTGCAAAGAGTCTGTTTATTTACTCACTCTGTCAGGAATTTATACACATTGGCAAGATCCCCCTGAGCCTTCCCACCTCCACACACAGCAGTTATCCTGGCTTCTCCTCATAATCCAATATATGCTCCAAGGCCTTCCTTGTCTTTGGGGCCTTGCTCCAGTAAGCCCACACCTCTGTTGGACTGAGGAGCCCAGAACTGGACACAACATCCAACATGGACTGCAATGCACAAAACCATTGTCTTGCTGACTATTTTGATTAACTTACCTTGCTTCTGTTTGGAATCATGATAACTTTGTTGAATAACACAAAGAGAAGGCAGCTGAGGACTGGAGGACAATGTATTTCACTGTTGACTCATCTCTTATGTCAGACAGGCATTAAGGATATGATCCAACATTTTTTTTAATTAGTTTTAAAATTTGATGAAATACACTAGGATTTAAAATGAACTGTTGAAATTTAAAATCATGTTTGAATAGATAGATGATTTAAGTTCAGACAGCTTTCTCCTTGAATCAATTATTATTCCTTGTTATTGTTTGGTTTTGATCTTGTTCAGTTTGTAAATAAAAAGTAGAGTAAGCCACTTCGTGAGCTTGTAGTGTTTCACCAGAGAAGTAAAGTAAAATGAAAGAGAAGGGCTCTACCCATTTAGATAAAGCTCTTAATTTCCCAGGATGTTAATGGAAATTTATTTATTTTGTGAAATCTTCAATTTAAGTCAGAGATAATAAAATATCATTTCCTTTATGTTTAGCATCCTCCCTTTAATTATTAAATTATCAGAATCTTTACACTTCAGAGAGTCTTTGGGAAAGCCTTTAAAATACAAAAATCTTGAAGGGAGGACAAAAAAATGTTATTCTCACTTATTCTAACTTCAATATGACTTAATGATTCTGTCTCAGGCTTTCTAAGCAACTATTTTGCTCAAATCTATCCATATGTTGAAAGTGTTTGTCTGGCAGGAGCAATGCTCCTGAAAGTTACAAATAAAAAATAATATTACACTGACATTTGTTACATTATTTTACCATATATCTCTCAGGGCCTATGTTTCTTGAGAATTTATTAGGTTTTTTGCTTTCATATTGATAACAGTATTTCAAGAGTTCAAGAGTTCACATTTGCAGACTGTAAACCAGTACATTACCACAGAAAATTTTACTTTCCCATTTGCAGAGTCTTTTACAATTTCAGCATGTTTTATTCTTTAAATATGGTGCCTCCTCTCTCTTGCTTTCCACAGAACCTGCCACTGAAGGCCTTATAGGCTGAGTAGGCTGGCCTGTTAAATTAATTCTTTAGTTAGGAACCTGCTTTTTACAACCTTTTTGAACCACAGTTTTGTGAAACACTGAAAAAAACTACCAATGCTTGTGCTACACTAACTTCTATATGTCTCAGACAATTTATTTCTCTTTTGAGAGAAAGTACATAAGTGAAATTTTTGGAGCTTTTAGCTGTGGAGACATATTTCCTCTTCATGTCTTCCATATGTTACACATGTAGTGTAAAAAAGAAGCATCTCAGCTCCCATCATTTATTTTTAACATCACAGCTGGGTCACAGTGATATTTTCTGTGGCTCATGTTGAGTTTTTGGTCAAGCTAAGACATTTCCTCAAGGTGCCTTTTGTCAGCCATCCACCATTCCCTCTTAGATGGAAGCAGTTTTAGTACCTCCACTTTCCTTGTCATAATTTCCTTGTACACAGGCATTGGAGAATGATGTTTGAACATTCCCAAAGCATTTTTCCGGTTCTTGGGGTTAATGTTACTATAAAAGAGTTTCCCTTTCAGTTCCCCTCAGCCAGCTGGCTGAATCAAGCTGTTTTCCTGTGTTTTCTGTTGTGTAAAACTTTCGTATTTATATTTCTTTGCTACTGAGACATCTTTCCACATCTTGAATATTTTATCAGAGCAGTTTGTTATTGGTGACAGTATAGACATCTGAGATGAGATTTGTATAGACATCCCCTGCTGGTTGAAATCCTCTGGTTTATGTTACCTGACTTCCAGCTGCTGCTCCTTTCAGAGTGGCACGAGGCTCCAGAAGTCATACAGCCCACCACTCCTGTGGCTCAGATTCCACAGGTACCTGAAAGTGCACTAGGCACACTGGTTAGGCAGCTGAAACCTGTGTTTGTGATTGTAGGCAACTTCTGGAATTTCTTCAGGAATCTTCTGGGCCAGAACAACCTATTACAAACATTGTACACTTTCAAAATCCTCTTTGCCTCTTATTGTGGTATTTTTGTCTCCCATAGATGGACTCCGGACTACTGCAAGCCCACCAGATGAGTAGATCAAAAAGATCTTGTTCTGGAGGAAGTTTCTAGAACTGATTTTACAGGAAGCATGTTGTACAACTGGTACTTGCTGGATATGGAAAGGTCAAACTTGGAGTACCATTCTGTATTTTAGAAATCTGCATGGTTTTCAAAACAATCTCTTCTTCAGAGAAATTTGCTTACATATGTGGGTTTTCAAGAGGCTTATTCTCATCATGTTTCTGTCAGATGTTTCCCTTTAACTCTCTACACTGAAAGAGAACTTGGGAGTTAAAGCAAGCACTGGGAATCCATACAAAGTGTACCATAGCTCTTTAATCCCACATTGCAGCCATTAGAATCAACAGAAACTTGCCCTACCTTTGAAGACAGTGATTTTTTAGAAGTTTTATTATACGAACTGGTTTCAACACAGAAATCTCAGCTCTATTCATATCATGGCTTCGATGTTTGATGGCTCTGAGAGCTAAAAGAAGATGGATCTTCTGTGATTAGATGCATCCTTACAAATGACAGCATTCAATCTGAACAGTCAAGGTTCATAGCATTTCTTATGACACAGTGATTAACTTGTCTGCCTGTCATGCTACACAATTTATTGAATCTGGACTTTTTTATTAGTCAGAAATAATCTGATGGTTATTTTACTCAGCTTCCTCATTTTAGCAGTTTTCTTGTGGTCTCTATCCTTACTGTCATATTGCATACCCATATTTGATATCTACACATACACTCATGATGGGAGCTAAAACAGATGTAGAGACAGACTGAAGGATCTGCTTTCACAAACTGTGCATTGGACTGCCAATGGTGAGAGATCCAGTTTGGGAGTCCAAACGAAGAAAAATATATGATACCAGTCAAACAGGAATTAATCTAATAAAGACATCAGATTTCTTGGATCAGACAGGGTTGCACTTAGTTGTGGTTTTGGTAGGTCATTACGGAGGACGTTTCAAGCTGGGCTATCTAGTTGTTTTTCAAAAGCATTTAATTTGGATATTATATTTACTATTGATATAGTCTATTATAATAGTTTCTGAAAAGATTAAGACGTAACAATTATGATGTACTGATGGACTCACATTCTGACTTACCAATACCTTTCTGTTTGAAAGCTTTTTTCAGGCAGTATTTTTATTTTATGAACGGCAACATGCTTTTACCTTTTGCAATATTATTTTTATTAACTGCATGAGGTGTCATTGCTTCTATAGTGTGATTTGGCACAATATTGTAACTGCTTTCACAGTTTCTGAGAGCAGATATCTTTCTGGGTTGGCATATGTTTTACCTTTATAGTTTGATTGCATTTTTAATTTGATGTGTTTGGCATTTTTGTTCGGCCTACTAAACTTTCCATTTGTGAGTAATAATTCTTTTTAGGTCTCCTAATATTTTTTCTTTGGAAAGTCAAGTTTGTTTTTACAGTACTCTTTTATCTATATTGCAATTGGCCATATTGCAAATAGTGAATCATCTAACAGATAAATTTCTAAATTTGTGAACTGTTTGAGTTCATTGAAAAATGACAAACCAGGTGTTCATTTATCTGTGAATTTTCCCAGTCTTTCTTAATGTACCTCCATCAGCAACTCATGATACTAACACAATAGCATATGTTCTTCCTAGAACAGTTTTCCAAAAAATTCGTTTCACAGAAAATATGAGAACTAAAAAACTAAACACAGATACCTGTGGTATAAAAAATCAACGGCACAAATATAATTATCTATTTGTTAGTGCTTACTTGAATAAATAAAAAACACTATGATTTACATTGCTTAAAGTTAGATTTAAAACAGTTCATAAGATGATTTATTTCTCTGGGTTTAGAACAAATGCATAAATAACTTGATTTTTATTATAACAGTATTCTATTTGACTATGTTAAGTATCATTTGAGTGTATTTTAAAACTGATGTCTAGTTGATGAGTTTATGAAATGAATTCACATAATTATTAAATATTGGTAATTCAAAGCAGTTTGGTCTGTAGCACTTCAGCCTCTTGTACATAAGGAATGTGAATTTGGACAAGACTTATGGTAGGCAGAAATTCCTACCACCTGGAAGTCTTTCAGGGTTCTAAATCAATGGTTTCACACCATTTGCCAGTGTCTAAATACTTTAAGAAAATGTTTCACAGCAGTGTCTAGGTACTTCAGACAACACCCTGCTGATTTAATTGAAATTTTTATGATTTCTTCAAAATTTGACTGTAAAAGGCAGTAGTTTCTTCATGATGACATGTATTATATTGCCACTACTCGGGTAAAATTATGCTGGTTGTTTTGTGGGAGAACCTTTACTTAAAAAAATTATGGTATATGGAAAAAACTGAGACAAAATGTGTACAACTGTCTATAGTAACTGGATCAACTTTACAATTCTCAAATATAATTCAGATTTAAATGAGCAGGATTTAGGGTTCTAATTGAAGGTCTATTCTTTAATTTTATAAACCAATCACTTAGAAGCTATTTGGTATATGCCATTTGTGGAGGGCAATAGCTCATATAGAAGGGAAACCATTAAAGTGCATCTAAAATTTAAGTTCTATGTTAATATAATACCTCATGATGTTATAAATATTTTCACCTGGTTGAATCTCTTCAGTAGGTGGAAGTGGTGCCTTAAGTTTTAACTTTTATATTTTCCAGATTCTGTGCTGCATTAGTGTGTAACTCTGAACTTCATATAGAGCGTTAGCAAGTTCAGTTAGACAAAACAATCCTTTTTCAGCCCAAGAACCAAGGACACCGCTGCAGCTTCAGGCCCGAAAAGTGTAAACAACAGGGAATAGAGGAGAGCTTCATAACCTGAAGCTGTAATTGGATAATTTACCCCAAAATGTAAATGGACCAAAACGTATAAAAGTGTGAAAATTCGTGACCTGTCATCCATCTTGGGTGTAGCCTCGGCCAGGCTCTTGTACTGCCCAAGGTGTATCCTTTGAAGGCCTTTTTAATAAATACCTACTTTATTCCTTTAACACTGTCTAGCCTCTGTTCTAGATAGCCTCTTTAGGCATCAGGAGGAAGACTTTATTAGCATTGTTACTTTTATTTAAAATTAGTAAAAAAAGAGAATGGACCTTCATTGTAACACTTGTCATTCAAATTTATCAAATTAAGAGTCATAGAATCATGGAATGGTTTTGGTTGGAAGGGACCCTAAAGATCATCTGGTTCCAAGGCCCTGACGTGGGCAGGGACATCTTCTACTAGACCGGGTTTCTCAGAGTCCCGTCCAGTCTGACCTTGAGCACTTTCAAAGATGGAGAGTCTGCTGCCTCTCTTGGCAACATTTTCCAGTGCCACACTACCCTCACAGTAAAGAATTTCTTCCTCATATCAAATTTAAATCTACCCTCCTTTGCTTAAAGGCTCTTCCCCCTTGTTCTATCACTACTGACCCTGTGAAAAGTCCCTCTCCAGCTCTCTTGTAGTCTCTTTAGGTATTGGAAGGTGATCTAAAGTTTCCCCAAAGCCCTCTCCTCTCTAGGCTGGGCAGCCCCAATTCTCTCAGCCCTTCTTCTTACAAGAGGTGCTCCAGCCTCTCCTCTGGCCTCGCTCCAACAGGTCCATGTCCTCCCTGTGCTGGGAACCCCAGGGCTGGATGCAGCACTGCAGGTGGGGTCTCAGCAGAGCAGAGCAGAGGGGCAGAATCCCCTCCCTCAGTTGCTGCCCACACTGCTCTGGATGCAGCTCAGGATACAACTGGCCTTCTGTGCTGCAAGGGCACACTGCCAGGCCATGTTGGGTTTTTGTCCACAAAAGCTCCGTCTTTCTCCTCTGGGCTAGTCTTGATCTATTCTACAATTACTCATAATTACTAAAAGAGGAGAGTGTTCCAGAAATTACTTATAATTTCAATTTGAATTATTTATAGTTTCATTTTTAGGATTATTATACACAATTTCCAGAGGACCTAAGTTAAAAAAGGTGAGAGGTAGTTAAAAAAATGAATTTTAAATATGCATTTTAAAGATGTGGCTAGGGTATGTTTCAGGTATTTTATAAAAAAATACATTGTCAGAGCTATGGAATATTGCAAAAATAGCTGGCAACATAATGAATCTGTTGTAATTTATACTTGAATTCAGATTATGTGGATTTAATTATTTGCATTTTAAGTAAATAAAATATAGACAGTTATGAAACCTATAGGCTTTAAATCTGAAAATAACTGAGTGTATTTTTCATATTATTTTTGCATTTGTCCTCATCACCAAATTCTCATAGTGCTTAGTTTTCTCAAGTTGAATTTATTACTTCTCTGACCTGCACTAGAAAAATGATTTAATATTCATGTTTAGAAGATGAAAAAAATTTATTTCATTCATTGGGGATATTTCAGGCTAAAGGAAAAGATTATTCCACTTTTAAATTTCTTGTTAAGCTAGTAAGGAAGCCATGGGTAAAATACACTGATTACAAAGTTTCTAGATTCCTGGTCTCCTGATTTCCTACAAATATAATGAGATTTATAGAAAAGACCTCTGGCATAAACTCAGAGATTTAGACACTAAGAAGAAAACCAAGAAATCAAATCTATTTGGGAGCCCACATATTGGAATTAAATTAAAAATTATTTATTGTAGCTTCTTTGCTAATTTAGAAGAGTTACACTTGGGATGCTGCATCTAAATAGTGGATATATTTTGTGCATTGATCAGCTGGGCGTTCTCTAAACTGAGCCTATTCAGTCCCCTTTCATAAGGCAACCAGGGCAAGCTGCACGTGTATCTTTCAGATTATATGTGTCTGGGTCATATGGTGACATGGAGCTGGGACATGGCCAGTGAACTCATCTGGACCTGGCTTAGAAGCTGTAACTCACACCTAGGCCAGAGCATTAGTCATTCTCTGCAGCAATGGCACTGGCTGCTGTCTCAAGCCTGTTCCGCTTGCTGGTTTGTGCTCCTGAACTAGCTACCTTCTTAACTCTACTGGCTGAGTCTTTGAGTAGGCTCGATTAAATGGATTATACAGTTTTCATCACAATTTTACTAGAATTGCCTTTTTTGGTAGTGCAGGACTATCTGCTCCAATCAGTGGAATTATTGCTGGAGGAGGACATGTAAGGAAATTTCTGGCCTTGCGTAATGGGACTTACAACAGCTGACACATCATGGAATGTTGCATAAACCAGCTAGAGAATATACTAATAAAAGGAGTATGTTGGAAATATTGCCACTTTCTTAGAGTAAGGTGCTGGCATGAAACCTTGAAACAGTCACCTCGGAGAAATGAAGATTCATGGTGTAAAACTTTGTCCGAGTCTGTGTCCCATTACCATTTGAGTACAGGCAGCTGGACCACTTTACTGTTTTAGAAAACACAAGGAAAAGGCTCAAAGAGAAGAGAGAAATATTTTCATAAACTATTTAGCTGTCTAAGGACTTAACTGGAAAATGAGAGTCCTGAATTCTTAATCTTTTCTGACCTTAATTGGTTTCAAACCCACAGCATGCATTTCAGTGAAGAGTGATGAGGCCACAGAGTACCTGAACCTGAGACCCATCTTTCTCTTACCTGGGGAGAGCTGGGTAATCATGGAGGGAGCTCTGTACTGCTTATAAAGGAATTTTTCCTGTAATGTTGAAAGTCAAAATTTGATTTCTATGCTGGATTTATCTCATAAATTTTTTAGTTAATAAGTTAATGTAGCTATGCATAAACTTAATTGTTCTCTAAATGTTACTGAGATATTAGTTTTTTAAACAGTAAGAACTACATGGAAAGTATCTGTCATGTAACAGAAGTTACATTTATTTCCATTATGTTGGAATTTTATTGGTTATTCTGCTGTTCCTGAATTAAGATGAGTGCCATCTGTGGTTCACTTAATATTTTATAGGTTTTTATTACAATCCTTCTTTTATTTTTTGTATCATACCTAAATTCATAGCTATATTCTCTAAAATTTCTCTTCATGTGAAAGATCACATTATAAAAAATAAAGACATATTTTCATGATGAAAATTAGTTTGCATTTTGCCTTCAATGGGATTTTTATATCAATCATTTTTATTGTTATAAAATCAGCTTTTTCTCATTTTTCTTTTGCTCTTGTTTTCTGCTAGTATATATGACAGTGCCATATGCATTAATCATAATATTAGAAATATCACTGCACTGATATTACACAAGTTTGGCTACTTGTAATCCATTGGGACATTAAATCTAAATCTTGGCCTGATGCAATTCTTTCATTGCTGACAACTAACCAGTCTAAATCTAGTCACAGCAAGCCTTGCAGTATCACAGAGTCACAGAATCAATCAGGTTGGAAAAGACCTTTGAGATCATCGAGTCCAACCTATGACCTAACACCACCTTGTCAACCAGACCATGGCACTGAGTGACACATCCAGTCTTTTCTTAAAGTAAAAGGAAGTTCTAAGGATTCTGGATTGTATACAATCCTGATGTATAGTATTTAGTTCTCATGTTTATTATTGTGTAAGGACTGAAATAGTTTCAGAAGTGGGAACTGGAACCCAGAAGGGGAATAACCCCTTACTGGAGTTATTGGTAAGTAGAGCCACAATGAGAATTTGGGAACATACTGGCTGTGTTGTCCTTCCAAATGAATAGCATGTAAAAATACTATGTTGTCTATACATTACCTGCATTTTTAAAGGAGCGATGACAAGTTGTTAATGTCTTCTTCTTTGAAATTGAAAGAACAAATTGTAGTTTTATATGAAATGATTTATTTTTTCTTAAATGTACCAAAAATAGTTTAACATTTCTTAATAGGATCTGTGCATGCTACCTGCAGTTAGTCATTTTACACAGTGACTAAAATATGAGAATATAGGCATAAGAGCTGCAGTTAATTTCTCACTTTTGCAAAGCCATAATAACTTTAGAAATCAAAGTATAAAAGATTATGGATGTGATAAATCAGAACATTGATACTGGTTCCACTAAATACAATTGTAAACAAATTATTTTGGCATAATTATCAATATATCAAAACTGTTTAGTCTTTATTTTGACATTTTCTGTTTATGTTTCATTAGTCAGCAAAGCCAAGTACCAGGAACCTTCCAGTAGACCTCAAGGAATATCCATTAAAAATACAAAAATAGTACTTGAAAAATGAAACCCAGACTTTTATGGAAAAAGGTAACCCAAGATAACATATAAGTGATGACTTAAGGCAATATAAATAAATTCTAAGATTAAGTGCTATGGAATTAATAATATTCAGTCTTGTTCTTGTCAGAACTACTCTCTATCTTATACAAATACCCAACCTTTTGGGATGACAGAATAAGGTAGAACTGTGAATTTTCTTTAGGACAATGTTAACTGCAGTTTAATGAACCTGTAAAAGAAATACTGTTTAAATACATGGGTAATCTCTTCCAATGCTAAGCTTTTAATATAGATTTTTTTTCTGCCTATGATGGATCTCTATAGATCTCAGAAATAACATATATAAGCTCTATTCTGCAGATATACAGTAATGAAAAGAATATAAATAGTACCACTTAGTACCACTGTACAGCACAACTCGACTTCAAATACCAGAAGTATCTGATGCTATTAGAAGGTAAAGAATGTAATCTTCTTGTTTCATAAATACATTTAAAAATAGTTTTGTCATTCTTAATTTTCCTAAATTTCTATTTATCTTGAAGTACTTATTTTCCTCCTTCCAAGATTTAATGTGGTTTTAGAATGTAAAGAAAAAACATTATATTTACAATATCCTCTTTGCTATTATCTGTAAAGACTGAAAGGTATGATGGACTGCTAAAGTCTGCTGAAACTGTTCAATGCTGCCGCATGGAAATGCTGGTATGCAAATCTAACAGAAGCCACTTGGCTGATTAACACTACAGGATCAGCTAACTACATACTGGTGGAGATGATAAGGTTCCCATAATCTACATTGGAAATTCCTGGGAAAGTTGCTGTGATTTTGCTCCTCCCTGGGGAAACGTTAGATTCTTGGATTTTCTTTGCTCAAGCAGCCAGGTAGGCTGGTTGGATAGTGTGGGGGAATATGCTGAGTCTCTACCAGAGGGGTTTATGTTTCCACTACTCCTTTAAACTCTTTATAAAATAGTGGAATCAAACCAGGGCCACTCACCCATGAACTCATACAACTTTTTGTTTGATTGATTTGGTTTTCAAATGTTAATGTCATGGTAGAGAAAAAGCAGAATTGTATATACCAGACTGATACTCAAAAGTGAGGCTGAGAGAATATTCAGGTTTTCTTTTTCTTCCTTTCTGGCAGAGTTGGAATGTGTTGTGTTGAATTTTTTGTGTCATGCTGAATGGATGCATATACATTTTTAGTAGAACCTTGAGCCCTGTCCGATAAAAAAAGCTGAGCTGATTCTATCTATCCTGGCAAATCAGAAATTATATTAGTAATCATTAAGAGCAAATAATTTTCCTCAATGAAAATTTTAACAAACAGGAACATGTATAGTTTAAAAAACCAATAGAGAAGACCACATATAAAAATGATTGCATCTACTGTTGGCTCATGATCATTATGTTGTCATTAAATCATTAATTCATTAAATTGATTTATTGCATTAATTTTTTCTTCTATTTAGTTTAATTAATAGGGCTTTTATATGCATGGATATTCTAATATCTTAGGCATTTTTATAATAGTTACAATAAAGAAACAGCTATTTTATAATTTTATAGCACTATATCTGTGTTGCTTAAAACATTAAAAAAATTGCCATTTTATTTTATATTAAAGATGTCCTTAGTGTTACTATATTAGATAAGCTGCCCAAACATGTTATGTCAGAGTAGTAGATACTTTAAAAATAGGGGGGAAAATGGAAAATGTACAAATCAGGATACACTAGTATTTTATTTTATCTTTATTTATGTTTGGAAGGGACTGAGAGAAAAGATGACTTTTATGTTTCTTTTTTTTCACAAAAACATCTAATTAATATGCTCCTGTCTTTCAGTTTCAGCCCAGATGTGAGAGATTGCTGAAGGGCAATGAACTGTTTTAATCTCTGAAATCTCTCACTCGATTAATCTGTCAGGTCAAACTTGTTTTGACAGTGAAATCTTTATTTTTGTTTTTTGAAGGGGACTCAAAGCTTGTGAAAGGTGCCAGACTGACAGTACAGAAAGGTGAAGTCCTCTGTTTGTTCACAGAAGAGATGCTGCTCATCGAGTAACATCAGCAGTTAAGATTTTACTAGAAAGTTCACACAAGCTTTAGCATTAAAGTACAGTTGCTTCACAATTGATTTTGCAGGTCATAACTTTAAAAACCACAACAAAGTCTAAAAGATAGTTGCCTACTACAACTGAAAACAGCACCAGGTTTATCAGCTTTTATAACTTAGTTTCCTACTTTAGTCTTTTGTGTGTATGAAGCTGTTTTCAACCTGTTTATGTTTGATTACCCATAGTGTAAGGTCAGTTGAGATTATGTGCTGCCATTTTATATCCATACTGGTTCTTTTTGAGATGATCTTTACCACAGTAACTTGTTGTGAGATAGCTGCAAACTGGACAGCAGTATATTACACTTGATGGTAAAGTAGGAAAAGATGGAACATGAAAGGAGAGGAAGAATAAGAAAGAAGGAAAGTATAGCAAGCTTATAATTCAGTAAAGCGTGGGATAGGCAGATGCAGAATATAGAAAATGGAAATAGAGCTGGAGAATTCAGAAATGGAAACAAAGACACTAGACAAAAAAAAATAGAAACACTTAAAGAGTAAAGAATGTTAAGTATGAATATGAGGGCACAATAAATATTTATGTAAGAATGTGCTCATTTTTGGAGTATACTTGTTATACACAATTATGATGCTCATTTTTCTTTATTACAGCCATGGGACTACATCAATATTTTTCTTTGCTTGCAGAACCAATATGCATAAGATCAATCTTTCAGAAAACTATTTTGCATTGCTAGAATGTTATATCTTTACTTTTAATGATATTTTTCTTGGAATGTATAAATGTATTGAGTAGTTTCCAAATATATATTTTATTAATTTAATTAATAAGATTCTTGTACTTTAAGTGTTGCAACATTCTTCTCAAATAAAGCCTTCTAGTTAATTTTTATTTCTTTGCCTCTTATCCTTTTTTACTCAATGTGTTTGATGAACATTTGTGTGTAAACCCTTTTTATCAAATCCAACACATGTGCATTTGACTTTGAAAAGTAAAACTTCTGTATTTTCATAGATAAGGGTTTATTAGTCTATTTGAAGCATTTTGACAGTGGATCAAAGACTACTGCTTATTGTCCTCTGTTAGTCAAAATGCAGTTGCAACGTCTGCCTGTTAAAGGATATGAACTGAATGCTGAATGTGGCCCAGCATATTTAGCCTACGTGTCAGGAGCAGAGCAAGAAAGAACTACTGATTTTGTTAAAAGCCTAAAAAAATGCA
The DNA here is from genome assembly GCA_013399945.1 of Ploceus nigricollis. Classification (NCBI taxonomy): domain Eukaryota; kingdom Metazoa; phylum Chordata; class Aves; order Passeriformes; family Ploceidae; genus Ploceus; species Ploceus nigricollis. Next base: position 460,738 of record VXBC01005863.1, on the reverse strand, counting down.
GAAAATATGTTGTCTGTGTTTTCATTGGTGAAGATGCTTATTTGAATTAATTTAAATTTTAAAAAAATTGAGAATTATGTTTCAATGCTTTGCGTCTTTAAAATAAATGTTTTCTCAATAATCTTATAAGATAAATGTTAGTCTTTAGTGGGATAAGGTTATAATGGTTTTAGTACTGTAATTGTGATACTTTTGTTCCCTACGCTTGTTCTAATTCACTTTCATACACCAACAGTAATTTTGATTTGGCTAAATTATTTATAAGAGCTGAATGTCTTTGTGAATATGAAGTTAGCATAATTCATTATTTTACTACTTTAAGCCAGACCCTCCAGCTCTTATTTAAGTAAAAACCTTGCTGAAGTGTATACCTATGCCTGAAGCAGAGTTTTGACTTGAATAAGGCCTTCAGATCAGATCTTTTGTTTAATAATACATATGTAAATAATATTTTGTAGATATTTTGATTCCTAAGTTAAAGAATTAGTATTTAATTCTTTGTATATTACCACTGAATATAATTTAAAATTAAGGAAAAACACTAAGATTAATTTAATGATAAAGGTTAGAATGAAACAAGAGTGAGGAAAGTGTTAATGACTAGTATACAAAGTCTGTAAGGAAGAGCTAAACTGGTTTTTATGTATGTAGGTTCCACCTGAGAATGTGCAAGTAGAAATTACAGCATATGCCAGCAGGACTGTGACTGATGTTAGATTTCCTTGTTTTCTAAATGTGTTTGCCTATTTTAAATGCAAGCTGGATTTTTCATGCAGAATGTGAAGCATTTTGCATTTGATTCTGAACATGAAACCATTTAATATATTTTTTGATTAGGGGGTGGAATGGTGAGTTTTTTTACTTAGTTCTGATGTGACTGAAATTTCAATGAACCGTTTGCTTAGGATATTGGTATGATTAAATGATGATGTGAGTCCTGTAGGATTTAGTAATCAAATTTTTTGTCATTATTACAAGAGTAACTCATGAAATGCCAACATCATTAAATCAGTTTCAACCGAAAATTTAAATCCATTTGACTTAACTAGTGTATACAACCAGCACTCCTTTTTTCCGTTTGCAACCAAGAAAGAAAATGCAATACAACCATACAGATTTTCTTGTGAACACTTATGGAAGCAATTGAAATAAGTCTGTTTATGTATGTCTTTTTATCAGAATATATTTATTTTCATTCTACCTTAAATAGTAACTTGTCTTTTAGAAACTTGACTTAGAATTGACTCATTCTTTAACAGTGTTGGAAGAGAAAAGGCACCTCTTAGGGGTCGTATGATGAATTCCCTGGCAGAAAATTTGGCTTCACCAAAAATAGTGTGTGCTTTATAATTGACTTTAGTAAGTTTAATAAAAAGTACCACATATGTTTTATGAGATAAAGATTAATCTGAAAAGCATAGCTGCTACGTCAGAATTTCTCTGTCATTAATCATTTGTCTGTGTGTTACTTATGCTTAAAAGAATGCCTACACTGATTCTACATACGCTTAAGTCAATGAATTGAGAAAGAGAAGCAGGTCTAATTTTAAAGACAGCACTGTCACTGTTTTGACTATGTGAACATGAATATACCCACAGCAAATGAATGTTGAGACTGGGAAGGGTTATGCTACTTGATGCTGAGGCAATTTATTAGTTTACTCAATGATTCAAAAAAATTAGTCAGGATTCACAAAGAAGATTTATGATCATAATTATAGCATGTACATTTTAAGCATGGTGTTATTCAGTCACGTTTGTAATCTCAGCATGGTCTCTTAAGCTTCCTGTAGAATGCATGTGGAAAATAGGGAATCTCAGACTGTGATCCACAAAAACCTGAATTCCAGGTGTGCGTCATCTGAACTGGCAAAGATGGGTGTTACAAGTCCTAGCCCTTAGTATGAATGGATTTAAACTTAGGCTTTATTACATTGTCCTAAGACACTGAACTGTGGGAGTTGGTCATGAGTCTTTTCCATTTGCTTTTAACTGAAATTATGTTCTCATTGTATGATTAAGTAAATGCCCACTGTAGCAGGAAGTACAACATAATGGTCCCTCAAACTGGGAAATGACTACTGGACACTTAGACAAACAGAAGACAATCTTCTATTTGATATCTCTTTCACTGTAGTCCACCTTGCCTACCACTATTGCTACAAGTTGAACTCACTGGAATGGCATTTTCTGTCATGAGAGAAGGCAAAGCCACTTATGCTATCTCCTTGTACTTAGAAGATAGATTCCAGGAAAACTTGAGTCTTGATCTCAAACTTGAATCCAAAGATAGAATTTGGCACTCTGTATTTGTGTGGTATAAGTGTGCATATTCATGCACAAATGCAGATATAGCCATACATATTTATAGCAAAAATTTCAGATATGATTCAGCATATCCAGACATACACTACTGGCACTTCGGTTGGTGTATTTCTGTAACTCTTAGAAAAAGTGGTAGGAATGGCATAGAAATAATTAAAACCCTTTAAAAAATGTATGAGTTACTTGAAAGAATTTGTGATTGCAGCAGTTGCATATGTGAAAGTAAATATTATTTATTCATGCATTTTCAATGGGTAAAATTCCAAGTGAAACCAATGTTGAAAATGCTGATAATGGGATTTCAATTAAATATTCAGTGGATTAACTGCTATATGCTTTTTGGCATAGGTTGAAGGGGATACTCTGTCTCTGAGGATATTCAGGAAAAGTTTTAATTAAAAACACAGCTACTGTTTTCTGAACAGAAGAATTCTGGGTAGCAGGCTAAAGAAGTACTGCAAATTTGGGGTAAGTAAATGCATATTTAAATGTAAGCATAAGTTCATCTAGAAAAAAGTAGTACAGAAAGTGCTATTACATATCCAGCATAAATAAGTCAGGACTATTGTTATGAGCATATACTTTGCAAGTAACACCTTTGGGATGAAGTTCTTTCTTACTTTGTAGGCTGTGTATGGAGGTACTGACATATTTGGAATTTTAAATCTCCCAACCTGTGCATTGGTAGGAAAGCCTGCAAGAAATTCTCTATAAAGGTTTTGAAAATGGTATATGGTGATAAATATAATGGCATACTCATGAACAGTAATATGCAGAGCAATAAGTAGGTTTAGTGGTAATCTTTTATGTGAAAAATGGAGAAAATATATGACAAAATGTAATGTGACTAAAAATCACAATTTTCTAGTGGAGAGTGTGAGTTTCAATTTACCATTTTTCTTTTTCAATCAGAAATTGGGTCATTTTGGATTCAAACCTTTTTATACCCCTATGAATTTTTCCAATAATTTGATTTTCCTTTCTCAATCAGAACATAAACTAAATTTAAAAAACCACAATTAGTATTGAGACAAAAATTCTCTTCCTGGTTATATCTAGAAATCGGAAGCTAAAATAATGATATGTTAAGGGAACTTTTGTATTTTTAGAATGACTTTGAAAATATGGTATCCTTTAATTCTGTTTTTACCATCACTGTCTGAACTCAGGGATAGATTTTTCTCATTTTACCTTGTATGAAGTAGATAATGTGTGTGGGAAGAGGCCCTTAGTGAGAGCTTCTATTGTTGATTTATGAGCAATAATCAAATGTGGGCCATTTTTATAATTGTACTATCTCCGCATTACCAATTAACATGATGACATAATTTATTCTCACTTTCATCAGGTAATAAGCAAACATGATGTGGTAAAATAGGGAACTCTATTGATGAAGACTATGGTAGGTCAGCCTTGCTAGTATATGTCAGATCCATTCCCAACAAGGCTTTTTTCCCTGTTTTTTGGTATAAGGTCAAGGACACACAATTCCTTGTGGGAACCTCCACTGTCCGTGTCAGGGAGTCGCCATCAATACTTTCCAGGTTCCTCCCATCCTGCCTGTGCTTCACGGTGCTGCTTCTCCAGCAGTGTCAGGGTGGTTGAAGTCCCCCACAAGAACCAGAGCCTGTGACTGTGAGGCTGCTCCGAGCTGCCTGTACAAGGCCTCGTCCCCTCCCTCCTCCTGACCAGGAGCCTGTAGCAAACACCCTCAACAGTGTCTCTCTTGCTACTCTGCCCTTTTACCCCAACTCATATGCTCTCATTTGCTCATCATCCACCCCAAGACAGAGCCTGATACATTCCAAGTGCTGCCTCACATAGTGGGCAACTCCACCGCTGTGCTTTCCCAGTCTGTCTTTCCCAAACAGCTTGCAGCTGTTCATGACAACATTCCAGTCACGTGAGCTGTCCCACAATGTCTCTGTAGCTGCAATGAGATCAAAGCCCTGTGACTGCACACAGATCTCTAGTTCCTCCTGTTTGTTCCCCATACCGTGTGCATTTGTGTATACAGGCACAAATACAGGCTTTATAGAAGTATTTGATTGTGCCAATATCCCAGTGAGGGTACAAAGGGATGCCCCACAGTCCATTCTTTTTGTTATGCCTCTGGGTGCTTGTGCTTACTGGAGGTGTCCCTTCTTTAAGCTTCATTTTGCTGCTTGGGTGGTTGCAATAGTTCTCCCCTTCCCATACCTCATGTCTATCAAGCCTGGCTATGTCCCTCCCCCTCTTCAAATCTAGTTAAAACTCTCTCAATGAGCCCTGCTACATCCAGACTATGATCTTATTTCCCTTTGAGACACATGGACCCTCTGTGTTGCCATCAGGCTCAGTGTCATAAATACCGACCCATAATCAAACCCTCCAAATTCCACTAATAACACCAGTCTCAAAACCAGGTATTGTTCTGCATGATTTTCCTATTTCTTGCCCCGTTATTCCCTGTAACTGGCAGGACAGAAGAGAACACAGCTTGTGCTCCAGATCCCAAGGTCCTGACGTCCCTTGATCATCCGCAGCCCACTTAGGACTTCATCAGGACCCAGTGGGAAAACCAGTAGCGGGTGATAATGACAGGCTGGGAATTTCTTCTATATTCAGGGCATGCAGGTGCCACACAAAGGAAGCTCATTGTGGTCTGTGATCTTTTAGGAACAGGGAAATGTTACCAAAGGACCACACGCTGCTGACCAGATGCCAGCTTTGATGTTTCGGAACATTGAAACCCAAATTGTTTTTATTGTGATCTTTAACTGCAAAGTGAATGGTCAGCATCTGCTTATCATCCAGAGGCCAAAAGTTAACCTAAGCAGCTGGCGTATAACACTTGCTCCATTTCCTCAAGTGATTTTAACTCTTTGTCTTCCAGATCATACACTCATGTTCTCAGCATCCTGCTGCATTAATATTGGACATTGTCCTCTCTTATCTATTAAAATGTTATTAGTTGTTAATGAGAAACAACAGAGATCTGAATATATGGGCCATTATCATGTATGCATTGATAGGGTCCCACCTCTGGGCTTCAATCTTGCCTGGCTTGTGGCCATAATGCTCTTGCACATCAGCCACCTGAATCAGATCAAATGGGGTCATTTTTTGTTTATGATTCCCTGCTCCACCTCAAGGTTTTATAGTGGATCTAGCATCATGTGACAGGGAATTTGAAAGAAATAAGGAATAGCTTTCCCCTACTTCGTTATCACAAGGGTCACCTCCTGTATTTCTATCCTATTATTCAAGGAATATGATTAGTTTTCTAATCTGTACAATGCTCTGGAAGCATTGAAACTCTCTTAAGGGTCCTTTCTACCTTTTTTTCCCATTACAAGAATAGTGAAAGATACAGCTTATTATAGAGTGAACCTGTGAAAACCTGTACAAAATAAAACACTTATGGTTAGTAAGAAAAGCCACATAAATGTTCTGAAGAAACAATTTAAGCTCTATCAAATAAAAAAATCTAAAATATTTTGGATAAAACACTTCAGACATGTGCTATCAAGAAGTTTGACTGTGTTTTTCTCTTACCTTCGGTGAGGTAATTTGCTTCCTGTTAATAACTTGCACCCTTGCTAACAGATTTTCATCTTCATTCATTGCATGTACAATATCACTTGGGCAGAAGTTGCCCCATGACCATGTTGCTCAACTATCAGAATATATTTTCAGACAAACCCAGCAAATGAAGGGCACCTGCTTGGTGTTCTGACACTAATGAACCGATTGTAAACTGTATCTGAGAAAGTTGTGTTAGCTAACCCCCGCTGCTAAAACATCACTGTAAGATAAACTACCTTGGATAATTCAGTTCAATTATAAATCTGATTAATTTCATCCACACAGGTGCACTCGGTCTAAATCAGTACACAAAGAACACAGTTTACACCTTGGTGAACACTGGCCCTTTCGATAACTAAATTGTTCTACTTTCTGGTATGGCATCTAAAGTTTGGTCAACTTTAAGTAAGCTGAAAAATTGAGAAACATATTTTATGTACACTTCTTCAGCCAAGATTTTTAAAAACAAAATATGTTCATAACTAAAAATTGAATTTAATACAGCAAAAAAAGTCAAAGTGTATCTGTATATATAAATGAATTTCTACTTAACTTTAATACAAAGATAAAAGTTCAGTAAAATGTTGAATAAATTCTTTTTTCTTTTCTATTAATATTGTGGGTTAGGGGACTTAAAAGGAAGTAAAAAATTGTTCTAGTGTAAACAGTACATGTCTTTCATGTCTTTTGAAGTACCTTCTTGTGGAGTTTGCTGCTTAACCTTCCCAGGGACTTAGGGTGAACAGCTTGTAGTTCCTTGAGTCCTCCATGATGCCCTTTTTGAAGTATAGATGTAGCTCAAGACACTGGTTCAGGCTGTTACATATTAATGCAATTAGTCAAAGTTGTAGCACTGTAATTTTAATTATTTTCATGTAAGGAAGTAACACAATGGGTGGTAAAACTTGCAGACTGATTAAATGATAAAGAGAAGTGTTTTAGGTTCTTTTTCAGTTTATAGCTCCTTTCATAGAGAAATGTGTAGCACCATATGTTCAATTTAAGTTCTAGCATAGAAGTAGTAGATTTTATTCAAATCCATTCAAAACATAAAACAAAGAACAAATTGGGAATTTTGTACATGAGTGCTCCTACCGTTTTTT
>VXBC01005863.1:279340-453727 GCA_013399945.1 Ploceus nigricollis | reverse complement strand
TTTTTTTTTTTTTTTTTTTGTACAATAATAGTAAGTGTAGATGGGTGAACAGGGCCCTTTATTCCTTTTTCATTTGCAGATGACTATTTTTGAAAATGTATCCAATATTCAGTTCTAAGATAAGAGGTAGCAGGTTGTATTGAGGGTATTCAAAATTTTGAGGGTTTTAAAATTACCAGCTTAAAACAAGTTTGTGTTGTCTTTTCTAGGAAGGGCTGGATACTATATTTCTTGGTCACAATATTTGTATCAGACATACCCCTAACCGTAGCAAGGCTTATACAAGTAAAAGTCTGTGGTGCTTTTTTTTTTTTTCAGATTCATACTGATTTCACAAATTAAGTTAATATCAATGAAGGGTATTTTGCTGATTTAAATTAGTTACACTAAAACTCTTTCCAATATTAAAAAATAACTAAAAGTCACATTTTCATATGATTTTTCAGACTGACAAAAACATCTTATTTAGACCCCAGCAAAAAAATGTGATTTTTTTTGAATGCCCTTTCAGTTTTAATATAGGTTATCTTTCTAATTGTTGATAATTATTTAAGTAAGTCAGATAGGTATTTGGATGCAACAGATATTGAAAAAACAGCTAAATGATCAGTGAAGCTCATGAAAGGTCTGATTACACTGACATTTCCATTGACTTTCTTCTATTTTGAAAGTTTGAGTTAGCTCTGATGTTATTTAAATACTGTCTAATTTTACAGCCACTTCCATGGTGCAGAAAAAAACCCTATTGAAGTCAAATAAATGGCATTATTCCTTTTTTCTTCTTTCTTCTTGTTACATGAAGAAATGTACTGCACTTCAACTTTCATTGCCACTTCTTTCTGGATAGTGTAAGTCAGTTTAATAACAGGAATGTACATTTGTTATGGTGCAATGTAGGTATGAAATGTGCTGGATGCAAAATAAATGGTTCTAGTAATTTCTAAGAGGTTTTGTTGTGCAGAGAAATCAACAGAAGCCTGGGATACCAAGACTGATTAATAATTCCAAATCTATATTAAGGAATTTGGCAACTTTTTATAAGACACAATTAACGAAGAATTAATCTTATTCAGAATATGGACTTTATCTAAAGGAGTTGTTAATGAGATCAGAATCAGATACAGTGTTGCTTTTCCCAATGTCAAAGTCCTTTATATGCATTCCATTTTCTTTTTCAAACACAAAAATCACTAGTGGAAGGTTTAATATCGTCCAGAAAATTTATTTTTTGCATGGTGTATCTATTATTTTCATAGCTGAAGCCATATTTCTGTTGTGAACACCTTAGTAAAAGACATAAGGAGATAAATCTCTCTTGGGATTGATTCAATCTGGCAAACTTCCATGTGTCTCCTTTGCGTATAGAAGGAGCTGGGCCAAGAAGCTTAGTCTAACTTTTCATAAGGCCCAGTTTAGGCAGCAGTGTTACTTCTTCACTTCTAAAGGGTGAAATTGGAAAGAATTTGAGTATGGAGCATTGGTTCTTTCATAACTGTGAATTACACACAATTGCTATATAATGCAGAACAGCTCCATGCTTCCATTTTAAGATATGGGCTGGGATAGCTACATACAGAATCACTTTTTATTTTGGATAGCTGCAGCAGATGATATGAATTATCTTTCATGGTACTAAATGTGGCAGAACTTCATGGTTTTATTTAATAATTTGTGAGATCCCCATGCCTTTTACTTGTTGAAAGATTTTGGATGACTTTTTTTACAGTGTTTAAAAAACATTTTGAATCTATAAATTCTGAAGCTCTTGTGTTTTTATCCACAGGATGTGGCTTAATCTTCTCAACATTTCCATTGGGTCTGATCCAGTTCTATCACTCTAATCAGTACTAGTGATATTTAAGACCCTTGTTTAACAGTGCAAAACTTGTGCTTGCCTCTGTGGTGCTGGGCTTGAAATAAATATATTTGAAGTGAATTTCTGAATCACAGCCTGATTTATATAAGTTTCCAAGTACCTACACCCACACCACATTACCTTTATATCAGTCTTCTAATATTTTGCATATATTTGTAATTCATACTGTAGCAGTAGACACTGCTAGTTCTTTTCTTTCATGTGCAAATTTATAATAAATTATGACCTTTTATTGGTAAAAATGCTAATGAAGCAGTGAAATGAAGTACAAAAATAAGGATCGATATAGAAAATGTTACTAATTATATTGCATTTTTGTAAATATAATGCAAATATATTTTCCAGTGAAAATATCTCTTGTTATTTGAAATGCTTAATTCAATCTCAAATTTATTTACACCACGTGTAAATACACAGATTCTGTACGCAGGTGTTTTGTGCAGGTAGACCTGTAAAAAGAAACCTTTTTTTTGTTTTGTCTTAAAACTGTTCTGTAACTTTTAATAATAGATAAATCAAGACTGATTTTATGTCATATATTTTTACACTGGAAACTATAACTTGTAACATTTACCAATTTTTATAACATTTATATATTTATTTATAAAGTCAAAAGCTTAAAATTTCCTTTTAAATAAAATATATTTTATTTCTTTTGAGAGATAACTTGGCGATTTTTTTTTTTTAGCTAATCCCTTCTGTGTGATTTTTCCAACATTGGGTGCAACTTTATTATCTAATCAGTGCGATAACCTTATAGTGCTTTACTCCTGTATTCATTCTTGGGAATTATTATTTTTATTACTTTCAGGGCTTTTAAGAACTTTGCCAAGGAAGACTTAAGCTAATATCTATTTATGAGGAAATGGAGATATATGTTACCTATGTTAACATGTATTTACTACACAGGGGTTAATGGATAGATCTCATGGAGACAGGTTATACATATGAGTAAAATATATATAAGATACATGTTTGCTGCTCTTGATGAAAATCTTACCCCTTCTCCAGCATGTGCTTTCATGCTCATTCCATATTATTCCTCATGGAGTTCTGCTTTATTGAGTCTCTAGAGTTCAATGAAAATATTGTGTATCTTTGCAAAAAAGCCATTACTATTTCTGAGTTGGTACTTCTATCATTTTTCTGTAGTTCTCAATAGTATTTTTAGCTACTTGACATACCTCTTTTGTACATCTCATTTATTTTTAAGTGTTGGCAACCTGTGATGGGGAGTTCTGTTGTCACTGCACTGTCCCTTTGCCATCATCTCCTCCAGAGTCTGAACAGGCCCTCAGTTCAACAGCACATGTACATTCTTGATTTCCATCATTGCTAGTGACCACTTGCAAGATTTTAGTGTACCCTTGTGTCATGAAGTTTTTCTGAGTACATTATTGCCCTGACCTCTGTGCTGTATCTGCCAGTTATGTAACTTCATCAGGAACAACTGAATCAGGGCTGTGATGAACCTCAAGATGCCTGAAGACATCTCAGTTTACATATGTTGAAATTAAAATTGTTCTGAAAGACAAACTTCTAGGAATCTGACATTTTAGTTTGTAATCTAAATGAGCTCTTTAGTGTCTTGTAGGTGGCTTTTTGTTTGCTCTCTCTTACAGGGACTTCGAATATCCTGATGGACTTTTCTAATTTATAAACTGTTTGCCATGAGCGGAACAATTTCTGCCTCTAGGTGACATAATGACTGGAGACACTGAACTTGAGGCCTGACTCCTGCAAAGGTTTTTAAGCCTGTTTTTGAGTGGCCTTACAGAAACTAATAGATATGTACATATGTGCATTTATTTACAGGATCAGACTACAATTGCCTAAAGAATTGTTTGGGACTTAGTTTTCTATGAGACTGTCACATGGGATGTAAGAATAGTAATTCTTATTTTATTACTGTCTTTTAATTTTTCTATTTCAGGATTTTAGTGTTGCAGATTGAGTCACAGTTTGCAATAAAATACATATTTATACTACAAGGGGCTGTCTTCTACATAATCTATTAAAATAGTGTTTTGTAAAGAAAGAAGCAATAAATTATCCATCTGTCTTGCACAATTCAAAATGGAAACCCCTAATGGGTGGTTATATGATCTTTATTCTTTACTGGCACATGTATACATGCCTCCTATTAAGCTTTGGTGGATTTGGAAAGAAGGGATTTAATTATTTATTGGCTGCTGAATATCGTATTTTTACTTTACATGTTGGTGATGATTAATTCTTTTTGTAATTTTCTGATGAATTATTTCTGTTTCTGCCTAATCAGCAGGCATACTGTGAAATATAATTGCACTTGAAAGAAAATTACAGTCTCATGAGATGAATAAGTTTGATGATTAAATTACGCAGAATAAAGCAATAATATTCGCATACCCAACCAAGATAACATACTCATCCTTTGTTGTGCTTTGATGACCTTCATAAAAACAGAGAGTATTTTTAGAAAAAATTCAATACATTTCAAGTCAGACTATATGAAATGAAATTTGAAAAATCCTAAATAAGATATAGTCTTACAGTAAATACAAAAATTTCACCTTTTAAAATTAAAAATATTGGTCCTGGTCTAGGTTCAACATAATGCAAATCACTGAGGTTGGGAAAAGCTCTTAAAATTGATCAAACCCCATATTTACTACTAAAGTTAATTACTGCACTTGATCACAAATAGGTTTACAGGCTGCTGTTCATATCAGCAGGAGGCAGACTTGGTTGGAAGGAATCTTAAAGAGTTCCAACTGCCCCCTCACCACAGGCAGGCATGCTGTAATATTTACAAAATCCCCACATTTTTAAGACAAGTAAGACTTTGCTTTATACGTAATAGGTTTTTGAGTATAAGTAGAGCAAACAGCTGTCTAGGTATATATTATGAAATACCATTATTAAAAGATGTAAAATTAGGTTTTGCTGGATTTTGTGGAGCTCATTTTAAAAGGTAAGCTTCAGCTTTTGTGAGAATGACACCTTAAATTGATTTTGCAGGTTTTCTAATGAATCTGAGCTCTTCAGAGTGCTAATTCTGAGTTACAGCTTCTATTTGATTACTAGCACTATAGACTGCAAAGTCATGCAAATTTAGCCACANAAAAAAGAGAGAGAGAGAAGAAAATTAGCCTTTCGCATTCATGCCTGATATTTCATGAGAAATTTCTCGCTTGTCTCCAAGATTGAAGTACATGGTAGCAAATCCCTCTGGTCCAAGTAGTCATTTTTACCTCAGTGCAGTGACTGCTAGAATCTTGGTAGAAGAATTTCAGGGAAAAACTTGACTTTCTAAAATAAATAATCTATTAGAACAACGCCCTGTAATTTTCAAAATGGAATTTGGAGTTGGAACTTTCTTTGACTGGTGATCTTTGATGCTGAGTCTCAGAAGAGGTTTTGTATAATATTTCTGAGGAATGCTGGGGGATTTGAAGGAAAAAAAGCCCTCAATAAATGGACAGAATTAATATGCTGAGTGCAGTGCAGCTTTGCTAAAAAGAATGATTCAGTAATCATATTTTAATACAGAATCAAATGAGGATAGCCAGAGGTTAAGCCAGTGTAAGTCACTGAAGGCAGTAGGATGTTGTCAGGAGATGCCACATGGTACATGGAATATAGATGCCTTATTGTGAATTTACACACTTCTTGGGTTACTTCTCCAGAATGAAATAATTAGAACTTCTGCTACAAAGTGCCAAAGAACTGTAAATTGATTTTTCTAAAATTTTTAAATGTTTCAGAAATTATTTAATTCGAAACACTTTACTCTGATGTTTCTCTTTTGGTTTGGTTTGTTTTATGTTTTTTTGTTTTTCTTCCTGGGCTTCTTCTTGCTACTGCTAGTAACAAGGATTATCCTGCTAACTATTTAATGTTTATTGAATGAAAGAAGAGTCTGGGAAAAAAACACAGCTGGATAGTGGTGCTGAGGGAAATGGCATGTATTGTTTGAAAAATATACTTTATACTATAATGAATACACAAAAAGACCTTTGAAAGGACCTTGACCATAGTAAAAAACATGAACTGTTGAAAGCAGAATAAGTCTGAAAAGGAAAGGGAGCAGAAAGGCATAAGAAGCTTTCTGTGTGTGTGCAGAACGTGAACACAGCTGAAGCCATGTCTCTTCAAAGAACTTTCTTAATAGAAGAAGAGCCATAATTTTGCAAGAGTTGTGTCTGTTTCTATTCATACCTATGAATATCCAGATAAACGAAATTCAAGTCTAGTGTCTGCTTGGCGTTACCAGCGTTTGAAAGCTCACTTTTGGCGTCCACAAGGATGAAATGGAATCTCCCTCAAGCAGAAATTCTAGTCGTAAATAGGCTTGTTCTGTTAGTGAGAGGGCAGAAATATTTGCAACAGAGATTCTGATTTTGGTAGGCTACTGGAGAGTGAGCATTCTGGTGACAGCTGGGTTGGAATTCCTCCTACCTAGTACTAAACCCCTCCATCTAAGGCAATAGAAATAAAGTAATGGTCAATAAAGTAATGGTCAATAAAGCTAAACCACTTGATCTGTGAGCACCTATCTCTTCATGTAACTAAATATGAAGACTGCATGGAGGCAGAACAGCAAAGAGTGATAGTATTATTTGTTGATTAATCAACTACCATCTTATTGGTAGTTGATTAAATCATCTAGCAAGGTATTGTGTTGCTTGGGAATACAGTAAGGTAGACTCATGCCAGTATGATTGATGACTGCTAAAGATATTGTACAGCAAGGTATTATGTTCTTTTTTGAAGCATATACTCCCATGATTAAAAAAAAAAAAAAAGAAATTAGTGCTCTTTTAATAATTAAAATTTTTCTTATTTTCATAAATTCTAGCAGTTTTTATGGACAGGATTATTCATCATCTTGGGGGTGGCATTTATTTTCCTCAGTTTTTTAAGTTTGCTGATTTTTTTCTCAAGATTTTTAGTTAAGAATGGCTCTGGTCTGGCCCTTGTTGCTATGATTGATCAGCTGGCAGGAAGATGAAAGAAAAGTATTTCTAAGAATAGAGTTAGACTGACTTGTCCGTATGATGTCCTGAATCTTGTTAATCTTGTTAATTAGAGGGCATTTTAGATTTTGTCTCAGACTTCACAAACTTTTATTTTTATCTACAGTGTGTCTAATTCTAACTTTAGCATTACCTTTGAAGTGAATAGGTGTCAAACTCATTACTTTCTCTGGATTCTTCTTGTAAGATAAATTTAGTTCAAGACCAGAAATCTCAGCCCTATCGTCACAACTTAATTCAAAGATCAAATCAATAGGTAATCACTTTGCATTTTGCATTCAGTATCAGAGGAAATTATTCTTTGAGCATGTATTCAAGTAGAGAAAGATAGCGACCTTGACTGTAGTGGGCATTCTTCATTCCCAGAACTACCAGTTTTCTGTATTTCAGTGTTGCAACTATGAGGTCTTTCTTCAAAGGTAAATATTAGCAAAAATCCTGGCTTTGTATTTCAGGAATATGAGTGCTTCTGAGGGTCCTTACTGCTATCCTTTCTTAATGTTCCAGTTTTGAATCTGAATCTTTGGACTGTAATTAAGGCAGTGGTTTTTAAAGTAGCCTCGTCTTCCCTCATTATATTAATTGTATTTGAAATGCTGTCATGTGTTTATTATTGAAGCTAAGAATGGGTTAGAACTGAATCAGAAGTTTCACTTTGAAAGTCCGGTGTGTTGTAGAGACTAGGAATGAAAGAGATGTCTCTGGTTGATTGAAAGCATTAATAGGAAACTATCAGTCCTCAGGGCCTGGAGATATTTTGAAGCGAAACTTGACATAAAAGATTTGAGGTAATTGTTTTCTTTATTCTCACAAAATTCAGTGAGAAAGTTTCTCATTTAACAGCTTGCCAATGACACAAACCATATTGGACAGCAATTTCATATGAACTTGGAGACCTATTAACAAAAGGTAGGGATAGAAAGCCGGAACATTTTTCACATTACAAGTGATAAATGGATGTATTCCTCAGAGCCTCAAGAAGGTCACATTTTAATAAGATTAAATTAGTGAAGGGAGACAATAAGCATATAAGTCACCAATTGCCTAGTTAAAGAGAAGCTATTGGTATACAGAAAAAATAAGAAAACCAGAGATATTTTCATTTATTACACTGAATTCAATAAATGGTCAAATAATCTCAAGAATGGTAAAACCAGTAAAGTGTAACATAAGAGAAGTCTTGCTCAGTGATGTGTATTTTGTTTTAGCTCAGTTCAAATATGGCCTACTTCGTGACTGATAACCCTGTCAGTTTGAGATGAGGGACAGATATATCATTGCACAGTTATAACAAGATGTCTTGCTCAGTCATAGGCAAAACAAACAGTATAGATTATGGCTGACCAAAATGCTGCTGAAGAAAAAAAGACAAAACCACAACAGCCACCAAACCTGTCAGAGTCTTGAACAATTTTTTTGTTATTCTGAAAATCATAAAGTGTGAGAGTAACCAATTTACTGCCAATTTTTACTTGAACCTCTGAGAAAAGGCTTTTTGCCTGACCTGCACTCCACTAAATGTATACAGTAGTATCAATCCTTCTGCCTCACTCATCTTTATAAGGGCAAATTCAGACTTCAGGGTCATCAATCCCAAATATTTTTCAAAGAACATGAGATATTAGCACTGAAATTTGCTAGAGAAAATCAGTGCTGAAATATCACAAATATACAGCTTTCTGTCATGGAAAAGGCAGTAATAAGAAAGCACTGCTGAGTATAAGAATGTTTGGCTAAATTACTTTAACACCTGGTCTACCATTCCTCACTACTTTGCACAAACAAAAAACCCCTTTGCTTAAAACTCTTTTACATCATTCTCTTAGCAAGAGTGCAGAAGAGAATTTTCTGTGTTTGATTCCATTGCTTGCTACTATGGCTAGATGTAGATACATCTTCATTGAACTTTTTGGGCACCATTATTACTATGAGTAGTTATATGTTCAAGTTTGGTTATATGTTGCACCCCGTTTGCATTTGAAAGATGTGTATGATTTCAGGAAAAGAGAACTCTTTATCCTTTATATTAATAGTGTTGATATTTGTAATTTATGTTAATCTACCCTCAAAAGTAATGACCTTTTAGGTAATCTACATGACTGTTTGCTTTCCCTTTAATTATGGGAACTTTTGGAAATCAAGCAATTCTTCCAGTGTGAAAGAAGCATAAGCTTTTTCATTAGACTGCTCTTCACATGTTCAGTTTTATTTTGTGTTGTGAAATGAATGGACATTTTTAACCAGGCTGCCAAGACAAATACCATGTGGTGAACTGAAAAGTAATATCAGTTTGTACCTGTCTTGTAATTTTTTTAATATTCTTTCCCTGTAAGTTTTACTGTCTTATTAGATCTGTGGGTTAGTCTTTGTTAGGAGGCTTTTGTAAGATTTCCTAAATAGATGGCTGGTGGAAAAATTCATCATAAAAAACAATGCAACTCAGACATTCATGGTTATAATTTAGTTTGTAGGGGCAGGGAATCATGACACATATTTCTTACTTCTAAATTCAAATTAATAGACATGCCTTCCTAAATTATGTTTTTCAATTTCAAAAGCAAAATCAATATACTTAAAATTATATGAAATATATTTTATCCCTTGCATAGTGGCTCAGGCTTTTACTCTTCCCTTTTAAACATCCTGTCAGTAAATCATGCTGGGCAGAGAGAGAGTGATTTACATTAAACAATAATGATGGAAATATATACACCAGGAAAATGCAATTATCTACACAAAAAAACCCAAACCAATTTCATAACGATTATGATTGTTAGCCTCATTTTCTATGGAAACAAAGCATATGGGATTGTACTGTCTCCACATCTGTCCCTTTGCCTCTGCTTCCTTACTCAATGGCTAATTTCTAGCAAATGGGATGTATGGTTAAGAGACAATAAATTCCTACAAATTGTGGTGGTCAAAGAGAAAACCTAACGGGACCCTAATACTGACTGAAAGAATGCAGCAGAGTCAGGGATTTATTTGACAAAATAGAGAAATCCCATACTGGGAAACCTTCAGTTGGACTTTATTCTTTCATTATGCGTCAACACATTAATGCCCCTATTAAAGTTTGGTTTTGACATAGATTCTTTGTTATATAGTAAGTTCATGCCTTGGATTTTGTGTACTTCCACTGAACAGTCAATTGATTATGAGGCAGAACTCATTGCAGACCAGGGCTTGGGAGGTTTAGTGCTTGCAGGAAATTTTTTTCTCTCATGCAAAGCTATGGTATAAAGCAGTACAGCCTCTCTGTGGTAGTTACTTTGTGGGTAGATCTTCAACCTGCAATGAAGGTCCAGCCTTTGTAGGTTCTTGTTGACAGTCATAGTGATTGTCCTCTTTTTGTATTCCCATGAAGGTGATCACAGAGCTGGAACACCCCTTGTATGAGGAAAAGCTGAGAGTAGGGGTTATTCAGCCTGGACAAGAGGAGGTTCTGGGGAGACTTTATAGCACCCTTCTAGGACCTAAAGGAGACCTATGAGAAAAAAGGGGTCAGAGTTTTTTGCAGGGTCTGTTGTGACAGGAAAAGGGGTAAATAGTTTAAATTGAAAGATGGTTGATTTAGGTGAGGATTTTTACATGAAGGTTTACATGAAGATTATACACAATGAGACACTTGCACAGGGGGCCCAGAGAGGTGGTAGATGCCCTATATCTGGAAACATTCCAGATAAGGTTGGACAGGGTTCTAAGCCAACAGATTCGGTTGAAGATGTCCCTGCCAGCTGCAGGCATTTTGGACTAGATGGCCTTTAAAGGCTCATTCCAATCCAAGCTTTTCTAGGATTCTATGGTTTGTGTTTTTCTCCTCATTAGTGTATTTCATGCCAAGATACAGGGGCTTCTAGCTCTAATTCTGGGCTTCCTACGCACTGCAGTAGTCTGGCAGGAGCATTAATTGAACCAGGGCTTTTGAACTGTGCTGAGCAAGCCTTCGTGGCTTCAGTAAAAGTAGTCCCCACAGCTGATAGCAGAGCCACAAGGCTTTCAGCTGAATCCTAGGTCTCTGAAGAATACTTGGGCATTTACTACCTTCTATATGCCCAAATTTGTTTACTAATTCAAGGGGCCATCCTAACCTCCTTCCTCTTGTGATATATGCTTATGCTGTGTTTATGTATTTGATATTGTTTAAACAATAAAGACTTTATTTCTACCACTAGAAACACCAGGATTCTGGGCACTGATCATACAAAATGTTACATCAAACAAACAGTTGTTATCCTTTTTTAGGTAAAGTATAGAGCTCATTTCAGCTCTATACTCAAATGAAAAAGAGATTGCCATCATAATTTAATTGTGATGTGATTTACATTTTGGGACTGCCTGGAAGTCCCCATCAGTGTCAGTGTGCTGTGTGAAAAACAAAGCAAAGGCACAGTCCTTATTCTAGAGAGCTAATGATTTGCAAAACTGCAGAATACCAGGACATTTTTATGTGTGCTTATGTCTGAATTATTATTATCTAACCCCTAATGTTTCTTTTTCCACTTTATGGGTTGTATCATCCATTGCTCTTTTAGCAGGGTGTAGAACATTGACATGATACATTTACCTTTACTGAGATGAAGAATGAAATTATTGGACACACTTTTGCAATCAATAATTTTATTTTGTCAAAACTTGACTGGCAATACTCCTTTTCTTCTTTTTCTTTCTGATGACTGGATGTGGTGACTAAAGCTATTATAATCCATTGGTAAACAGAGGGAAGGAAATTATAAAAATAGTGTATTTGTGACTGGAGAGCTTCAAAGCAGAAGCCATAAACAAAGTCATTAATTCACTTTACAAGAAAAACATGCATGTGTCATTCAGGAAAGATACTTTTATTGCTCTCACTGAAGTAATAAATCATGGTAAAAAACTGTTATGAAAATACAGCCCTGCACAGGGGAAAAAGAAAATAATTGCTACGTCTGATGACTAAAGAGAGAAAAAATATATTGGCATCATCCAGAATTCTTCTTGGGTGCTGGGGAAGAACTGGAAGAAGTGGGAGCTCAGCCCACGTGTAAGATATGTTCCTGGGGTTCCTTCCTGGCTTACCTTGCTCAGGCTGTACTCTTTTCTCGTCTCTAGCTCAGCTGGCAGTTCACTCTTGAGCAGCTCCTGTTGGAGACATTTCTGTTTGGGCAGAGTGTCTCAGCTTCTGCCTCTTGTCGGGTCGTTGTCTATCAACCAGAGGTGGAGAGGAAAAAAAGGGATGTAGAAGGGCAGGATATAAAAACCAGAGAACTTTGAAAATTCTCATTGTATGTGAGATCTGTGGTGTCTCAGTGATCTGCCTTGCACATTACAGAAATGGGCAGGGAATAAGTCAATACTACCAGGGCAGAAAGCTGAAGAAAAAAATTATTTCAGCTAGGCCCAGTGGAAAATTTAATCACTACGACCACTGATCAAGTGATACCTGTGCCCCCCTCTGGTCATATCAGTACCAGTAGCTTCAACAGTGAAAGGGAATGTACTTGAGCAGCTGAGTTTGATCAACTGGCAAGGAGTTGCTGACCGTGGTTTCAGATAATGCCAACTGGGACCTGCTCCTGCATGTAGTGTGGGAATTGCACAGATGCAGAACTGTTCCCATTTGTCAGTTTGCATTGAAGGAGAAATTCAAATTGTAACTGCTCAGCAATGGCAATTTGTGACCAAGGAATTATCTGGCTTTAGAAGATATAAATTCAGTGATGATAACTGGGTCAGGCCATGATTGTCCCAGGCCAAGGCATGATCCCAGCTGTGCTTAATTTTCAAGTGTAAACATAATTTGTGTGTCTAGCTTTGTAACTCTAGTTCTTATCTGTTAACCTCAAAAAGGAGCAGTTTTATAATTACAGCTCTGGAGGCTCATGACTTCCAGAGACCTCTAAGTGTGCTCTAAATTATTAATCAAACTAAAAGTCTTTGAAAATATCGAGTAAGAGATCCTTATATCTGTGAATCAGACTTTTGGGCTGGCAAAGACTTTCTGCCCCATAAGCTCACATTTCTTCTACTGAACTTTTAACCAGAAAAGTGTTTCTGTTAATGCCTCCACTCTAAATTCCCAAGCCATCCTGTGGCTAATGAGCAAAGATCATGTCTCTCTTCCTCACTGACCAGAGATGGCCACAGTGTCTCTCTGCATAAACAAATGCATGCTAAGCTTAGTTACCTGTGTTTTATCTCTGGTATTCACATACAAATATTTTTAAAACCAGTATATTTTCCTTAAGCAAATCTTTAATTCTATAGAGCTAAGCAAAGTTAGACTAGCAAAATACAAGAAATATGTGTGAATGAAGAGTTAACAAAAGAATTTGTATTATCTAGTAAATCTATGTTGTGTAGTCTCTTTCAGTGAAAAGATCTAGCTTCAGCTCTAGTTTCTGCTCCCTTTCTGTTGTGACATTTGAAATCCCACAGTAATACTTACCAAGCAGCTTGTGTAGCTACATGTGAGCTAACACAATGTCCATCTGACACTGAGAATGCCAAAGTCACAGCTGTTTAGGAGAATCCTACCCTTAGGCTCTCTGCCTCCTTGTAAGACATCGTAATGGTAAAGTGGTCCCTTACACATGTGTTTTTCAGGCATGAATTGCTGACAGTTCAAAGTTCGAGGCTGGTAATTTCTGACTGATCCATCAAGAGCTTGCTTGAGCCTGCTGAGGTTGTCTCTGACAACAGTGAAAAGAAAACACACTTTTTTCTACTGGCAAATGGACCATGAAGAGGGAGTTTTTATATTTCTGTTCCTTGCTATCTGACCAGTGTGGTTGGCTGGAGGCATGATGGAATAAATTCTCAAATAAGGAGGAAGATGAGAATGTATTCTTTGTGCAGGTGATTATAGTCTGTGCTTGGATGGTTCCTGGTGATGCTGCTCACCCTTGACAGTTAACAGATGACTCCCCCAAATTGTTTTCCCCAGTTTTTAATAGAAGTTGCTGTTGTTATTGTTGTGGTTGAGGACTAAGCAACATGTGCCTCCCAGCACTGCAGTCCCCAGATGCCATCCTTTCATTTGTGCTCTGAATAGGCACTTACAAGCTTTTGGTAACAATCTGTTTAATTTAGCTGTAGAGCTGGATAGTAAGTGAAAGAGTGAGTTTTGACTTCTAACTGAAGTTAAACCTGCCAGCCACCATAGGTTGGCGTCGTCAGTTTGTTCCCTGGACTCTGCTTGGAATGAAGCAGTATTCTATTTCCTGTCCATCAGGAAAGATCCCCAAACTGCATTTAGTTCCTACCATCACAGAAATTCATAGGAAGTCTGCATCAGAAAATGTTAACTTAGAGAGAAGGACACAAAGTAAAAACTTTACAAAATTTTTACTTTAAACTGACACTTAAAATTGAAATGCCAATTTGCATCTTGTTTAGATAAAACTTAATCTTTTTCA
Organism: Ploceus nigricollis; assembly: GCA_013399945.1. Taxonomy (NCBI): domain Eukaryota; kingdom Metazoa; phylum Chordata; class Aves; order Passeriformes; family Ploceidae; genus Ploceus; species Ploceus nigricollis. Next base: position 439,433 of record VXBC01005863.1, on the reverse strand, counting down.
GATGTCGTTCAATGAACTTGGGTGATATTAATTGTAAAACTGTTGATTTTTGTGTTAATTTAAATAAAACCCTACTGTTGGAACCCAGGGCACAGGGAATATTTCTCTGCCTGTCCTGAGAAGTCCTGACCCCCAGGGGGACACTGCTTTTAGCCTTTGTCCATGGAGAAAGCATCCAAGACTTTGGGATGAATTGGAATCTACGAGTGTTTCAAATAGATAGTAGTATAGTTTATCACAGGGTGAAAAACTTAGCATTTTGAGGTTTTAGGATGGAGGTAGATAGGAGAAAATATGGAGGATTTTGGGCATTGTCTGATCTCCTTCTTGTTCTTCATCTGTTCCATTATCTACAGTGTTGGGAGCCCAGGGTGTTTGGTTAGAAAGAACCGCAATGCAGATGTTGTGTGGACAGAAAAATAATTGGTAGAAAGGTAAAAATAAAGTACGTTCTAAGAGTTAATTAGACAAAATAGCTTTAAAAGACCTTGTATCTGTGTGTCTTGTAACTTTTGGTGCCTTCTCTTTGTACACTAAGTCTGAGATGTAGACGGCGTGCAGAACTTCCAATAAGAGAAAAATAAACAACAAACTGAAGACCAAAAACCCAAAAGTTCTGTCTGTCCCTCATTCCTGGCACAGAACTTTTTAAGGGTCTCCCCATCAGGGGGACCCATGAGGGAGGTTTTTACACCCTACAAATTCTTTAGATTTTGAAAAAATTGCTTCTAAATACTTAAAAGAATGCTTATCAAATTCTAGTACGGTGTAGAATTTTTCTCATGACAGAAAACTCTATTTCTTCACAAACAGTAATTATACCCAAATCATTTTGTGGTGATCTGAATGACCACTGATGAATTTATCTGGTGTAAATGGAGCATTTTTCACAACGTCAGTATCGTATACAATCACGGTCTGATTTCAAAGCATTATTTTTAGACATTTTTAGCAGTAGCACACAAATTATGAAGTTAATTAGGTAACCCTTGTGCTTAGTCACAATCATTTTGTACAAACATCATATCTCAAACTGCCATAACCATGTCTTACATTTTTTTCAATTAGTAGTTTTCCATTTTTATCTCAAATCTCCAAAGTTGTGTACTGAGAGGCATTGATACTATGTGAAAAGAAACAGTCTATTTTTGCACATCAATATATACAATATTTATGTAATACAGTGATAATCTCCCTCCCACTGTGTGTGAAATAACATTTCTCAGGCATGGTGCTAAGGGTGTAAATCAAAACAGAGTCAGTCTAAAAAGTGTGCTTTTCATCCTCAAGTACATAAAATATGCATATTAAATTAAAAAGCTTTGGAATTCATGAATTACTGTAGCCTGGGGTTAGTAATAATTTATATCTTATGAAATTACTTTGGTAGTTATTCATCGAAATAACTCAACTGTACAGCATACATACCACTGTACCACTGCAGTACATCCCAGATTACTTAAAAAGGAAAAACCTTTTTTCACCTGATGTAAATCAGTCTTGCTGTCTTGACTCCCCCCCAGTAAAGATCAAACCGAGGTTTTCAGTCAGTGTCTAGGATGCATTTGGAATGCAATATCTAATAACAAAAGCTACATATGTAGGGGAAGCTTGGTATCCATGATGGGCTCTTTGATTCCTTACAAATATAAGGATTCAAATCAGTCATTTATTTGTGCTATTTCCTCCTTTCAGCTTCTGAAGACGTACTGCCTTTTTTATCCAGGAAGAAAAATTCAGGCAGAGAGTGAAAGTGAGGGTGCTGTGGAAGATTTTATTTTCCCTCCAATAATTTAACTACTTAAATCATTAAGAAAATTGCACTGTTGACTACAGTTGAAACAGGTTTACAAGGGAAGCTTGGCCGGGGCTATACAGGAGAGGGTAAATATGATTCTGCAGTCACAGTCTGGGATGGTCTGCAGTTGAAGCAATGACAGTCACTCTCATAGGGTTACTGTCATGGCACAGAGATAATCTTGGAGGCTGCTCTAGAAGTACTGCACTGAGTCTTGTTCACTAAGAGAAAGATACATTAAATTTCCTAATTTCTTATAGAATTTTTAAGGTTCCTTCTCTACACTTCAGTCGCTAGAATAAAATACAATGAGTTGATTCATTTTACCAAGCTTTGTCTTTTTGAGAGACAGGAGTCAAATTATTTCTTTGAGTCAGGGTTGGACCAGAGGGCCTTCTGAACTTCCTTATAACCCAAATAATTGCATAACTTTCTGCTTTGTGAAATGGATTTCAAGAAATAATGTGTTTTTAACCTGTGAGTATGGTCATTTCTCATGGTCATGTCAGCATGCTAACTTAATCTCTGTTGTCAATCAATGCACATGGCTGATACAGTCCCCTCATAGAATGTACAACATTGTAGGCTGGAATCATTTACACCAGTACTGAAAGATGGAATTGCTAATGTTAATAAGTAGTTATGAACTGCCACAGCCAGAGCATATGCACAAGAAGACATGACAGGGTCATTACTGTACTCCAAATGTTCAGCAACCATTTTAAATTTTGATATAGGATGATTCAGTGGTCTAGAAAATGAACTAAAATACAAATAATCTCACAAGTTAGAGTGTTTTTAAATGGCTTGAAAACTGGTTTGTGAAGTTGTTTATATGACATATGGATAATATGCTGTATGGCCTTTATGCAATTTTTATAAACTTACCATATTCTTTTGGAGCACTTTATCTAAGAGATGATGTCTTGATCTGAATATGGCAATAAGAATTGTGCCTAGCTGAAAATCCTTGGTTTTTAAAAAGAGTGCAACAGAGAAAAAAATGGGTTTGGTTTTTGGTGCATTCTAAGAGTTTTTACATAAAATGATCAAACTTCTTCAAAGCTGTTCTTAAAAACTGAATACAGTATTAATTTTGAATTGGTATTTTAGAATTAACAAATAAAATATTTCTTACTTTTAAAATTATTTTCTTTGATTTCTTGAAACTCAGGTTGTTTAAGAATGAAAATGATTGTTACAGAATTTGTAATGACAATTATTTTTCAAGGATTGATATTATTACAACTTTTTTTTTTCCGTGAAAATATCTTGTTTTAAAAACTTCAAAACCAAAAGAATTATGTAGCTTAATGAAGGTTAAGAAAGTTTAATTTTTATTTAATTATTACTGATATCAATAGTTACAGATGTCTTTCATCCGAGTCCATTACTCTGATTTAGTAAAATGCCCCCAAATATTCTAGACATGTATTTGAGCCTGACCTGAGAAAAATATCCATGGAGCAGGACTAATGTATGAAAAACACCCAAATATGACCAAAATATTTTTGATGCAGAACATTTCCAAATCTTTTTAGACTCTGGGTAAAGACCTGAGAGCCCTTTTCCCCTTGTGGAAGTCATTTAGCACCTTGCAACACTGAGATTTTAGTCAGGATTTCCACAGTGTTTGACTAAATATGCCATGCTAGGATATTCTACTAGTTATGCACTTTGAACCTCAAATTAAGTAAATAACGAGGGAAGAACAAATCCATGAAGAAATGCCCAGAAGAGGATAAGGATCAATTATTCCCATTAGCAAATTAAAGTTGAAGAAGAATTGTCTTAAAACTACAGAGGAAATATGTAGGATAAATATTATGTCAGACATTGATACAAATTAAATCTAACAAGCAATTTAATGAGAATGGAGGAGATGGGCAAGGTTAAGAATCTTCTTTTTGGAATGGTTAGTTTAATTATCACTGACAGTATGGAGGAAATGAACATATTAATGATCAACCAAAGGTTTATTGTATTCCAAATTATTCTAAAAATTTTCTTGTGGTTATACCAAGTGTGTATAAACCTCTCTGTCTTGAGATCAAAACAAAGTCAGTGATGAGTAATCTTTTCATTTCTCAAGAAGCTTTTAGGGGCAGGAAAGTTATGAGCCAGAGGTTGTGTGTTTTTTTTCACCGAGACTTAACCTGGATGAACAGCATGAGTCTTCGAAGAGCAGCAGTCTGCCTGCTAGTCCTCAAAACTAATATAAATAATGTATGAATGGCATGCCATTTGATCTTTTCCATGCTCTGTGACTATACACTACCCTTACAAATTTCACATACTGTCATAGATCCAGACCCGCATTTTGTTTGGCTTTTGATAGATAGCCACTCATATTTTCTTCCAGAGTGTGCTGAATGTGCTTCCTACATAACTTCCATCACAGACTTCTTTGCTACACATGCAACTGCCCCTGTTTAACCAGGGAACTGACTAATGGTGTCTAAAAATAACTGGATTACTACTTCCATTAATTTACAATACATACCTTAGAAAGCATCCTGTCTATTAGAAAGCAGAAGACAAACAAAAAGTCTAAGCTGAACTTAGCATTATGCATACTTGTTTAATGAGAAAATACCAGTCCTTGCTGGAGCTAAGACTTAGATTATGCAATGGAAAGACAGATTGGGCCTTTCTGCATTTTTTTTCATAGCCACACAATTTGAAGAATATGAAGAAAAATACCTGGGACAACATCTGTCTGAATCAGAGCCTCAAAACTGCATTTTTCATGCAGATTATGTTCAGGATTCTACTGTGTCCCACGGTGTGAATTTATTCAAAGCTCACTGCCATTTATTACTCTAGAGTTTGCAAATGCATAATCTGCTACCTTTCCTTTCGCTGAGCAAGGAAACAAGGAAAGGATTAGCTGAAGGAATATAGGCAAAAGTATTCCAATGATTCCTATCCAAAGCCTCAGTTCCTATTCTTGGAAAAGGTGGTTCCTAACTTCCATAATTATGAAACAAGTCTTCAAAGTGATAGCTGAGCATGATTGTGAAATCACACATTTGGCTTTGTGTAGGCATCTAAGGACATGGTAAGTCCTATTTTGGATAATGAAGATGGCTCTAAATCAGTCCGTGTTGTGTGCAAAAAGCTAAGGTGAATCATTTAGCCTTTGAGGAGACAGGTATTGTCTGAATCACAGCAAATCTGGTTTTTGTCAGTATGAAGAAAAATCTAGATTCTATGATAAACCTGTGAGATCTGAGCACATACTATGCTTGATGTTGCAAGGAATATTTTGGAATAATCAGGAATAAGCTCCTGATTTAGTTATTAAATATAAGTGACTAATCAAAGTGAGTTCTGCAGCTTATTTTCCATGGATATCCACAAATTATGTTTGCCCACATACGCATATATATGGTTACAGCAGATAACAGGCAGAAAACCCTATCATAACACTGTCTTGTGAATTACTTGGCAAATTTCTTTCTCTTCACAGATCCCATATCCAAACCCAGCTATATTACTAGTGCTGATCCTTTATGACACCTTATTATCCACCTCTATATACATCTAAACAGATTTAGATGTATATAGAGGTGGATAATTTTATTTGGATGATCTCTCAGAAATAGGTCACCTAATGTATTTTTCAGTGGGAGGTCTTGTAAACTGTCTCTTAGTCACTTGCTAATTTTCTTACAATGTTATAATAATAAAAATAATAATTATTTAGTACACAGCGCATTTCATTTCCAAAGTGCTTTTGCAGTACTAATTAATCCTCACTGTGAGGTTTAATGGTGCATACCAGAGAATTATATCCTGGCTTAATGCCAATTGCCAATCAACTGACAAGATTCTAATTTCAGAAGATCTCCTAAGAGGAAAAAGGCATAATTTAAATTAGCCTGGACAGCAGTGGCAGTTTTTATGGAGAGAATTCATAGGTCTTTGGAGTGCTGTGAATGTTGAGATGCTTGGTTTGAGGGTGAAATTACAAAATTCCGAAGAGAAAACAACTTCAATTTAAAAAACAATTATACTAAGAACAGCTAAAGCTACTTTAAAAAAATATCTTAAAAATATGTGTTTAGAATGGTTTCTTGATTATTTAGGGATTATTAAAACCCAGATCCATCATTAGCTGAAAATCATAGAATCATAGAATACTAGGTTGGGAGGGACTGCAAGGATCTTGTGGTCCAACCTTTCCTGGTAAAAGCACAGTCTAGACAAGATGGCCCAGGACCCTGTACAAGTGAATCTTGAGAGTGTCCTGTGTTGGGAAATCCACCACTTTCCTGGGATGAGTATTCCAGTGGATGATTTTTCTCATTGTGATAAATTTTCTTCTTGTGTTCAAATGGAATTTCCCTAGGGTTAACTTTTACCCACTACCCCTTATCTTTTCCATGTGATCACTTGCGAAAAAGGAAGTCTCCGTCTTCTTTGTAACTACTCTTTTAACACTGGATTATTTACTGTATGTCAGTTGTAGGAGAACATTGGTATAAGGACTAAATTATACGGTCTAAACTATGATTGTAGTAGGGAAATGTGTTCCACATAATATTTTCTTTTCTGACAAAACTAGCAGAAATATTTTCTACCCTTTGCTAGTGCCTGCATGGCAGACTGGTTCATTGTAATAACCTGTGTCTGTAAAAACACCACCACAAATTATCTTTCCTTCCCCTCCCTGATATTTAAAACTGTGAAAGAAATTTAAAATTTTAAGTTTTGTCTATTGTCCTACTAAACTACCAGCAGCTGAGAGTGAATAATGAAGATGGTGGGGATGTTGTGAATAACTTTCCTGGTTGAGAAAAGAACATGGATGCATATCCTAAATATAAGTTTATAGACTGAAGATATGAGAATTTCTGACTTCTGGGCCTATGTTGAATGTTCTGTTATTTTCAAGAGATAGAGTGTATTGGGCTTGCTTGGATATTCCTTGTTGGTGCAGATGGCTGGTATGTTGTCAGTGAAAAGGGGAGATTGACTCAAACCCTTAGTGTTTGATTTGTCTGTCAGTGCCCCAGGAAAGCTGAGACCCTCGTGCCTGACCTGTCTCTTGGTGTCCCTTTGGGGCACTCTGTACCTTCAGAGGGTAGTTTCACTGACTTCTTCGGGGTCACATGCCAAAAAGAGAAGTCCTCTCCTGGATCTCACACCTTTACCCACTGCCAGGGAATGATAGTCCCTTTGACTCATATTAACAGTTTACAGAATAACACTCTCCATTGATAAAATTGTGACAGGGTAACATTTGAAAATTGCCAGTGATAGTATCTGACTGCAAGAATATATTCAAAGCAGTATACTAATTTAAAGCACTATACAGACAAGCTCCATTCCCCACTGAAAACTAGCTTGGGATAATCATCCATCACACAAAGAACACAGTTTTTAGCAAATGATGCTCCTATGATGGATACAGGTTCAGCTGTTCCCAGAAACTATGATGGAGTCTTCTGCCAACTTCTCCCCATTCTTAATTAACTTTTGTTACCATTTCTTTATGTTTTAGGTGGAGCTTGAGCGGCGTTACTCTGACATCTAATTCAGTGAGGGTGCTCGTACCCTGGGGGGAGATATCTCAATATAGTACCTTGGGATGGGGACGTGTGTCAGTCCAAGGAGAGTGATTTTGTCACGGCTGCTGGTTGAACAGCAGGACATCTTCCTTTATCTCCCGTGGATTTCAGCTGCTGTGTGGCTTATCAGCTGGAAAGTGCCGAGTTCCCTCTTCTGAAGGGTTTTGACAGAGCCTGGCTGGGATGTCTCCACTCCGCTCCACCCCCTGTTTATTTAGCATTTTAAATTGTAATGTGTGGGAGAGGCTGGATACACCAACAATGTTCTATCCAGGGAGTAGAAACTGTATTTTTCCCTCTGAGTTCTGTACCATTACCTTTTTGCTCCCAATCACGTTCTGACGCATGTCAAAGCCTTTCATTTCGTGTCCATTCTGACAAAGGAGGATTTTTCATGTACTGTGTTGGCTCTTGTAGGGAGCGTAAGAATGTTGTAGGGAGAGAGCTGAGCAGATACCTGCCCCCTAAGTGACTTTTTTCCTACATTATTTCATTTTATTCAACTCATTTCAGTTCAGAAAGGAATCAGACTTTGCAAGTTGTGAGAGTGGTGGTTCTCTAGGCAGCCCTAATACTTTATATTGAGAAATACCTGCAGAAATCTGCCTCAAGAGGCTGAAAAAACTTGTTTAATTTCCACTGACATTTTTACAAGTGTTTACATAATGTACAGTAGTTTCATTTGTTTAATGCAGCCAAGAAGCTGGAGAGGCAATTTTTCTAGCGTGATGTAATCAGGACTGCCACTGTTTTTTTCCTTGGGGAAAAAGAAATCCTACCAAATGTATGTACCATATTAGAGACTTCAGAAACATGTATTACTTGACAGATTGTTAGTCTCTAGCCTGTAAACACATTTAGAGTATTTTTTAAAGACATATTAGCTACCTGATAGAATGTAATAACTCCAAAGGGTTTTACTTCAGTGTATTGTATGGATACAGCCAGGGTCCTTAAAATACAACAGAAAATAATATATCCTTTAGCCAAAGGGAAAGCAGCAGTTGCCTCAGAGGTGTTGCAGTTTGTTTTATTCATCCTTGTAAATCAATGTTTGTCTTCTTTAGAGCTGCAACCAGGAATGTGTCAACAGCAAAATTTTCACTGTAACAGTTTAAAACATCTCTTTTGTAGCAGAGGTAGGATTTATTTGAGTAAATGGTGTAATGGTATTCTTCCCTGTGAGGGTGGTGAGGCTCTGGAACAGGTTTCCTGAAGAAGTGGATACCTCATTCCTGGAAGTGTTCAAGGCCAGGTTGAATGGAGTCCTGGGCAACCTGGTCTCGTGGAAAGTGTCCCTACCCATGGCAGGTGTGTTGGTACTAGATGATTTTTAAGATCCCTTCCAACACAAACCATCCTATGACTCTATAACCTATGACTCAGTTGTCTTTATTAGAGATAGTTGTCTACATTCCCCTTATAGTCTACTGTGGAAAAGATGTGGTTCTTCTAATCTTATGTCTGTGACAGATTAAGATGTGCCACGTCCTAGAATGTCTGTTTCTCTCTGCTGATAGTAACCAGGATTACTATTACAAATAGCTCCAAAACTATACATAAATGTTGAGTTATGGTGAAGTGCACACCAGGTAACCTCATGTCTCATGCATCCTTTCCAGTGCCTGCAGAATGTAACTGGAATAGTGTGTAAGGCTACATGAACAGGAGGCAGAATGGCTAATTGCCTGGAGACAAAAGGTTGCCTTGAAAGAATTAGTGTAACATTAATGTTTCTTAAATTATGCTTTAATTTGAATTGGATTTTTACCTTCACAGAATGTGCTGAGTTGTAAGGGACCCACAAGGATCACTGAAGTCCAAATCATGGCCCTTCACAGCACCATCCCCAAGAGTCACACTGTGGGCCTGAGAGCATTGAAACACTTCTTGAGCTCTGTCAGGCTGGTGCTGTGACCACTTCCCTGGGGAGCCTGTTCCAGTGCCCAACCACCCTCTGGGTGAAGAACCTTTTTCTAATATCCAACCATCCTCATTCTTATGGAGGATTATCTTGAATACAAGAGTGAAGAGGTGCAGTTGCTTACTGCTTAAATCTGGAAATATGCTGATGAGAGTCTTCAATTCTAGGTTTAAAAATCATCAGAGGTGGCTTAACTGAAAATTTTTGACTAATTTGGGATGAAATGGAACTCACACATTTATCAGGAAACAATTTTTAGACTCCTAATTAGACTTTCAAACTTCATGCAGTATCATCTTTAATTATAACCCTTTTTATAATGGCTTGTTATTCATTTATGTGCATAGAATTGCTTCCTTATTGCCTGATTGAGAAACTTCAGTTGGTAATTATTCTCAATTATTTGATGTGTGACTCAAGTTGAAATCAATTGACCAAATATAGATAAATAGTGACATTTAATATGCATGGTCTCAAGCTTCCTAAATCCTGTCCTATCTGCCCTCCAACTGTTGTCCCAGGAAGACATGTGTCATATCTGCTAGATCCATGTGGATATCTCAAAAATAATAAGCTGTTTCACTAAATGTCTATTTTTGACACTCGAATGGGGTCCTTAGAATATACAGGGATACTTTCAGATAAATGCAATTACAACTACAAATATTTTAATTAGGGGTTATTTTTCTGACAAGGCTTGCATATTGGAGAGCCATACAAATTAAAAAGCTGCATGATGTTGTAATAGATATTCTTTCCTGAGCATGATCTTCTTAATACTATTTCCTTTTATATTCAAAGTAAACTTCCAACATATTTCCTCTCCATATCTCCTTCACATTTACTCTGTATTTTCTACACTGTAATAGCCTGATTTTTTTATTAACACCAAGTTATGACAAGTTCATACTGTTTATTTTTTATTTTTATTTTTAAAATCTTACTCTTTGATGCCTCCTTTGATAATATCCTTTCAACTGATTATATTCAATTCTATTTGAAGAAAGGAAAAAAAAATAAATTCAGAAATAGTGGAGTGTAATGGTGCTCACTACATTGCAGTTAGTAAGTGCTGGTTTTAAATGTTTGAGAATTCAGACCATGCTTCATGAAGTCAGAGCCTGCTTCAGCCAGAATCCTCAATTCCTCAGCACTCTGAGTTGTTAAGGTCACTGCACAAAGCACTTGGAAGGAGTGCAACTTGCTGATAGTAAGAATGAGATTCTCTGCTAAATTCTCTGAGAGCAGACACTTGAATGCTTTTGATTAAACATGGAAAAGCTACATCTAAGCTTGGAATTTAAATTTTAAAGGATTTTAGAGGACATTTTCATACCATTTTCTTTTCCTTCCAGTGCTTTAATGTCTTGGGGTTTAAAATTGGTCTTTTAACTAGGAAAAAAAAAAGACTGTTGTCCAGGGAACATGGAAAAAATTACCTGCAAAAGTTGATAAAAGAACACTAGAAAAATGGAAACATGGCATTGGTCTGTTCTTCTGGTTATGAGAACATGCAAAATAATCTGTTTTGGAAATCACATGACACCTGTAATGGAGCTGTTGTGAATACATAGTTATAAAAAACTTTTGACATATTTGTTGATGGTTTGGAGAAATTATTTCAGAATTTATTTAGAGTGTTTATGTTAAGCTTTAACTTCCAGGCTTAAATTTTTATAAGTAGATTTTAAGATATCTGAGAGGCACTTATCTATCCATCTCTGTTATTTCTCTCTCTCTGTGTTTGTCATCTGCTTTTTTAGTGGAAAATCTCATGCCTTCACATAAAATCTGCATTTAAAAAAATGAAGAAAACAATGAATGCTTAATTTTACCCCACATTGATGTTTGCTTAATCTTATCAAAATGCTTCAGAAAGAGTAACATGAGTCAAAGATGGGTTTGCCAGTTTTGATAAAGTTTTCCCACTTTAGGTGTAAGGAAACTGAACTGATAAAAATGGAAAAAAAAAGTGTCTCAGGAAGTTCAAAACTGTATTGCAGACTTCTCTTTTATATTTATTAAACACATAAAAATGTTTATTGCTTTGATAGTTACAAAACAAATAGTTTTATTTTTTGTTTCTTATTTTTGATATACAACCTAAAGATGCTTTGAAGAAACATCTTTACATAATGAAGTTGACCCTAGTGATGCTTTTATTTTTCATTCCAGTCTTCAACAGTAAACACTTTGGGTCAGAAGTTGCCTTGCAATTCTTCAATTGTACAGCACCTGGTAAAATGGTCAATAGTAAGATTTGTAGGTACATCAGAGTACAAATAAAAAGGAAGGATCTCTTAAAGCAATATTGAAATAACTATTAACACCGGGAGAATTTCCTGCCCATACTATGTTTATATTCATAGTAAGAAATACTATTATATGAGCCAGCCTTTCTGCAAGGAGGGAATGCAGAATAGATCCATTGCATTACTTTGCCAGCTGAATAACTAGCAACCCCCAAAAAAGTGTATGGATGTAGTACTAGCCTGGATGACTCTTTCCCTGAATCATGGTGGGGATTGTAACACAGCCAGTCTCATTCTATCTAGCTCAGATACAGTCTGTAGACTATAAGATTTCATTCACATTTGAAATCATTTAAGTTTGACAAAAAATGGAAAGAGTTTTGTACTCCATATAAGTTTTTAGGGTTTGTCAAGCATTTCCTCTCTGAGAACACAGGTAGTAGATACAGGTACTGACATGACAGGTGGCCTCAATCTTCTTTGTATAATCCATTATCATCTATTTATTCCTGGTTTTAATTTCTAGTGGTTTGAAGTGATGGGCTGGATTGTATAGGCAACTGTATGCATCATGAAATATATAGATAGTAAAAATAGTTTCTGAAATTAATTTGAAACCCTACATGGAATTTTATAGAGTAAATGGTATGAGGTTTTTTTAATTTGGGGCTGCATTGCTAAACAATTTCACACAATGCTGTAGTTTTGCCTACACTGACCATTGGAGCTGCATGTGTTCTTCCAAGACAGTAGATGCACCACTGTCTTGTAGAATTTTACTTTGAGCTTACATGTACCTCAGCTTTAAATACAGTTGCCAACTCTACTGCCTAATTTAGACTTTATCCTTGTTTTTGTAAGCCCAGAAGGAGCATTTCGTTAGATCCAATTTGCACAGACTAAACAGGAATTTTAGGAATGTAGGAACTGCTATACTGTGCCAAACCTGAGATTTGGTGTCCTGTTTCAGCAGTGTTTGGTGCCAGAGAGTCAGCTGAAAGTGCCAGAATTCTCTGAAGAGTGGCTCATGGGGAAATGTCTTCTTCCAATCTGAGTAAGGTGCATATACACTATTTGAGGTTGTAGCTCTTGGAGTAATATTATTTCAGCTGAAACAATCCCTTTACTCTTGTTTTGCATTTTGATGTCACCAATTGCCCTTTAATGTTGTACGATGAGAAATGAGCCCCAGAGAAGTGGTCATTATTAGGCATTCCTCTACATTCCTTAACCTATATCAGATCCTCTCTAAAAACTTATGTTTGTAGTTTGTGTTGTACAAGTTTCAACTGTGCCAAGCAGGTTTTAGAATACTGTTACTTGTTGTGACAGAATTTAACCTCTAGTTTTAGCATGGATCTGTGGAATAATTTACCGTTTTATAAGACTGATTTCTTGGAATATTGCAACTTCTACAAAGACTTCTGTTGAATTCTGCTGTATCCAATGGAATTAGATGACCAGAACTGAGGGCATTTTCCCAGATGATGAAGGATAATCAATTCATATAACAGCATTAAAATATTTAATTTCCTTCTCTGTTTATGAGGGATTGTAAAAGCTCCTTCAGTGAATTCTGCCGTGTGATTGCTAAGCATGCAAAATATTGTTAAAGACTTTTCCTATGTTCTATAAAGCACTGTTTTATAGGAATTCAGGTATTTTCTGTGTCACTTTCCATATTATGATGCAGAATCCATCAGAAGATAAAACTGGGTTGCGATCAAATTTGTGTAGTTTCCAGTCTGGGGTAGATTTAAAATTGTGAAGACTGTTCTCAGGCAAGAATGCTTGCACCGTTGTAATTTCATGAGAATTTATATATTATAATGCTATGCCTCAATATGATGTTATTTCATTACATAATTCCTGAATGTTTTGAAAAATCCCTCATTCCAGCTGTCTCAGTCTGACAGCCTGGTAAGCTTGGTTCTGTCAAAAAATGCAATTTGTCAGAGAGGATTTCAGCTTCCATGAGCAAGTTCTGAGACCTCACTGAGCAGAGCAGCTGGGGAACAGAAAAACTGAGCAGGGATAAAACAGTATTTTTCCTAAGAAAAACTAGAAAGTGATGAAGAATACTTACCCTTAGCCCTAGGAGTGGTGCACTTTAGTGGGCTGTGTAACCAAGCCCTATGAAAACAAAGATACTAAAATGGCAGGCTAAGCAATGCTATTTTCAGGTCTTTTGTATGTGCATACATAAATAATTTCCTTTGCCTTCTTCTGCTGTATTCAGGTTTAAATTTCCAGGCGTCCATGTGTTTTCCCAAAATAGATACCAAATTCACATCCACACTCGTGAGCCTAATGTGGAATTTTCTCAGAGGTCTGAATGGAGAATTAAAACGAAGTGTTCCTACAAAGTGGTAGTTTAAAGATAAATATTTTTGTTTTGTTTTGCTTTTGTTTTTGGCGACCGACTGGGAGCTATTAAATGATGTCAGCAGGTGGTTTTGGGGATCCCGCAGGACGCGGGAGTTCGGTGCGGCCGCTCGGGGCCGCTGCTCCTCCGCAGAGACGCTCCGGCAGAGCCGGGCGGAGCGCCCGGCTCCCGCCAGCAAAGGGCTTCCAGCTCGTGGCAAAAGGACTAAACATGAGAACTTGTCACCGTCAGAAACGGCAACACTGATTGCTTTTTCCCCCTATTTTTTTCTTTTCCTTTTTCTTTTTTCTTTTTTTTTTTTTTCTTTCTTTCTTGTGTTTTAAATTTAGTTAAAGTTAGGGTTTGGTCTCCAGCTGAGCAGCCCCATCACAATTTAAGTCTGAAACAGGAGGACTTTATTTCCTTGAGTGTAAAGCATCTCAGAATGAATGGACATTGCTGCTGTTTTCCTTATTATAATGCAAAGTCAAATTTGGTATCCTCTTTGCAAATGGTCATTTATTTTAAACATTTTTAATTTGAACAGAAAGTAGGATGCTCTTTATAGCAAAAAGTGTGAAAGATCTTAATTTTAAAAAATTGTATCAAATTTGGGGTGCCAGTCAAAGGTAAACTTATATTGATTATAATAGTCCAGTGCAGAACTAGTTATAAACTCGCTGAAGAAATTTATTCTGACAAGACAAACATCTTAAAAACTTCTCCCAGTTGGTTCTGAACATTCTGTGGTAAATGAGAAAAACATTATTACAGTGGAAAGTTCAAGATGAGAAAAAGCACTCCTTCTTGCGTGATTTCCCAGAAGGTTAAGTTTGCTTCTTCCCAAAGTTCAGTTAATACCACAAATGTGCATCACCTGGCAAAACAAGCACATCAACCCTAAGAGAGCCACTCCATAGTTCTCAGTATGTGTTTATGTTGGCACCATAGGATTGTGCAGCTGCCTGCAAAGTCACACCTGTGCTGCAGAACAGGAGAGTGAGGGCAGAGGGCAAAGGCAGGGGAGCTTCACCAGAAGAGAGCAGAGTCCATCTGCATCAGCCGCACAACCTGCAGGTTCTGAATGGAGGAGGCAGGAGGTCTGGGTTCAAGGCATGTACTGTGGAAATGTAAGGACTAGGGGAGCCAGGGTTAGGCTGTTTTCACATGATTTGTGTGGGTTCCTATTCGCAGCCACCATGTACAGTAGATGCCCTGTCAATAACAATGACATCCTTTGCCCTGCTCAGCCCAGTCCAACAAAGGAGCACTGGAAAACACTGTTCACAAATCAGCATAATAGGGCCTAGAAATACCAAGAAGTCATCAGGAGCAGCCTAAGGAAACATGGACGAGGTTACCAAATCTAAGAATACCAATGTGGAGGTGGACAGAGTACACGTAACAGCTACTTGAGTACAATAAAAGGCAATTGGAAGTGGGTCTTTGAAGTATCAAGTTTTACATTGGAGTCAAGATTTTGTATTAATTATGTGTTCCTAGAACATTCAGCCAAGTGCATTACTGATCAGTTTGTAAATGCTTTAAAATAAATATTTGGAGACAAAACCCCAAAAATTTAAAATCAGACATAAAGTTACAAACAAGTATCAAAACCTCACAGAAGCATTGCAGTCAACATTGATCACAGGAAGAAAATGTTTTAAAACAAAGGATTCTAAATCTCCTGATAAGCTATTAAAGTATAGCAGAAGCATTTACCCCTTCCATTTGTTTATGGCTGTGGAAGGGATACCTCTCACTGCCCTTCACTCCATCCTTATTTTCATGGGGGAGATTTCTCTTCCATACATTTTAGAAATATAGTTTTACTTTTGTTTGTGTTCCTGCTATTTTATATTTAAGGAACAAGAGCTGTGTGTAATTTTTCACTTTAAAAATGATATTGCACTATTTTTTTCTAGTTTCATTCAGGTAATACTGATTTTCTGTCATGAGTATATGACTTTAAAAGTCATAAAGGCAAGTGCATATATGTGTTAGTTCTCTGCTCAATATCAGATTTTGCATAAACTCAAGAATATATTTCTAAACAAACAGGTGTTAAGGAATTTCAGACCCTGAATTTTGTAAGCTCATTTAGCTCTGGATTTTCTAGAAAACTGCTTTCTCTCCAAATACTTCCTCTGCTACACTTGCAAGACCCAGCCTTTCATTATATCACTATTTAGTGTACAAAAAAATCACAGAATTGCAGAACTATAGAATAGCTGAGATGGAAACGGACCTCTGGAGGTCAGTTCATACAGCTTCCCCAGCTCAATCAGGGCCAAGGATCTCCAGGGATGGAGGCTTCACAACCTCTCTGGTCAACCTGTGCCAGTGCTAGGCCACCCTCGCAGAGACAAAGTGTTCCCTGTTCAGGGAGAGGCTCCTCCATTACAGATTTTGCCCATTGCTTCTGATCCTGGAACTGGGCACCACTGGCAAGAGCCTGGCTGTGTCCTCTTTGTGCCTCCCTTTTAGGTGTGCGTACATATACATACATATATATTTTTATATATATATATACACACACACACATACACGTCATATGTTTGTAACATATGTATTATATACTATATGTATATATATGAGAGTTCTGCTTGCAATCATAAACTTGTTGAAAGGTGTTGATGTGTGTGGGTATGGGATGACTTTGCTAGCTAGGTGATTAGAGGACTTACAAGATTCCTACTTCCAGGATAACTGGCTTTCTAAGGGATTTGTGTGAGATTTTTGTTGGCATGTTTTGTATTGGTGAAAAATACTGTGAATCAAAGTTATTCTCAAGTTACTTGGCAGAGGAGGAAATCACTAACTCTGGGGTTATTGTGTGGTTTACATGAAGAAATGCATCTCCTGGTCTTTTAGTCTAAGAGTTGTTTTCTGCTCCAAGGTCACAGACATAGAGTGCCAAAATCAGAAGTGAAATAGATGATGGTGTAGGAGATATACAGATGATTCAAAAGGTGTGTGGATATGGCACTTGAGAGAGTACACTTTAGTGGTGATATGGTGCTGCTGGGTTAATGGTTGGACTCAATCATCTTATATGTCTTTTCCAACCTTAGTGGTTCTATGATTCGTTGTGAGACAGAAAAGTTTGATGTCTTGCTTTGCTGCTCTGCATTTCACTCAGTGGTCTAACCTCTGTGGTATAACCTCTGTTTTAGTCTGGAAACTATGCCATCCTGTACTTCCCCTTCAGGCTGCAAGCATTTTTTCCTGGTGCATGTATGTTTTTCTCATAGCATCATTTTTCTCATCCTTGTACACTGACTGGCCATCCATTCTTTCTCTCCGTGCTTTTCCAGTGGTGTAAACTCATATCAAAAATGTCCAAGTGGCTGCATGTCTGCAGTCAGAAGGCTCACTGTTCCAATGAACACCAGAGATACACATCTGCTCCTTTTATTTTGTAGTACATTCATAACTCATACTTTCCATGTGCTCTATTAAGTGCTTACCCTAGAGTATTTACATGCCTATTTGGTAAGCCAGTATTTGCAAAGGAAACCTTATTTGCCTTCAAGTTATCAAAATAAATATTAAATTTATGTCCCATGCCTCAGGTCCTAGCTGCAGTTTTCTTTTAGAAAAGAGGCCTCCAGTACTCTCTTCCTTCCTGATACTGTTTTGAATTATTTAGTTACATCTCAACAACATCTTTGGAAAGACTGATTAATAAAGAAATCAAGTTGTTTCTTTTTGGTGGAAAAAACATGCCTGTATGCCTATAAATCAACCTGAACTTAAAAGCTGTGCTTGAAATCTAAGCTGTATTGTAAATGTAATGATGTGTCAAAATAATTCAGAAGTAGCTGTGCATTTTGCTGGATGTTGTAGCAAGTGTTAGAGAGGGATGACCACTGGCTGCATAAGGGACGCCCTGATATATGGGCCTTGGGAATCCAGCATGTTCTGTGCCTTCAGGGCCTCTCTTTTTAAGTCAGGCAACCACTGGAAGGGAAGGATGGGGAATAATTTGAGCGAAGCAACTGCTGCTTCATTAGTTCTCATATTACTAGTGCTGCATAGCAGCCTGCATGATTATGAGTGCAAATCAACCAAACCTGTCTCCAGCGGAATTAGTGACAGAGGCTGGTCAGTAGTTTGTAACTTATCAGTTTGTGACCTTCCTGGGGTTAGGGGCACTGGCCTGACTGCTGCTGAAGGAAGAGAAAAGCTTGTGATGCCTTTCAAGTGCTCCTTAACTTGTCAGATGCAAGGGACTGCTTATTCCTTACTGCTTCTGCCAGTTCTGAGACATGGAACAGCTGCAGTAGCTGCCACCTCTTGTGTGCAGCACCGCTACCTGAGCCAGGGTGGATCTTAAGGTCTGTCTCTCTCATATCATCGTAGTAGAAGGGAAAAATGAAAATGTTCACTTTGAGATAGAGCTTATTATTTTCTTAGTCTGTTTTTAATAGGCCAAATCCTGGAAAATCAGTGGATTGTGTTGTGAAAGGACATTGGCATTTGGGGCTCCCAAAGAGAATTTCTGCATCATATGTAAAATGATCCTGAGCAGAATTCACACCACAAATTGTCACTGACATTAGTACAAACGACACGGTGAGTTATGGGGTTCTCTGTAAAACTTAGCCTTTCTCTGTATTAGTCCCAGGAATAGCTTTTCCCAATCGTCTTGAGCAAAAGCTGAATTACAAATTCTGAATCAAAAACTCATGGGTATATCTGCTTGTCTTCCCTACAGTGATTCAAGCTTAAGATTCAAGCAGTTTCAGAGTATGAGTCTTCTAGTACTTTCTAGCACTCATCCCTTCTTGTGGTGTTTTCTTGGGGGTTTTTTTGGGTTTGGGGTTTTTTTTGGGTTTGGGGTTTTTTTTGTTTTGTTTTGTTTTGTTTGTGTCTTTTTTTTTTTTTAATAACAAATGACATTCAAAAGTACCTTATGGTATGATCACCATAATTGGGAGGAATTTTTCCATGAAACATGATCTAATTACTAAAATACCACATCCAGGATCTTGATAGTTCATAAAAGAGCAAAGTAACAGAAGTGTTAGCGCTAATGCAATGATGTGACACCAATGTGAACACTTTCTGTTTCTGTCCACAGTGATTTAGTATTTCACTGCTGTAACACAAGTCTGAGCTAGTATTAAAAGTAAGCTTTAAGTGCCAATACTTGTCCATTAATTCAAGTCTGATTGTCAGCATACACTGTTTTCTATTATTCAGTCTGTCAAAACTATTCTTGTTTGAAGATCGCTGATAAAGAGCAGGAAGTATAAATCTGGAAGACTGCCAAGAAAAGCAAAACTATCAAGGAGAAAGGGAATAAAGAGATTTTGCCTTTGTAAAATTGCTTTTTTAAAATTTTTTTAAAATATTAATTTTTATTACTGGTTGATTTAGTATAAGTGCAAGATGTTGAAAAAATCAATTTTTGGTCCTCAGGAGAAAGGATACTTCTGTATTAGAACCAACATGATGGTCCTGACTTGTCTGACCTGTGTTTACTCAAGCACATGAGGGAATTATTATGTACTAGTCAAAAGCATCAAAGGCAGGAATCAATGTTAAATTAATCAAAATGTGATTCTACAGAGGAGTCCAAACTCTTGTATCCTGGCTTTTCTATTTTAATGTAATTTTAGTTTCTGTTTTAGTTGCACTTTTTTTGAAGCATTGGAGCTGATACTCTGAGAAACAATGGTGCTCCTCCTTGGTGTTAATTGAATCTCCATGACAAACATCTGAAGCTACAATTATGAGAAACCCAGTGTTTATACAGCAGATGCCTAGAGGGCAAGGTGCTCAGGCCAGTTTTGGGCATAAGGATTAAACCTCACTGCAATAATATGGTACCACTGTCATGGCTGGGTATTCTTAAATGTGGGCTGTTGAATCCAGGACCTGTTCTTCATTACTTTGTCTGTCTTGTTGAAGCACAGCCTGAGGAAGATCTTTACTGCAATATGCTGTTGGTGAAGGCTACTCTCGAAGAAAAGGAAGTTGGAAAAACATCTGGAAAAATAGCTCCCTGTCAGGTAGTGTACCAGGCTTGCTGGAGTCAGCTGAAAAAGGCATCCTGTGCTGCAGCTCCTTGTATCAGCTGAGGAGTGGCACAGCAAAGCAGAGGAGTGCATTGAAGAGAGATTTCCTGAAATAAATGTAGAGAAAGCGAGTGATGTCATCTTCTATACGAGCATTGTATCGTTTAAGTGAAGCTGAATCACTGATGTTTTCTCCTGGAGAAGAAAAGAATAACCTGGACACAGATGAGACCTTTGACTGCAATCACAATAAGTACTTGTGGTTTCTGGCCCTGGGGCTACAACAACTGCATCTGGTGTCTGACAACGATGCTGTGAGAGCACTTACGCAGTTGCCCTCCATGCAATGCTCAATCTAATGGCCACTCACATAGGGGAACATTACAAGTGCCTGTATGCCTCCACATTTAAAAAAATGGGCAGGAAACATTCATTTTATGTTTGCTGTTAAGTTTAATGATTTGTGAAATCAACAGACACAAAAATCACCCCCTTTTGCCAGGTATCAAGTTGAAATTATTTCTTTCTATATCCATTGCTTGCCCTTTTATCTGCTCCATTTGAGACTTTTCAGAAATGCACTTGGGTGTAATACCCTAAAACTCTTAAAGGAAATTGCTTTATCCACTGCTTAAGGCAGGGCTGGAGAGCTGTTTTCGATCTACAAATACTATAAAGTGACAAAATGAAGACTTAGCAGGGAATGCAATGAAGCTTTACAGAGATCATGTTGGCAGCTGTTCAGCTTTAGGTTAATGCATATTAGAGGAGGGGCTGCAATTGGTCAGCTGAGTCCTTTTTTGAATGTAAATACAGACCAGCAAAGCTCAGATCTGGTCAAACTGGTCCATAGCTTTCCTCAAGGTTTTGGAGTATTGAGAGCTTTGGTGTTGACTTATCGTAAAGTAAGCATAATAACAGAAACTCATGGCAAGAGTATTTTGACCTAGCCTTAAGTTAACATGAAAAAGGGGTTTTCCTTTGCATGTTTTGTTATAGTAATATTTACTATATAATAACACATATTTGCTATATAATTGCACACATTTTCATACATAGCTTTCAGGTAGTTAAGGACTGAAATCCTCTTTCAGCAATGGATCAGTGAAGCAAGATTAAATATTTTGTCTAAGGTTAGTTAGTCAGTCAGCGGCAGAACGAGACAAAACTGCCATTCCTACTGTTAAGCTGGGATATCCAGAGGGTCCTGTGGACCACTTTATGAACTGTGTTAATATGTGACTGGCTCAAAGTGCTGTTTTGTCAGTGGAGTTACTCAAGTAGTCCTATGTGTAAATCCAGAGGCAAATTTTGTGTCCAGGTAGTCTTTTATGTCCTACTGCTCTGAAACTTAATGACTAAATGCATCCTGGTAAATAAAATGGACAACATTTTGGCCCTCAGGGTAACTAGCTGGCACAACTTGGACCCTGATACCTAAACTTTCTTCCCACACAAAGCAGAATGTCTGAAGCTCTCATTGGCCTATTCTGTGTTCAAATCTATGCCTAGGTGTTGTCTGGGAGCATGGAAGTTCATTAAGTGCTCCTGCAAGTGGGAACCAGCTGCAGCTGAGCTTGTGCTCCAGTCCTATTTAGTGGGCTGTTACAGCTCTAGCATATGTGTACTTAAACACAACAGGTGTTAGGTTCACACTTTTTCAACCTGTCAGAAAATTTGTTGAACTATGTTGAGTTGGAGTTAGGACTGTCATACTGGCCTTTCACTTGAAGAGAGTTATTATCTTTTAGCAGATGCTAAGATTTTTCAGAACATTGATCCTTCTGTTATTAGCTTAGGACTATTGTACAAAGTAAAGTATCAAACATTTTGATTATTCTTGTTTCAGCTGAGTCTTGGAACAGAATTTTTCTAATTCTTTTTGCCATCTGATTGGACTCAATATTTTATATTTGATTTGACTCCAGATACATATTTTCTTTTCTTTAACTGTATTCCTTTAGTCCTTATCATATTTTCTTTGTCCTGTTGTGGTGGGTTGACCTTGGATGAATTCCAGGCTCTCACCAAAGGCACTCTATAACTCCCCTCCTCAGCTGGGCAAGGGAGAGAAAATGTAATGAAAGGGTTGAAATAAGAGCAGGGAGAGATCACTCCACAACTACCAACATGGGCAAAACAGTCTCCACTTGGGGAAATTAACTTAATTTATTGCCAATCAAATCAGAGTAGGATAATGGGAATTAAAACTTAATCTTAAAAATACCTTCCTCTTACCCTTCCCTCCTTTCCCATCTCAACTTTATTCTTGCTTTTACCTACTTCTTCCCCCTCAGCACTGCAGGGGAATGAGGACTTCTGTCAGTTCATCACTTGTTATCTGTGCCCCATGGGGTCACAAGTTCTGCCAGCAAACTGCTTCAGCATGGGCTTCTCTCTCCACAGGGACACAGGTTCTGCCAGGAGTGGGCTTCCCACAGGGTTGTAGCCTCTTTTGGGCATCCACCTGCTCTGACATGGGTTCCTACTTGGGCTGCAGGTGGATCTCTGCTCCACCATGGACCTCCATGGGCTGCAGGGGTACAGCTGCCTCACCATGGGCTTCACTGTAGACTGCAGGGCAATCTCTGCTCTGGTGCCTGAAGCACCTCCTGCTTCTTCTTCTCTGACCTTGGTGTCCGCAGAGCTGATTCCCTCACACACTGTCACTTTTCTCTCTGGATGCTGCTGCACATTTTTTTTCTTCTTCTTCTTAATTCTATTACCCCAGAGGTGCTACCTGCTGCTGGTGGGCTCAGCTTTGTCCGGTGGTGGCATTGGCTCTGTTGGACATGGGGAAAGTTTCTGGGAGGTTCTCACAGAAGCCACCCTTGTAGCCATCCTGCTACCAAAGCCTGGACACCAGTACACCTTCTGAAATTTGACAATTTTCTACTGTTTATCCTTCAAATGCTTGAATGCAATTAACTTTCATGTCGAAATGAATCTAATATTTCACTGTGGTATTACCTGTTAAAATAAAGGCTTCATGAAAAATAATTATCAGAGGTTTTGGCTTCTAGAAACCATAGCCTAAGGTATACTAGCTTATTTTTCTTTATTCTTTTGCCTGGCCATATAATTTCCATTCATTATTAGTATCATAAATGTAATGTCAACACTACTTAGATCATGTTCATGCTTTATACAAAGTTCTCTGTTAATTTAAAAACACATACTATTAGTAAATGACTCTTAAAAGTAGCTCATGTGCAGAACACCATTCAGGCATATTTCAGAAAGAACATTGGCATTTCTCCTCACAGTATATAATTTGACCTTGTCCAAATTAATTTTTGAGAGATTTAAAGTAAACAGAGATCTCTTTCAAATTTTTTGCCATATTTTTATGCTAGTCATATAATTAGTGCAGGGAAATTAAGAAGTGCCTTTCAAATGGTGAAAAATGTTTTTTTTCAGTGATGAAAAAAGACAAACCCCTTTTTCACACAGAAAAAGGAATCTCGTATTTTGCATTAGGATTACAATCCAGGGTTAAAGAAAAATATTACATATATCTAAACTAATCAAGAGCTAGAATAGGTGTAGGCCACAACTGGGACATTCAGTGTTTGAGATCTATCTTTTCAAGAGTTCACAGTGGTGTCTTACCATAACCACGGAAACCGAGAGATGGAAATTGTCACTGGTCCTGCAGTGTCAGCCTCAAAAATTCCCCAGACAAAGCCAGGCAGTATATTTGTTTGGGCTTAATAACCAAAACACTAATGTGATTTCAGTAGATACTTTAGTAGGATGAACTGTCTTGTTGTCATTTCTTGCATGTCTTTTTGATGTAATAAATACTTTGGTATGTAACACATAAATTCAGAGCAGATGAAGGTAGTGAATTCTTTCATAGAATCAGAGTAACATTAAGATTGGAAAAGACCTCTGAAGTCATTGGGTACAATCATTAACCTAACACTGCCAGGACCAGCATTAATCCAGGTCCCTAAGCACCACATCTACTTCAACGATAATAGGAAGTTAGATTCTGTTACAGCAGATCCTGTTCACCATCACTAGCAGCTCAGAATTTAATTTCAAACCATACCAGCAAATCCCAAAATTTTGTTGCGCATCTCCAGTCCTCCATGATTCTGACTCTTCATTTTTGTGTGGTTAGCAACCACAAAATTCCTGAAAAAAACATACTGCCTTTTTCTTCAAATGGTGGAGATAGGTAAACCCCTATTTGGGAACACAGAGCAGAGCACTTCATAATGTTAACAGTCATGTCGACTTCCATGGGACTTCCAGTGCTACTGAACATTCTTGGAATGCAAAATATGTAGAAGATATAACAAGTGGAACTGTTAATGGGGTTTAATCTCATGGCACTGTTCATGGAGCAGCAGCAGCAGGGTTTGATAGCATAGTGCCCTGCTGGGAGGGGACACTGGAAGAAAAAAGTGAATAGACCTACCAGGAGAAAAGGGAGGAAAAGTGGGAGAGTTGTGTGGAAGGGAATAGTGTTGGGATCACAGCTGGAGACCCTCACACTGGGGCAGGAACCCCCCTGAAGGGATGGAGAATCCTGCACCAGGGCTGAGGAGCAGTAAGAGCCAGGGAGCAGTGGAAGAAGAACAGCAAGAAGCAAAGGGCAGACGAAATTGGCACTGACTTGGAGCTCCTGTGTCATCCAACACCCCACTGAAGGATTTGGCAAAACATAGGAAAGTGAGACTGGGAAGGTGGGAAGAGAAGTACTGGGCTTGAGTCTGAAGAAGGGGGAGGCAAATTGTTGACTTAATTGTTTGCTTTCTGTTTCTTTCAATACCAGCATCAGTAATTAGAACTTAATGTTAAAAATCGTCAGTTACTTAAGTGAAATTCCCTGAATCAGGAGTCTTCTGCCTGCAACACACAGTTATACGTGCTATATCATGCTATGCAGTAACTGATTACACTTTCTAATGGGATATATGTGTTTATTTATATGGAGGAAGCAGAGTGAATTGGAGAAGTTTTATTCTACAAGAGATAATGCCATATTATGAATGAGTGCACACTACTGGAAATGATGGGAAAAAATGGCTGGAAGTGGTGGCTCCAAGAGCTGAAAACAAGTTTTGAAGTCCAGAGGGCTGGTGCCAGTTGCCTATTGTGGTTCTGCTTGTCTTATGCTCAACTTCTAGCCAATATCAACACTTCTTACGTCATCTGCTGTTGTATTTTATTCTAGGTCTCTCAAACATTAGATCACCATCCTGTGGAAGAACTAACTGTATTGTTGGGCTGCAGCATTGATTATTGTTCCATATGGAATATTAGCTACAAGTACTGCTGTTGCAGTAAAGCTGTTGCAGGAGGTTTGAATCCCTTCTGGACATTACATTGTCCAGCTGACTTCCTTGTGATTGATTTCTTGCTCAAGAAAATCTTCTGTTCTTTGCTGTACAGAAGTCACAGTCAGAGTCCTACCATTATTCTGCAACCTCACCTTACCCTGGATACGTCCAGACAGTGGGTCACATTGCCCTGCTATATCCACTGCCTGTGGAGCAGAAAAAAGATTGTTTTCATATTTGTATGGGAGAGAGACGCTGGAATCACATGCATATGGAAGCCACTTCCAGCAAAGCTGGATTGTAGGAGACATTATTGGTTTTAATATCATGTTCACTGCATGAGACTTGGCAGTGTGAATCCAGATGACTGTGAGACTAATGAGAAAGTAAAGTATGTGAGAACTAGTGAGTTTACAGGAAGGTGACCACACAGGTCTGTCTTCTTGAAAGACAGGATTTTAATGAGTGTGATGATATTTGGAAAAACAAATCTAAGTAAACTGCAAATAATTTTTTCTGTACTTTATTTATTTCCTCCATCCTTCTCTTCTTCCTTTTCCCACTAATTTAAAGGGAAGTGGTATGTAAAGAGGGTAAGTACTGTTACTTAAGACATTATTAATAAATATCTCTTTTATAGAACATTTTTACTCAGAGTTATTATATGTTCGTTTATCACAGAGAGAACGGTTGGAACTTTATGTATTTGTGTACAGTTACTAAGGTTTTAGAAAATAAGGGAAAATCCCCAAGAAGTCTGCATCCTGACTAAAGAAAATTTAGTTTACTGTGGGGGCTGTTTCTTGTGAAAGCTGCACCTGTACCATATTCTCAGGATGCAGTTTTCTCAAGGAAGGAGGAAGGGGAACCTTGTATGCTGGCAGATTTCCCAGCGTACTTGCAGAGGTAGTCTGGGAGGGAGGATGGCAATCTGCTCAGCAGGGATGTAGGAGGTGTTTATAATCAAAAGCAACACTTTCAGACTCCAGTGGCAGAGGAACATATTTAGGGAGGAGTAATTCAAGAGGCAGCTGTTCCATGGATTGCAAATGCCTCAGTTTTGTGTCTGTGCAGTGCATGACTGAAGGTGTTACTGCCTAGGGGAGAATGGGGAAAGAGAGGTGGCCTGTGCAAATAGCTTTATGTATTACAACTCTGCAGAGTTGATCCCTGTGTTTGGGTGTCCTATTGACTTGGGATGGGGGTAGTTAATTTACTTCTTAGTTTACCTAGGTCTTGTAAGGCAGGCTTTGAAATCCTCTGCTACTTTTCGTCCAGTGACTTCCCCAGTAATTTATGTTCAGCCTTCAAAGGAAATAGATAGATTAGATAGATAGATAGATAGATAGATAGATACATACATACATAAATACATACATACATACATAAATACACACATGCATACACACAAGAATCTGCCCATTAACCTCTGGGGACAGAAACAATGTCTGTGGGAGCTAAAATCTGACTCTCTCTTTTACCTTGCTCAGAGCCTAAGCAGCTGCAGGATGCTTGTGTCTTAATTCAATTATTTAAGAGAGCAACCACAAATCAACTTTTCTGTGAGCACTCATGCCTTTTAGACAGGTGGCACCAGGAGCCCTATAAAAATTATCTGAGGATGACACAGAATTGCTGCTAAGGTCAAGGGAATGGATGTCAGTGGCAGGGCCCTGCAGCGCATTTCCAAGTGGATCACGTCAGAATGAGACCAAAGACTAGAAAAACTGGCTTGAGAGCTCTACTCTGTGTACACTATAGATCTATTTGGTTTCCCATCTGTACGGTGGAGATGGTGGTCCTTCCCTGGGGCACAGGGAGATGAGGAGAAATGCATTAAATTCAGAGCTGCTCAGATAAAACAGTAATGGGGGAGAAATGGCATTCTGGAACTACACATTTTTATTGCATTATGCTGTTCAGGGCAAGGGCTGTCTCCAAAAATGTCTAGCATGTTTTGAGCAGCATAGATAATAAGTAATAAAAAGAATTAAAACTTAAGGATATGTAAGAGGGATGTAGAATAGAACAAGGAGATGGTGGAAAATGAGGAGAGCCTGCTTACTGTCAGCTTTGATATATTCCAATTTAAGTATGGTACATTTCCCTGGGCTTTCCTTTGCTTTAAAATATAGGTTGTTCTCCAGCTGCTTTATACAGAAATTGAAATCCACTCAGCAAATGAATACCTCCCCCTACTCTCCCAAGCCAAGAAGAAAAGCTTCAAACATCTACATGGGTACATAGAAAAACGGAAATGGGAATGTTTAATTCACAAGGGTATTATGGACATAAATTCATTCATTTATTTGAGTGAGAAAGTATCACAGAAGAACACAAATAAATGTACCAAGCGTGAGGTTTTCTTCTTGTTGCCATTTCTTATACAGTTTGTAAAATGTAACATCTCAAACCTTTAAGAACTCTGAATATAAAAATGGAACATTTCTGTGAAAAATTTTCCCAAAGAACATAGGTATACTATGTCTGAAGGACAAATTGACTTTTACTATCTTAATCGGGTTAGCACACAAGTGGTAAAGCAAACAGCAGCATAAAATTGTAATACTGATCTTTCTGGTCTCCAGCCTCCTATAAAAGCACAGGAGATACGTTGCTGTCTTAATGGTTTTGAAGTGCCAGCAGATATTCACATGGAGACAGAAAGGGAAAACTCTACTAACTGTCACTTTTATTGCAGGTGGAAACAATATCTCCATACAGGAAAAAAATCAGGATCCAAATATGTAATTAAAGTTACAGATATAACAGAGAGATTACCTGATTTTAGTAGCCTCAGCAGGATGTGCTATTCAGTACCCATATGAAATTAAATACAGCTTGCAAGAAAAAAGTGTTCACACAGAAGCACTTAAATTTTTCTATTGTTTTTGTTAGTTAGAACTTACGTGTGTAATACATGTGCAGCGTATACAGAAGGCATATATTTCAGTTTATACTGTTATTATATACACACTACTAGAGCTTTAGCTTGGTTCAGTGCCAGAAAGTGTGAGTTTTAGTGTTCAAGTAAGGACTAAGTCCTCATGTTAAGTATTCCTGAGACGTGTTAAAATCTATCCTCTCATACTGCAGACAGTGTGGATCAGGAAGTGATCTAAGTACTGAGTTAAGGCTGTGCAGGGAACACGGGGCAATAAATAAAAGTGCCACCTATTTAATATGGTAGTCATAAAATGGATGTCATGGTTAACTCACAATGTGTGCTCAGGGTACTTTTTTATTTGGATACTGCCTATGCTCTGTTTTCTGCATCCAGAAAAATGCTTAGGTCCCAGCTGACAAAATATAAAGTTATGTAAACTTATGCCTGATGTAAATTAGATATTTTGATTTACGCAGATGTTTTGAGATGCAAATATCTTCTTGTGATAGAGATTAAAATGTGCTCTTAACAGAACATCATTCCAAAACAAATACTCTTGCTTGGGGATATTTCCTGATCAAATAGCTCAAAAATGACTTAATATTTTTTATGTTGAATATTTTTTCGCTGTTTAGATTGAAAGAAAAGCATCAGATCATGGAAATGGCAGTATTTTAATGAAAAATGTTTTAGTCTGAAAGTAGCAGAAGAGTTTGTCATCATTACTATCAATGAAGCAGAAACATTAATGTGCTTTCTTTTGGAAATAAATGTCACATACAGCATTACTCTTTAGAATATACACTTCTTGAAAGTCCATACTTATCAATTTCCCTAGAAATTTTGCAGTTTTCCAAAAAGCTCTCGGTATTTAAAAAATCCCTATTGATACCACATTTTCTTCTGTCTGGATACTGCGTCTTATTGCAAAAGCCTGAGTTTATATAATTTCTTCCTTCTGATGATGGCAACTTAAGAAATAAGTTGTTATTCAGAACACTCATCCCATTTTATAAAACATGGGTCTCACTGGTTACTGATTAAGTGCTCATCTGATGGGTGCTGATAGACACATTTGGTTCTTCAGTTGTGAATGCCAGCAAAGGGAGCAGTTGACTGATGAAGCTGAGGGTGGTGTGTAGCCATATATCACAGGTCTGCCTCAGCAGTGTCTAAGAACTGTCGTCATTGCCCTTTCATATATTTTAAGAAGTGACCAAGGGGTTAGACTAATAAACTCTTACCACCAGAGACAAGATGAAGTAGTTACTCAAAGTACAAGTTCTTTGTCTCTCTCTCTCTCTCACCCCCTCCCCTCCCATTTCTCCATTCCCTGTGGCCATGTCATATTACATACAAGTGTAGCAATTAGCAAGCTATCTTCAGAGTGGGAAGAAACAACAGAAGTGAGAGGGGAATGGACGGGTGGTATGTGAAAGCATGTGTGCTCAAGCCATTCATTATCTTGAATGCAGTATTAATTTGTAAATGTTAAAAAACAGCCCAGTCCTGCAGTATTTCCACAGACTGCTGGTACTGTCAAATGCTGATCAGCACTTAAAAGAGCTCCCTGCCATCAGAGGCTGCAAATGTGGCACGTGTCTCTTTACCTTACTCTTCTGTCTCACAAGTGTCCTAAAATGAAAGTGTTGGTCCTGTATTCCCAGCCTCACTGTGTTGGCTCTACCACTATCTGACTTAAGGGGATGGAAAGAACTTTATATGCTGGGCTTCATTTTGACTGGATCCTCCAAGCAGCTGATTCGATTAACTTTAATAAGAAGAAGCGTTTGATAAAGTGTGCCTGTGATCAAGGGGGAAAGCAGTGCTGCAGCATTTTTTATCTGGGGGGATTTAAGCTGTATCTGTCAATGTACAACACCAGAGCTGAAGGTTTTACCCCAGCTCAGCTCTCTGCAGCCACTTGCTCACTTCTTGCTCCCAGTGGGATGGGGAGGATAATCAGAAGGATAAAAGTGAGACAACTTCTGGGTTGAGATAAAAAAAAAAATTAATAAGGAAAGCAAAACCTGCTCACACAAGCAGTGCAAAACAAGGAATTAATTCACCACTTTCCATGGGCTGGCAAATTCAGCCATTCCCAGTAAAGCAGGGTTCCATTACGTGAACTGGTGACTCAGAAAAAAAAGAACACCATAACTTGGAATGTGTCCACCCTTCTTTCTTCTCCACCCTGCCTTTATATCCTGGGCATGACAACATATAGAATGAGATATACCTTTGATCACTCAGGGTCAGTTGCCCTGGCTGTGTCCACAGTAAATGAGGCAGATATTCAAGAGGCAAATTTTGTTTGTATGTTGTTATGTCTCTTTAAAAACAAGCAAGAAAATAAATTTTCAGCTTTCACCTTGTTTTGTGAACAGTGAATTCTGCTTATGAGTGTTTCAGGTCTTGCTTAAAAGCTCAGGTGGGATATTTATGTAGTAACTCTTAACTCACTGAATCATCTCTAGGAACAGATTTTTAATTCTATTTTCAGACTTTTTTTCAAGGTGCTCAACAGGAAGCATGTAAAACAGAATGATCTGCTAGGTCATTTGACAGTTGGCTCAGCTCAGGGGTGAAAACCAGGCCAGAGCAGCCCCAAGAACTCAGGCTATATGAACTTTCTGTATAAACATTGGACCAGCTAAATGCCCCAGCATTATCTTATCTCTTTGGGAGCAGTGTGATTGCTTTCCAGGGCACAGTCCACGTGGTCCCAAGCATCCATATAATGCCTAATTGGATGAAAGATGTATTCTTTTCCACTACAGTATTCAGAGCATGATTGGCTTTGTTGTAAACCAACTACAGCGTAAAATACACAGTGCAGTTAAGTTTTACATACCCTACCAGGTTTCATGAACAGTGCTTTACTTCTGATATATTTTTTGTAATTCCACGAGCCTCATAGCAGGTGAAAGAAAAAATAGAATTGTTTATTTCACCTGATATGTTTCTTTCACCTGTACAATAGAAAAATTGTAATAAAGGCCAGTGATAGATTTTAGAGCATTACAATGCAGGATTTATGAGCAGGTGATTTATACAGCTTTATCACATTTGAGGTAGTAATTATGTTTGCCAATACGTTTCTCAGGCTAAAACTATTTTTCATTTTAAATTTCATTTTATAACAAATGTTATCATAAATGGCAAAAAAATAAAAAAGAAAGACTTATCATGATAATCTAATCTAACATAAAATACAAACCTACCCTATGTGAATATTGCTGATAATCTGACACACAAAGTCACTTTATCATTTGACAAAGTTGACAGATATAGAAAGTTAGTCTTTCTTTAGATGTCAAGAGCAAAAATGTTATTTTTAATGTTTCAAAATGTTATTGGTAGTGTAACAAAAATTGTTAGTGTTTCTAGGATTTTGAAGGAAATTATTAATGCATGATAAATATTTCTTCCTCCTGTCCTTTTTTATAAGGATTAGTCTGTCAGGAAATGAAAAAAATGAAGAGAAAATTTGGCAACCATACATTTCCTTTCCATTTTTATAGCTATTCTGCCAGCATAATCTCAATCATGAAAAGTGTTTAAGTTTACATTTAAAGGTTTGAGGATGTGTTACATTTATATGTGTCTGATATTAAGATGTGCAGCCACACAAAGAATGAAGAAGCATCAGACAAGCCAAGTTTGAACTAGCACAAGGCAGATAATCTCTTAAATCTGAAGTACACACTTGTTACAGAGGGATCTTTGGATTTTAGACAGGCCTTCAGGTCTGACATTGGAGAGTTACTGAGGCTGAAATATTCAGAAAGGAAGAAGAACATTTTGAGAAGCCTAAGTATAGTGTGCTATTATCTGAGAACTCTTCAATAAGGAAAAATTATGTTACTTTATAACTTGTTTTGAAATAAAATTACTTTTTTAAAGAAAGGTGCATAATGGAAGATTTGTAAAAGGTGCATCTAAAGTTGTTTTGCTCAGAACAAAATTTCAAGGCCTACAAATCTCAAGCTTCAAGGCATACGGCCAGTTGGGATTTCACTACAGTGTAGGTGTTGAATTTGCTGGTTTGTCATGAGAAGCTTTATTGCCTCAGGAAAGACTGCAACTGACAGATGCTCTGAGGTCCAAATTACCAACCTAATTACCTGTGCAACGTCTCTTCCACAGAGACCCCCCAGCTGGGAGGGAGTGCAATGCACCTCTGTAACTCTGGCAGCTCTGCTCTCAGTATGTTATGGGTTTCCTACGTCTTGGGGTTGGGGATCTAGAAATTAAGACTGCAAGTAAAGTCTCCCCCAGCCTCCTACTTCCATTGATCCTTTTATCCCTTAATGGGCACCCACTTCAAGGTGTTTGGGATTCTTCTTTGTATTTCTTATGGAGAAATATTATCTACCTTTCTATCACTTCAAATACTCTTCAGATATTATACTTCAGATACTAATGGTAGAAATCAATGTACAGCATTTAGTCAATTCTAACATCAGTATTTTGGCCATGAAATCGATACCAAACTTTTATATTTATGCTGTTCTTTTCCCTTCCCTTCCTTCTTCTAGTGAAATTAAAGGGTAAGAGAAAGATACCTGAAAATAAAGCTCCCCAGAGAAGAAAGTAAAAAGACATCAGAACTGATATATTATAATGAAAGTCTTTTTAAAGAAACATGAAGTAACATTCTGAACTGACAGGTGAAAATTACTTTTTGTTTTGAATTTTCAGAGTGGGAATACTACCAAAGTGTGTGTTTGGGAAGTTCAAATTTAGCTAGTCAAAATCTTTTGTCAAGATTATTTTTCTGAAGAAAAGAAAAATTCTAATCACTAGTGCTCATTTTACTTGTAAAATTCTTGCTGCTCTACTTGCCAGCTCCATGAGGAGCTCAGGGTCAGTCTGGGATGCTTGTATGCTACCAACAGCAATGAAGTTGCCCCAGGTACAGTGGAATCCATCTCACCCTTCTGTATCTTTGGGGGTTTAAAATGCTTACAGGAATTAAATCTAATTTTAACAAGTAAGCAGCTGTCAAGTGAGAAATCTCACCTTTTGTGATGCACCATTGAGAATGCAGTAGAAGGCGTTCCTGGGGATCTATAGGAAGTCTCGGGGGGCAGC
Source organism: Ploceus nigricollis (assembly GCA_013399945.1). Classification (NCBI taxonomy): domain Eukaryota; kingdom Metazoa; phylum Chordata; class Aves; order Passeriformes; family Ploceidae; genus Ploceus; species Ploceus nigricollis. The sequence goes on along the minus strand of VXBC01005863.1, from coordinate 406,214 downwards.
TGTGGGATTTCTCAGGGGCAGGGTAGAAGGAGGCAGCGGGGAGATTCCAAATCTTGGGAAGATCAAAATGATACTTTAGGAGGTTCCTGAGGGCATGATACCTTTCTGTTTGTGTATTTTTGAGAGAAGCTGATACCAGGTTTCACAGCAAGGCTGGAATTAGTTATTTCGTTTATTACTGTGTTAGTTCATTGTCTCAATGTTGTACAGCCACACTAAATTCTAAAGCTGATATGTGGTTTGTATAAAAGAGTTAAATTTACAGTTTTCTCCAGATTATAAAAAATGACATGGAAATTGGAGCCTGATATTCAAAAATATGACAAAAAAGATAACCTCGGTTATTCCAGTATATATATTTTTTTCCATACAGTTCCCTACCCTTTTTGATTGTATTAAACATAAATTTTCCTGCTAAGAATGGGCAAAGTCTTAAGTGCGAACTTAAGAAGAAAATTCCTAAGATTTGAGGAATGGTTTCATAGTTTTGTCTGCGTTTTTTAAAACAGATGTAGTACCTAAAAAAATTCTTCTCTTTCAACAGTATATTTTCTCCATAACATTTTAGGATATTTATACCTAATGTCATTACACATTGTAATTATGTAATTGCACATCTTAATTGCACATTCTCATTATTTCATCATGTGTGCTATAACAATTAAGTAATTAGGTCTAATAGTATAAATTAGATCTAATTGTATAAATACATGACAATGGCATAAAAATGGCCTTAAAGAATGGAGAAGACTTTAATCAAAATACAAGGAATGCGTTTTGTGTGCAATCAGAGGAACGTGGAACACTGGACTAATTCTATGCAATGATTACTGGGGACTCCTACACTCCACGGTTCCCATTCCCCATCCCCTTGTTCTGCTGGGGAGGAGAAGATAGACAAAATAATGGGCAAATTTAAGCCCAGGAAGAAGGAAGGACTGGGGGGAGAAGAGTTTTTAAGATTTGGATTTATTTCTCTTTAGTTTTCCAAACTTGAGTCTCTTTTTCCCTTGACAGTAAGTGCTGAGTAATGTCTCACCATCCTTACCTTGACTAATTTTTTCATTTTCATTTTACCCTGCCCAGCCGAGGAGGGCAGTGATGGAGCAGAGTTGTTGGGCAGCTGCTGTCCAGCCATGGTCAGCCCACCACGTTATTTTTTAGTGTAGTTGTAGCCATGAAATTCTTCTCATGAGCTTGTCCCAGCCTTTTAGCTAAGAATGTGTTTTAAGATCCAGGACTCTTGAGTCAGGTCCCATTTAGTGACGAGAGTGCTCATGGCCATCACATTATTCTTCTGTTAATGCAGCCTGGTAGTGAGGCCTCAATACTCTGTCCAGCCTGTTGCTTTTTGCCACACAGGGCCTGGCAAATTCAAACATATTTTGAAATTTAGAACCTGTCAGATATTTTCCTTTCTTTATTGACCCTTCTTGACAGAAAGTAAAGGTTTTTCTCCTAAGTCTACATCTGAACTGACAGAACTCACCTCACAAAGCCTCTGATTGTCCCATGCAGCAGAGGCTGTACCCTGGTTATGGGCTTGCTCAAGAGAGGGAAGGATGTATGGGCAAGCAACAGGTGTGCAAATAAGAAGGCATCATAGTAACACCGAATCATTGCAAATTTTTTGCCAATATTTTCATGTTTTCAGAAGACTCAACTGAACTAAATTGATTCTATCCTAGAATAGGAAGCAACTTTTGCAACAAAAATTATCTGGTTGAAAAACTCCCCACAGTTTGAACTTTAAATATTTGTCCTTTCCTACTTGAATCACTTCATGTCATTAAAGTAAATTAAAAAAAAAATTAATTGATGTATTGTGACCATACTGAGAATTCCCTTATAAAGGGAATATATTCCCTTCTCAACCTTCAAAACTTCCCTTCATAAGCCAACCAGCTAAAGGAGTTGTTGCAATGGCTTTAAAAATCTTCAATCACTATCGGAGAGTCACAAAAATGATCTCTGTAATTTCTCAAGGGAATGTATACCTGTTCTTTATAGCACAATAGAGAAGGTATCCTATCTGATACAGCTTAAATTTATTTTTCTTTCTTTGTTTTCAACAGAAAAGTTGCACTGGATAGGAAATAAAGAGATCAGGTTTTTTCCCATAGTAAATGCTTTCATTTTTCCTTCTAGGGATTCCTAGAAAATCACAAGTAGCCTAGTATTTAGATTTTTCTTTTATCTAAACATGAATTTAATATAAAAATAAAAAGTGGAGAAGAAATACATTATTTTACTCTGTTATAATCATACCTGTTGTAACATTTATTCCAATTCTTCCATTTGTGCACTTGCAAGAATGAAAATGATTAGTTCTTTACTCCTCATTCCTCTGTCTGGAATAAAATGTATGCCAAATATATCTCTGTTGTAAGTCCTTTGGAGAAAATGGGTTTGCAAAGAGTTTGAATGTTACTCATTGTGTGCAACCCATAACCTCATTTTCAGCAGGATAGGGATAGAGGTTCCCTGTGCTTCTATTTAGAGCTACAGCTTTCATTAAATTTCATTACTTCTCCCTGTGGCTGTAAATAGAAGGTTTACCTTAGGAAATTTAATTCCTTTTTCTGGCAGCTTGTGTGATAAAGGTGTGGTTTCTAAATGAAGGTTTATCCTACATGGAAGAAGATTGAATCAAGGATATACAGGAGAGGATTTCCATTTTATGCTGAAACTGATCAACACTACTGAAAGAAAAATTAAAATGGTTATATATTCCACCAGAATTCCTTCATTAAAAAAGGAATTATCTTCTAGGACTAGTCTGCAAATGCAGGAAAACCAGGCATACGAAAATAAACTAGAGGGGCACAATGCGTAAAATGAGTTATTGTGATTAAGAATGTTAAATTAGGTCTGGTTTGGGTCACTGGTTTTCTGATAGGTACAAAAGTAAGGAAATTATTTTTTCTTCTATAAACTTGTCTGATTAAATAACCTCAGGATAAATCTGTAAATGGCTGTGGTTTTGCTCTTTTGAGCTATTACCATTGCATTGTGCACTGTGAAGAATGGAGTAAGTTTTCTGTATTGACAGTGGCCTTTCTTTTTTTCTTTACTATCCTTATTTTCTTTCTTCCATTATTGTATTTCTCATAAGTCCTGTGTGAAATTGACCCCTTCTCTAGCTGGCATCACTCTTACTTCAGAGGTGTGAAGATTTCAGTAAAATTTTCATTAGTCTCTTGTGAAAAATCCAAAACTGTAATATCCTTAGAACTGTGTTATATTCACCTTTGTCGTTCATAGTCTTTCTTTTCTTCCACTGAACTTTTTTATCATTTTACTTTCTGCTCAGCTACAAATATCCATATTTATGAAGTACTCATCACCATGGTATCCAAGTACACTTCAGTTTATTAAAAGGATTATGTGATGTGACTGCTTGTAATAGCAGGGGATTAGACATGATGACGCAGGTTCCTTCTAGTCTCCAGTTTCTATAAATTAATACACTAAAGCATTTCCTTAAAATTAGGTACCATTTGGAAGGTAATGATACAACATTTAAAACAGCACCAGTTTTGTTGCAAAGCACATCATGAGATGTCCAAGGACTCTGCCTTCCCTCTTCCAGGTGGACTGTTAGCAGCAGGTAGGGAAACTCTGCCGCCTATGTTACACTTGAATGCCAGCTGTGGTGTCCTGGCTCAGATAGCCCCAGAGTGGGGGAAAATGTGGCAGGACAAGGTATAATGGGTTTAAATAGAAAGAGGGCAAATGTAGATTATGTATTAGGGAGGAATTCTTTATTTAGAGGATACTGAGGGACTTGAACATGTTGCCCAGAGAAGTTGTGGATGCCCCATCCCTGGAAGTGTTCAAGGCCAGGTTGGATAGGGCTTTGAGCAACTTGGTGTAGTGAAAGGTGTCCATGCCCATGACCTTTGAGGTCCAACCAAGTACTTTTATGATTCTATGATAAAGTCTGTGCTCGTATGACCAACTTTATCTGTAGTATGTACTGTAGTATACACCTGGCTTAGCTGAAGGCCTCTGAAATGACTCTCACAAAGGAGGGTTGATAGGCTATACATATCTATGAATTAACCTTTCTGAATTTGTTACATATTTCAGTGTTGCTTCAAAAGTCTGGAAAATCCAGTACTGGATTGGTATTGTAGAGTAAATTTTTTGTTTTCCAGAATGGTCATTCACATTCTTAAGGCCAGGCAACAAAGACATTTTAATTTGTATGAGATTGTGTTTACCAACCAGCCAATGACAGTCGAATTATAGTTCTGCTGATACAAACAAATTGTTATTGCACCAAACTTAAACTAGTAAATCATTATAACCATTCCAAGAGGAAGACTCTGTGTTGTAATACAAGGCTTATACTATTATATGTTTCATGTATTTTTAAAAAACATTGATAAATTGAGAGTCAAACAAAAATATACCGAGAAAGCAATTTTAATAAATGTTGCTGCTTGCACTCTACTGAAGGTTGTTGTTTCAGTTCTAGCCTTGTGAAATTCAGGTTCATAATATGAAAGAGTAGGAACAGATTCTCATGGTGACATTTCAGCTGAGCAGCTCTACATGTGTTGTGTTCATCTCCTTGCATGGTGGACCAGTGCAGGGCCTGTGCTGTATGAAGTACAGCAAATGTAAACACCCTTCATCTGAGATTTCAGCTTTGCTCATTTGCAAACAGAGCTTTGGTCAAACCAGCAGAAGATGCTGAAACCTCAGAAAATTGAAGTACCACCAGTCTCTAGTCCCATTTTTTTAATGGTGTAAACTTTTTTGAAGTGACGTGAGATAAAGCCTTGAAGGGCTTGTATATATTTGGAACATGATTTCAGCTTGGATACTATATCCAAGTTAGCTTTAGATCTAGCTGGCTTAGACGTGGCAAGTAATGAAAAGGCCTTGGCACGTGTTTGCTAACCAGGCAATCTTCAATCTGCTGAAATTGGTAGTGCAGCTATTTAACTTGTGTTCCAATAAATCAGTCAAGAACACCATTTCTAGCCAAGTACACTTTTGTGGAAGACTGTCATCTCCACAAGCTCTTCCATTGAATGTCAAATACTATTATCAGGTTTCAGGTCAAGATTCTCCTACCAAGGCAAAAGAGCTGGACCTGTAAGGACAGGGAACATTTTCCAGTAAGATATTTTTGTTAGATTTAGACAGTTTAAAGACATTTTAAAATGGCAAAAGTTTCACTTCATCACTTAAAATGGTCTAGCTGTAGACAAAAAAAAAAAAAAAAAAAAAAAAAAAAAAAAAAAGAAAAAAACAAAACAAAACAAAACAAAACCCAAAAAAAACCCAAAACAAAGCAAAAAAAACTCCAGCCCAAAATATTTATTGAGCTGTGGGTGTGGACAATAAATTTTTTGGCAGTTTGTTTGCTAGACCATTGTGGATATGGTATTTTCACTAGTTTGCTAACAGATGGACATCCTTTTAAAGCCAAGCTGTTATATATTTTTACCATTTTAGTCTGGATGGAAACCAGCTTTTTTACCTTATGCTGTGCTTTTTATTTCTTATGTCAGAGGACAAAATCTCTTCCAAAATGTGCTTCTGAAAACAAGAAACACTTCTGTAATCCATATGCACTTCTTCACCAGACCAATACTTGCCCTGGGTGTTCCCCTGCTAGAATAGTATCTCTGCCTGACCTCGGGGGCTCATTTCCCGTCCCATCCTTTCCCTATATCAGTGGAATGCTGCTCAGTTGATTGAAAGCCAGGTACAACAGACGTAGGAGATGTCATGGCAGATGCCAGGCCTAGGGATATTTCGTCAGTCTTTTTTGTTTGTTCAAGTATTCTACCATTCGTTGGTTTTGCCATCTGTCATGCTTTGCCTGGTGACTCTTTGTTCTTACTGACTCTGTGGTAGGATCTGCTGCTTATATTTGAATCACAGATCTTGGACCAAAATCAGGGGTAACATCCAACACCATCATTATTCGCTCCTATAAATGAAAATTTAAAATTTATGCAATACACAGTGTACTCTGGACATAAATGACAGTATATATATATAAATAGATGTTTTCACTGGTTTATTAATAAAGAACTCCACCTCTGAATATGATACAATATACTACCCAGCAAATTCTAAAATTAAGTATATTGTGGGTCTATATGCCACTTCTTTATTGATTCCAAAGGCTAATGTCAAAGGCTCCTTCTTGTATAATCTTTCTTGAATTATTTCAAACACAAGGGTATCAGTGGAGGCATAGTAGCTGATACACAATGAGTTAACATCCCCTTCATTTTCCTTGCCCAAAAATCAAAATCTACAGTTTTTGCTCAAAAGGAAGTGATTGATTGAAAGAGGAAAGCAGTGTGGCTAAAGAAAGGTATGCTTAATTTTGGAATCCTTATGAAGGTAAAAATAAATAAACTAAAACCAGTATGAAGTAATTAAATGGAACAAATTGGGTGAGATCTTAGAGGCAAATCTTACATTAAAAAAGGAAGAAAAGCCTTTAATTTTCAGAAGTACAGTACTAGTTACAGGAAAAAGAAGTAAGAAGAGTAAATAGGGACTGACTTGGCAAAATCACAAACTTATTACTGACATCAAAGGATAAAAAGTAGGTGAAAAATATAAACCAAGTAAAATTGTTAAGGGTGTGTATAAGGAAATTATAAAAGAATATATATGTAGGCCAAATAGTAGTGTAAAGGAAATAGTTATTTAACTCTATTATCAGGAAAAGACATTTTGAGGATGATCTGTTCCTTTTTACTAACGACTGATGATGCTGAAATGTAGCAGTGTTTAATGGTTGCTTTTTCTACTGGTTTTTACAAAAAGAAATTTAAATGGTAAAAAGCTCTTTAGTACAATTATTACCACAAATTGTTGAAAGAGCTCAGGCAAAAAACACAGTACTGTATGGATAGGTAACGCAGATATTTTCTTATCAACTCCTTGACGAGCTTCAACATAGGCTAGTTACAAAAAGAATAATGACTCTTACTGGTTATTTTGTAAAGGATACCTGACAGAAAAGTGAAGTGCATCATGTTGTCTTTTGAAAACCAAAAAGGAGAGTCAAGGAAGCATAGGTCAAGCAGGTTTTTTCTAGAAAAAAACCATTGGAACAAATAACAAAACAAGCCTTTGTAAGTATTAGGAACATAATAAAATGACTAGCAATATACAATTTTCAAAAGTGAATTGAACCAACCTAGCTTAGTTTCTTTTACAGCAGAATAATAGACCTTGTGAGCTTCTACTCCTGAGACTGTCACCTGGGATTGAATAGGGATTTTGTGCAACAAGACAATTAGAATTGTTAGGCAAGTCACACTAAGTCGTGGCTGTCACCCTGCTTGATTTCCTAGTCATTAGAAATTCCTATTGTAATTACAGTGACTCTTTTTATGGTATCTTACTGCTGTGGGTTTCTTTCCAAGGTTACAGAAAATGGCGAGCCCAAATTTATGTTTTAGCAGGCATTCTAGCCAACCACCAGAAGGATGAAGTGTATAAATTAAATAACTTTTCAAAAGTGTTTAAAGAAAATTGCAAGAGAATATAAAATAATTTTGAATCCTTTCCTCCACTGTAAAGGTCAACAGAGACATTCTGACAGGTCTTTAAAAATGCTTGCTATTATATGGAATCTAAATGTGAATAATGGATACAAAGAGATGTAGATTATTTCTGTTTTAGTCACTTGAGTGTGATTTGATTGAGTCACTGGAGAGGAGCAGCAAAGGCCAGATGAGACACAGGAGGTTTCTCAGGGGACAACAGAGCCAGCAGGGCAGGGATCCAGCCAGCTGGGACCCAGGTGCACATGAGCAAGGGAGAAGAGCAGACCCAGAGACCATGGCCACGTGGAACCGAGAGGGCAGAGCAGCAGGCAGGGTCCTGGTGGTGGGGCTGGAGATCAGACCACAGCTCTGGATCTGGCCTGGTGAGGATAACCAGGGCCAGACACAGACCCACCATCACTGAGACTGTTAAGGCTTATTAGTGCCTTCAAGGCACTTCAGCTAGACCTTGCTGTTCCTGTATGATTTATGCAAGCAAAGGTGTGCAAAGGCTGTTGGCAGAAATGCCTGATGTCTATGTGTACTTCTATATAAAATCTCAAGCCATTTCCTAAACAGTTTTATGATTTCTTTATCTTTCTCTCCTTACCTGTCACATTATTAAGACTTTTCTGTGCTGTGATTAGAGTTATAGCCAACAGTGCTCGGGAAACCTGAAAATATTCAAGAATTGAGAATTAATTTTCATAATTTTCCAAGGCTCAGCAGTTTGTCAGAAGCTGTTACAGCTGTTACTACTGCTCTCCAGCTACTGTAGTTGGCTCATCAGTATTTGGTATCCTTTAAATTGACTTTGCACTGGCATAAGCCAGAAGTGTTTGCAGCTTCAGCACTGATGGAGCAGGAATAATTAAGCTCCTCTACTAAATATATGCCTACTGTAACATGCATCTGACATTTGGGATAAGAGCAAGTAATATCTTTTGAGCCTGCAAATCTTACCAAACAGCTGGGACACCTGCTCCCAGGCACTGAGATCCTTTGTTTATTTTAACATTTACAGTTTTTCTCTGCCCAAAAATTCTTTGATCAAAGACTCAGAAATGTGTACACCAAATTCAAAACAGTACAAACCATGGTAAGGCCCTATTAGATTAAAACTAAAAATCCAGGCCAAAGTTTCTGATCTAAGTTTTCAAATGGACTGTGGTGCATATTGGCAAAATGAGAAAGTTCAGTTTGTGTTAGAACATATAAGTTATTTTTGTAAACAAACTCCTCTGTAGTGGCCTGAGGGACACTAAAGGGAGCAGAGGAGGGAATAAAATGGAGGGAATAAAATAATTAAAGAAGTCTTTTTTATTATAAGCTGTATTTGTTTTGTCACTTGTAACATGTGCTTCTATTACAGTGGGAGCCCCTATTGCTGGATGATGTTAGGAAAGTACCTTCAAGGCATCTTCCTGGTCAGCAAAATAAATGGTGAGTTTTGCCTATAAATCCTTGAAAATATTTCCCTTGTTGTTGCCAACTAATTGCTTTTCTTTCACACAGAAGTTTTTTCTTCACTATTACACAGAATTTAGCCCTTGGTAGCCCTCTTGCAGGCAAATAGAATCAAACAGGTCAGCCTGCAAGTCACTAATTTTCTAGACTAAAACTTGTTGTCTCCCAGAAGATATCATATGACTTAGAAACATTTAAAAAAACTATTCCTTTTTCTTTTTTAGTTGGCAAAAATGTGTCACAAGTCAGTGTTCTGGCACCTATATTTCACACGTGGATCACCAGCTCTGTCTTACATCAGTATTTAATATTTAAACTATTGATTTATCAAGTTTCACTGATAAAAGAACTTAAAAGCTGTCACTGGCCATCATAGGCTGTGTAGTTTCTTGAGCAGATTGAGCTCTACTACTATCACAGTATATTGGATGCACTATTTTGAATTATTTCTTTGAGCTGTAGTTTACTATGCTGCATTATGTATATACATTTGGTTTGAAACTAGATAAACATTAAGATCCCTACCCAAACAATTCTATGATTCCATACTTATATATATATTTTATACAAGATGTATGCATAAAGTAAATAATCTGCAGGAATTTACTTATGAATTTGTTAGAAACTTTTCAGTAAAACATTTTTCCACATTTTAGAATCTAGAATTGACATTCATAATTACCTTGACCTAACTGAACTCTATGAATTTGAAGGAAAATTGCTGCTTAATCAGAATGAATCCCAAGTACTATTTGTAGGAAAGGTTTACCAAATAGACAAGTACAGACTAGGGAAAGTGGAAAGGATTTTAAGGAAGGTCAGTGATTCTCAAGACTGAATCTAAGCTGATAGCTCTTGCAAACATGGTCCCCACAATACTGCTAGGTATAAAGAGAGGCATAGTTGTACACTCCTTCCAAACAAAATTCAGTGGGCTTGTAATGTTCCTGGTGTCTGACCTTATAATTGAGAAGACTTCTTCAAGTGCCCTTTTTTCACAGTCTCTAGTGATATTGGAATGTTTTTGTGGTGTTTCATTGGTGTATTTTTGAGCATGGGATATGAAAAACACATGAAAAACTGAATGGGGGGAGTTCTGCAGTTTTTTATTATATTTTTACTTTCTTGAGGAAAAATTACAGGAGTTGGTACTGCCTTAGAAAAAAAAAAGAAACAAAACAACCAACCAAACAATAAACTTCCTTTTTCTTATGAATCCTTTCATTGGAACTTGTGGGAGGTCTGTCTGTTAGAAGATCAGTGTTTCCTTCATTTCATCAGGTTCTCAGGGCAGACAGCTCACTCTCCTATGGTTTTAGTGACTAAAACTAAGTGAAGGACAACAGCTGCCTTTGTCCTTGCATTACTCTCCAAACCCTTAATCAGGTGTTGCCTGGATCATTTTCCCTAAGGTCATAACAAACACAGGTGTACATAACATTGTGTGCATGACCACCTTTCAGAGACCTAGTTTTGGTGGTAACTAACTTGCTGTCTATGCTAAATATGTTTCAGTGCTAGAATACTTAAGAAAACAATCCTCTTCTGTTAGTTCTTATCTGCTACTCTTGAATAAAATGGAACACGGGAAAAAAATATGCAGGCAAAGGCAGCTCATTGAATAAAACAGTTTATGTTCTGGCATAGGCATATTCAGAGATCATAATCTTACAGAGAATTTATGAATTGTACAGACAGGTTCTCTAAATAACCAGCTATCTGTTAATAAGGAAGAATTAAGGTCTTTGAACTGTGGACAGATGCATGCAATTAGAAACAAGATCACATTATTTTTAATAATGGAATGCAAATCAACAGCAAGGGAACAGGTGCATAAATGTCATGGACCATTAAAACTTATCACAGGTGCATTATGAAGCATGTAGAAAAGCAAGTCAGTTCATTCCCCAAAGACTTCAATAGGTTTGTTATTTTATAGTATGGAATATGGCAATAATTTTGGGAAAATAGCTTTTTTCGAAGTAAGACTTTTGCTGCTGGATGTGCATGATTTTTTTCCTTAATAGTACTAATATTTCAGTTTGCTGGACATTTTTTACTCAGATTGTGTTCTATATTAACATGTGCTATCTATGTCTCTTGAGAATATGAGATATCAGTTAATGTCTGACCAGCAGTCTTACTTACATTTAGAGATGTATCTCTGAACCTAGCCTTGGCTTTCTATATGGTAACTCACAGGCATAATTCTTCCAGCTCTTTTGGATGCTTGTGGATGGTTTCTCAGTAGCTCATTTGGTTCATGGGCTAAGATGGGAAATGTCAACCCCTTGTTTGGCAGTGACTGAGAAGACAGAGGAAAGGACACATCTCCTCTATGCCCTAACCAAGAGCAAGTAGGTACAGTTGAAGTTTTGTCAGCTGTAAGGTAACATGTTCTTGCTGCTCTTTGAACATCCATAGAGAAATAAAATGTTACAGTAGAAGCACTTAGTAAAGTGTTATTTGAAGGGCTTTTAAAATGTGAAACTAAGAGTCCTAGCCATTTGCATTTTGGGTGCTTCTTCTGAAGAATAGCTTGGCCTGATTCCTTCCTGCTTCAAATTGGCCTAATTCTATAGGCAAAAAAGAGCTGGATTAACATTAGCAGCAATGAAGATCCCTTGCAGACTTGCAGCAGTACAATGCACAGTGCGTCTGGAGAGGAAATACCCCGTGTACATATCCTTAATAATTAGGTAATCTGCATTTTTTTTTAACTATGGCTGGCTCACTAAAAGTTTACTTGTGTATTAACAATTACTTCATAGTAACTATCATTGCTGTGTTTTTTGCCATAAGATTTATATTGGTGATTGATATAAGCAGTCAATGAGTAGGAATCTGCTCTGGGATATCCACATCTCCCTCTAGAGGCTTAGTTTTAGAGGTACACTTGCAGAAAAAGGAAATAGTTGCTTTCAAGAAAAAAAGAGCAAAATATGAAGAAAATCAAGCTGAAGGATTAAAAGTTTTTTTGGATTTCTAAAAGCTCAATTTTGAAATGCAGTCCTGCTTAAAGAGCTTTAAACTGGATTTGAGGTGGTACAGGAATATAGCAGTGGTGCAGGAATATAGCAGGAATATAACAGATACAAGCTATGCAATGGGGACAACTGAAGGTACCACCCAAGTGGCAAGAGGAGGTTGAAGAGGGGATACCTCCAACAAGTATAAGCACCCAAAGGTGTAATCATGAGACAGGACTATTGGGGGTCTCCCTTTGCAATGCAACTGAGATGTTGATACACTCAAACACTTCTATGAAGTCCATGTACACAAGTGCACACAGTATGGGGAACAAACAGGAGGAACTAGAGATCTGTGTGCTGTCGCAGGGCTTTGATCTCATTGCAGTTACAGAGACATTGTGGGACAGCTCACGTGACTGGAATGTTGTCATGAAGGACTACATGATGTTTAGGAGAGAAAGACCAGGAAGGCATGGTTGTTGAGTCACCCTCCTCATGATTCAACTCTTGGAATGTATTGAGCTCTGTCCTGGGGTGGTCATATTTTCACGAGCTTTATGCTCTGAAACACCCACAAGCATATTCATTGCCAATCTGAGGTTAGGTAGATTGTGCCTTCAGTGTGGCATTACAAAAAAATTATTGAGTAGGTGTTGGCACAGAATTAGGTAGAAATTTAAGTAGGTACCAGGGAGGTGGAGGAACTGTGCATTTTATAAAACATTACAATGAGACAATTGGAAATTATTGAACCCTGGTTGAAACGGATTTGATTTTTTAATGTTATTTTATATAATATATTGAAGTTTTTTGGGTTTTTTTGATGGAAGCAGATGATGTTTTCTGGAAAAAGAATTGTCCTTGTTTATAAGCATTTATAAGCTGTAAGTATTCAATTGATAATTCAAAAAAAATTACATTTTCTGAGGAAATTTTTATGTTAACAGTGATTATGGTTTCATGAACATGTTCCATACTCTTAAGAACTTTTTTTCTGACACACTTAAATTTGCTGTTCTGTTGTTCCAACTAAATTTAACTGTTAAAAGTCATGATCATTGGGTGTGGTGCCCATTAATTACATCAACATAGCATTCCAGACCACTCAAAATCACAGTCATATTGATTGTTTTAGAGGAGTTTGCAAACTTTAAATCTCTTGATCTAGGCCCTACATAACATGAGTAGAATAGAGCCCAAAAACTGCAGTGATGGATTCTCTTGCCTCTGTTGAGAAGAGAGATTGCTGTTCTGGACTGCTGCTGGTGTTTTACTTGTAATATAGACGCTATTTATTTAGTTAAAGTGCAGCAGCTTCATTCTTTAAATGTTGAGAGTTGCAGATCCAAAGCCCTGCTCATAAATGTCAGTGTGTCAGTGATACTTATTTCCAAAAAAAAAAAAAAGGAATAGTAAAGATTTATTTTTCATGATCATGGCTAAGCAGTTATTTAGAAACCTGGGATTGTGAGCTGCAGACACAAAGGCTGCAGTCCATCTTAATGACTGGAGAATGGACACTCTCACTGCCGTGATGTGAAATTCCTCCAAGTGCTGCTCTCTCCTCAGCAGCATCACTTCAGACATTGCCGGAGAAGTCTGCCTCAGCCAGCTACTCCTCATCCATATTCAGGCACTGAGAGCACTGTATTGTCCTGTGCTGAAAAATCAATACTGTGAATACTGTGTGTGCTGAGCCTATTTGATCTCTTTGGTTGTCATGGCTACACTTCAAGGTATTGATTCATCCACAGGGATCTCAGGGTTGGATGGTCCCTGTATTGAGACAGAAATCTTTTGTCCTGTGAAATCTAAGCACATTCTACAATGAACCCTTTTTCACATATGCTTAGACCACCAAAACTGGTTTGCTTATTTTTTTTTCTTCTTTCTCTTCTAGGGGTTTTGGTGGAAGGAACAATTTATCAAATATTTCCTGCAAATTCCAGCAGATTCTGTGACCTATGATGTTGCAGACTTGATAAAATATACAGTGAAAATTATATGGATAAAATGAAAGACACTCAAAATACTGCTGTTTTTGCTTCACTGAACACAGTGAATCATGCAGACTGGGTGTATTCTCAGTGGCTATTCCTTGGATCATTTTGTTCATGTATTGAATCTATCTCTCTGGTCAACTTAAAGTAAATCAATTGAAGATTCTGATTGGAAAGGACTGTAATCTGCATTAGAACTCTGTATTAGAAACTGCATTTCATACAGTTTCATACCATTTATTCAGTATTTCATACTGTTTATTTAGTATACTAAATAAATACTATATATATATATACACATATACATGTATATATATGTACATAAGAGTATTTATAAACAGCAGGTCCAAAATTTCCTGTGAGATACATATGCCCTAATTTTATCCAGTAACCATGGCACTCTATTTAGATACCTTTTTGTTTGTATTCACCAAAGTAACTGATCCATCTGTGCTTGCGATTGGCTTTGATTCCATGGAACAAGTGTAGCAATTTAGGTAATCATGTCTTTGCCACTTTCACTGTCAGGGAACTGATTAAAGTAATTGGTAAGGTAACACAACACAATTGTGTCTTGTCTGAGACCAAATCATGAGTATTTGAGGTCCAAATCTGCACCAAGTAATCTAATCTCCCATAGTTTTAGATAAATTATATTTTGTATATTAGCATTTCTGAAATCAAATTATTACTGGATAAAAAGGTGAACCTAGTAGAAATTACAAAAAAAAATGTGGAAGGAAGATAGTCAAACTGTATCTTGCATCTATAATCAAGTTTTAGATTCTATGAATATGCAGTGTTGCCTTATGTTACAGTGTAGATCTTTCTGTAAAAAGACAGATAAATAATGGAAAACAGTGTTGGTCAGCCTATTAATAGAAGAGGTGTGTTCCTAGTGTCTTGTGCATGGAGGACACTGGGTTTCTCTCTTCTGACAAGGATGCAGATACATGTTTTGAAAATGTTGCCTTGGGTTTGGGTGAAAGGGTGCCCTGGTAAAGGGAGACACACTGCTTACATCCACACCATGAAATTTATCAAACGTGAAGGCCCTGTCTTGTGCAGAAACGGCTTTCTCAGTAAAATTTGTCTATTCATTCTACTCACTGACTGGGTAGAAGTCAATGAAAAATCCTGAGGAATAAAGGGATAAGAAGATTCCCTCAGACTTCTGCTTCCTCTGGGATGACAGCTGAGCTTCTCTGAGGGACTGTTGTTTTATTTGACTCTGGCGTGCAGCTGAATCCCTCTCCAAGGTGTGTCTTTTATTCACTAGGGTTTATGATGCTGAATTTCATGGAATTTTTTATTCAGAGTGAGGTACTAAGGCTTCCTTGTAATTTCTGTCTCTATTTCTGGTGTTAATAGCAGTAAACTTACCCAGTTTGTGTCATCTCTACTATGAAGCAAGAAAAATGCCTTCATGAGAAACCTACCAGGTTTCCAAAACTTTAAGCAGTTCATAGAATTTTGTATTGCATTTATATGAGCCTAAGTTCCCTCCTGTTCCCTATTACATATGTTAGTTTTCCATCTATGTTTTCATTCTTTGAAATCTTTGATGATGTATGAATATTGGAGATAGTTCTATACATGGAGGAAGTACTCCTAAAGATTTTCTTTTCTTTGGTTATCTTTGGATATACCTATTTGATTAATAAGAATGAGTGCTGAATTTAATTTCTTTGTTAGATCTTAAGAAGGTATTTCTGGAGAAAAAACTGTTCTGTTTCTGGTATCAGGAACAAGTTAACCTCTCTTTCTACACACAACTGAATTTCTCCTTCCCTCTCTAGAGTTTTCTGTACTTTTTAGCCTCATTTTTGTAATAGTGTGGATACTATTTAATGTCTTCAGTTTTGAGCTCCTTTCTTTATCTGGGTTTTTCAAATTTCAGTCATTTTCCATGAGACATTTTTAGTAAGAAGACGAAAACTCAGTAACTGTTACTGCTGAAGCTATCTTCCTGAAAGAAGACAGACAGCTTCCTACAGTTAATCTCATAATGAGTTGTACTGTACTGTTGTACAAATTCCATTAAATTCAGAGCATAAATTGTTAGGCTTTGTATTAATGCTCTCAGAGGCAGTCCGAAGGTGTTTCTTTTCAAAGTGTGTGGTTGGAATGGGGTGTTGTGGTGATAAACTTGGAGAATAAGACACAGATGATGCTGTATGACAAAAGAAGCAGAAAACCTGGGACTGAGGGGAAATGAGGCAGCACTGGTTGCTGTGTCTCTGATAACTTCACCCCAAGCTCTATAACTCCATATCTCTACTGCTCTACTGCAAAATGGAATGGTGATAGTTAAGATCTACTTAAAATCATGGTGGAGTTACTGTGTCTACTTTTCAAGAACAAATTTGGACAGGAAAAGCCTACTCCATCTTGGGTGTTTTTTGGTGGTGGTGGTGGTTTTTTTCTTGATTTTTTTTGTCTGTTTTTTGTTTGTTTTTTAAATTTGAAGTATATACTATCAAGAGAAAGCAAAAATAGTTATATTTCAGAGACTCAATGCTCTATCTCTGGTTATTGTAGGTAGTCTAGAAAGCTTTCTTAGGTGTTCAGAAAAACCTGTAGTTAAGGAGCTTGGGATAATTCATTCATTTATGAACTGTTTGAGGTCTGAATTTCAGCAATAATCTTCTTAGTGGATTTTCCTGTAGCTGATGCATTTTTAAATCCTGCGAAAAGAAGCTGTTGCAACCAGCTAGTGGTCATTTCTACACAACGTCTACAGACTGCAATCTGTCTGGAGAATAATTTAACTCCATGTTCTTTCTTGATTTATGCTTACTTCACAGGAATTAGTAACCCTAAACACATGTGTGTGCACACATATGCACACGTCCCACAGTCTGTGGTGTTTTTAAAAGTCAGAAAAGGTGTACCATAGATGTGAGGTAATTCAGTTTTTGTGAGGTTAGGGGAATAATCTACTCCACAGACAGGAAAATACAGCCTAAATCTTGTTATTGAAGGAGTAGATACATCTCTTTTTAGCCTTTTGCTTCTCAAGGATAATTCATTATACACTGAAAACTCACAGTGCTTGAACCTATTTTGTGGAAGTCCAACCACATGTCCAATGTCACTGGCAAATGTCATACCTAAGTGTACGACTGTAAGGAGTGAAGACTTCCCATCACCTCTTATCTATGGGATAAAAGGTGTAATTTTTTATTTAATACCTCCATGCTACATTAGAAAGTGGATTATAAAGGAGCTCTGTTTGAACCAATTTAAAGCAGAACAATAATTTCATCTGATATATGATGACAAAATATGCCATCGCCTCATCAAACCCACCAAAACTTGTATTTTGTGATAATCTAGAGTTAAAATTCTTTCTAACAACAACAAAGTGTAAAGAAGAGAGAAATGGCTGTGAGGAACTGCTACAGCTTAGTTCTTCAGTTTTCTTAACAGCAAAGAGAGGTATTAGAGTACAGTTCAAATAATTTACTACTCAAATAGTTCTTTTGCAATAAACACTTGATTATGAGGAACTGTTAGAGAGTATCTGTTAAATTGTTTTAAATGACTGTGTCACTTAATCGAAATAGATTCTAGAGCTGTTAAGGTTTCCTTTAGGAAGATTTCAGCATTTGCATCTGCTGAATGATTTATGTCCCTGACATTAGCTTAATATTATGGGGGAAAACACAGTTCAACCTCCGGCAGGCTGCCATGAGATGTGAAACTGTTCCAGGTTGAATTTTCCTTTTTAAATTTTTCATGAAATTCTCTCAGCAGGCCACTGTTCAGCTCTGAAAGGATTTTGAACCTAATAACCATAACTGCTTCAGTCCAGCCATCAGGAAAAAAAAACAAAGAGGAAAAACCCACTCCACTGGAAAACAAGCATTTCATCAAAACTCTCTTCCTGCTTTTACTGCACCATAATAACACTGAAAAGGTTTGGGGCCATCAATTGTAAAATTATCATTTTTCACCAAAGCAACATTATATTAAATGCTTAATTATTCATTACTAATGCTTGTCATGGTGAAAGATTGGTCCCAGCAATTTTTAAAGCAGTGGGCCTGGGTTTTCTTCCTTGAAGGTTAATGGCTGAGCCCTTGGTTTCATTACCTTCGCTAAACGTATCACACCTCATATGTCACAGCTTAGCTTTTTTCTTGCTCTCCTCTCTCTACCTTAGTGACTAAAAAGTGGCAACACTAAAGGTTTGGTAAGGTCTGTTGCATGACTTTGTTTTGGTGTTTGCATTGGGATAAATTTTTCACCCTGGTAGTAAGGATGAGTAACAGCAAAAGTGAGGTTGGGGACTTTGTAAGATATAATCATTCTTGGCTAGGCTGAATCATTCCTGCGGGGGCATTTTGAAAATGGTAGCACTTAGCTTTAAATGGAACAAGATGCACTGAGATTATGAGCAAATTATGCAACTTGCAGAAAGCTATTTACTCATTTGAAATTACATGCATGAAATATTGATGGTGCATTAGTTACATGATGGCAAGAAAAGTGGACTGCATTCAGTCTTACTGAGTACAAGGCCACAGGATTACAGCCTTAAGCTTTTTCTCTGCAAGCATCTGAATGTTTAAGGTTTGTATTTATCAGGCCAATTTCAATATAACCTGGAAATATAGGGTGAAGGTTGTTTGGAGTTTTTCAAAACCTTAACAGCATCTAAAATGCCATGTAACAGAGTGGTCATTCATTTCACAGACATGGAGAATGGTTGTATTTTTGCTANTTTGAAAACAGGGCTGGACTCAGTGCATTTTGAGCTTATGTCCACATCTTTCAAAGGAACAAGGGAAGCCCAGGTAACAATATTGATTAGAAGACTTAAAGAGTAAGGAACTAAAACAGTCACTGAAAATTCAGGAGTGACAAAGCAAACCTAATGGCACTATTTCCATTAATATTACCATCACTACTGGAGATTTTGTACTTGATGCTAATTATTGAACTTGATTCCTATAAATAAAGCCATCACTGTATAAATAATGAATTTTGAACCTATCCATACGTGTTTTATAAATATAAACGTGGTAATTTTCAGCAAAGCTATTCAGTGCACTTTAAAGAAGATAAATAATTAATATGAATTCCATTTAGTTATTAAAGAGGCACTGTCAAGATAAAAATCATTGGAGTTTTTTAAAAAATTCCCTGATTGCTAGTCGTCAGATTGATAAATGAAAGCAGAATTATTTGAAATATCTAATTCAGGCCTCACCTTTGCTACCTCTATTAATATCCACCCTCTATATACAATGATGGAAAAAGTGTATTTGGCCAGAGAACAGATGAAGGCCCATAATTTCAATTTTTTTTGCTGTGTGCTTTTCACTCAATCTAGAAATGAAAGTAACTGTTTGTTTTCCTAGTTTCTAAGTTTCATTTGTGGTTAAGGGTCAGGACTATCTTTCCCTTGTTTTGCCCATTCTTATTATAAAAAGAATATATTAGAAATTTAAAGTGCTGTAAAGGATTGAAATGATACCTTCAATTAAGGATATATATATATGTTACAGTTATGAGATTAGGCACCAGAATATTGTGGTACGCTCCTTTTCAGGAGTGTCTATTTTGGTAGCCTGCCAAAAGTGTAGAACTGTCCAGTAGTTCTCGTACTTTGTAGCTAATAGGCAGTTTCATGGAGCTGCAGAGGAAGTGTATGTAACAGAAATATAAATTTTGATTTTAAACAAGTGACACTGGGAGCAGAGAAACCATTCAAAAATACATCCCAGGTTTTCCGCTGAATACCAAGTTTTGAAATCAATTTCCTAGTGGCTTTCAGGCAGGTGTATGAAGATCACAGTGATAGAATAGACTGCAATTAGGAAGAGTCACCTTCAACAGGGCAGTGCAGACTTTGGAGCTGGGTGTTTGGACTAGGAGCTCAATGACAGTTCTTGACTCTGTGCTGGGACCATGTTTGTCTGGGAAAAGGGCCAAACCTAATCTCTCCTTCCTATGTGCAATACCACTGGATCAGATTCTTTGTCCTGAACAATCCTGGCCCAAAGTGTGGCTGCCCCTTAAAAGAAGATGGGAAACAAAATAGAAGATGCCTGTTGGAGGCTGCAGCTGGACCTGGCTGCTTTACAGCAGATACCACTGAAAGGCTGTCTTTTCTTCAAGCCATTTCTTACTTAATTCTTCACAAAACCTATCTTTTAATGAAGACAACCAGGATATGCTTAACTGAGACACATTTTGGGCTTGCTATCATATTTTTTAAAATACCCTATCCTCATATTAGTGTTTGGTTCTACTGTAGCAGAGCATCCACACAGATCACATAATGAAGGCCTTTTGCAGTAATAACATTTAGGATTATAAGTGCTTTTATTTAATTTCAATTTTAACTTACTACAAAGTATCTGTTTCAGCTAGGCTGTGAAAGTAAGTGTTACAAAATGTCCTTCTGAGAAGTTTCCAAAGAAAACATATTTAAGAATCCACATGAAAAATCCACAGTTAATAAAAGCTATTTGGAAGTTAAATTAAGAAAAGGCAGGAGGAGAAAATAATTATTACTGCATATCACAGAGATAGCTATTGATTTAATAACTACTGATGATAAAATTAATATTTACTATTTGATCTTAACTCCTTTGCTGCTTATTTTACAAAGAAATGGTAGAAGGGGCAGAGGAGAACAATTGATGATTAACAGCATCCTTCTGATGCAGCAAAATTCAGTGTGTTGTTGGCCCAGCCACTGTTTCCCTATGAAGGTTGCCCAGACGGTTTCCTTTTGCTTATCTGTCTTTGGGAACATTTATACTTGTATATTTGTTATTCACATTGTGACAGCTAAGCAGACTCTAAATACACAGCAAACCTTAGTCTCTTGTACATGTGTGGGTAAAATCCCAAATCTCCTTCCTCACAATATACAAACAGATTTACTTCTAAACACATGGAAATAAGAAATATGGACAAAATACTTAGGGTATTTTTTAGAGCTTTTAAATTAAGCATAAAGTATGCTCTTTCAGTGTGGCATGTTTTCTCTGTCTGTAAAAGGTTAGGTCACCACAAGAAAGTCAATAATCTGCCAGCAGCATTGCCTGCTGGCCTTTTTAGTTGTTTAGCTCAAGCATACAGGAAGTACCAGTGGATCCCAAGGTTATTCTGCACCTCTGAGAGCCCTGTGAAGGGTTTAGGAGTTACCTTGAATAACTTCAAGATTGTTGGAAACAGCAGGTGGGGGCAACATACCAAGATCACTGTTCAGCTTATATTCAGAAATGCTTCTGACACTCCTAATAATAAATGTTGGCTGCTGTACCGGCTGTGAGTTTGTTCCTGCTTGTTCTGTATTCTCTGGGGAAATTTGAGCACAGGCTGAAAGAGCAAGTTCCAGTCCCAGAAGAGTACTGTTGTACTAGCAGAGATGCTCAGCTCAGCTGGAGTAATGCCATGGTGCAACAATGCTGCTGTCAGTGTGCACCACGGCTGCCTGGCGTGCTTCTGTGCTGCTCTGCTTTATGCAGTGTCACTGTGCCCTAAAGGAGGTGAGGGAGGATCTTTTCAGTCCAGCATGATTTCTCTTCATTCAGAACAGGTGGGCTAGGGTCAAACAGTGCAATATGACTGTGAAGATTAGGAATTCAGATTATGAAATGAGTATTCATCTGCTACATTACCATCCATTCTTGATAAATAACTGATAGTATACATGGGGAAATATAACTGCGAGTACCATGATTTTCTGGTGCTATTCCAGGAATAATATTTTCGTTAGTAAATTCCTTCCCCATCAGCTTTTTATCTCCTCTCTTTCTCTTTCTTACTTTCATTGGGCCTAATCTGTCCTTTTAGATAAAGTTGGATATCATATTTAATATAATATACATACTTGCTAAATATCATGCTCTGAATGTTTAATTATTTTACATGTAGAACATAATTAGCCACTTATTTCTTAAACTATTTTGATTAGAGGTTTGTTGCATCGCTCTGGGGAATGGTTTCTCCACTCCCCAGAGATCCCAGTACCTGTAACCATGTTAGTTTAACCCTTCCTTCCTTTCTGTACCCCATTGGCTGGGAGCCAAGTATCCCTTCCTGAACAGGAGTCTAGATAATGCCCTGTCCTTTCCCTGTTTGCTCTCTTTCCCTCTTCTCTCTTCCTCCATCTGGGAGCCTCCAGGAATAAAGCCTTGGACCACATCAGGGGTTAGAGCCTCTTTTTGAAATCTTTTGCCTTAACCCTAATATATACCCCCCAACGCCCTCAGATCTGAGCTAGTCTAGTAACTTGATGGGGGCTGAGAGGGAGATACATTAGGGGTTCTAAATGAATAAGTAAATGGCATCAACACCACACTGCCAATTATTCTTGCACAGTAACCTTGTATCATCTGAACTAGTTTAACATTGGCACTGAAAAAAACATCTCATGCTATTGTGCTGAACTCACATTTCTTTTCAAGGGTCTGTCCTTAGATAGTCAGCACACTGCACTGAGTGCTTGGACAGTAAGGGATGGATTACATGGATTCTGTTCCTAATGAACACATCCACCTCCATCTGTCTGCTTGCTTTCATTTTGACTGAATGAGCAGACCAAAATTACAAGAAGAATTGGAGCAATGAAAATAAGTCAGTGTTTTCCCAGAGTTTTCTTACAAGCGTGATACGGAAATTAGTAAGTGGAAAGTGTCTGTCTGGCTGGTGACTTGTTGTTAACAAAGACCATCCTTCCCCATGCAGTTCTGTTCTTAAAACCCTACATTAAGACCTCAGAAATGCTCTGTTTCCTTCAAAGAAGGAAGGCACAGGGAAGATTAAATGAGTTTAGACTTTTGGAGGAATTTTTGAGAGAACGTTACTTCCAATTTGTAAAAGAGGAATTTTTTTTCACAGAGGTCCTAATTTTGAGAACATTATTTGGGAATTGACTATGAGATCATGTTTGCAATTTCCTATCAGACCAGGATGGATTAATTACATTTGATAGTCAAGTTGTGAAAACTATGTATCTGAAAGGAACAGCTGTGTTCAAGCTCTTGATTGTGCACAATCTTTCACCTTCTAAAAAGATGGGTAGTGGGGTAGCACATGAAAATATTTGTGCTAGAGATATCGATGCATATCATCCCATTAACCCAGTGACATTTGGAAAGAGGGGAAGGTTCCGAATATTCAGGAAATGAATATAAATCCTGGGTAAAGCTCTGTTTCTTTTCTGCACTCTGAGAGAGAAAAGAAAACTGAGCAAATCAAAACCTCCACTTCTGAAATTCTGTTGACTCTGGGAATTTTTTTGCTATAGTGTGAAATGTTTCTTCTGGAAAAGACTTACTCACAGTGATCTCAGGCTTATTTAAAAAATCCTTCAAGGTTATGGAGACTAAGTGGCCCCTGATTTCTGAGCCTTCGAATTTGAAATCTTAGGGACAGAGAAATATTTGAAGAGAGGTTACAAAATGCTGTAATATACAAGGCACTTCAGGCTGGAGAGCTTTCATACTAAAGTTTTCTCTGGTCTCAGAAGGGAGCTTGCTTTTGATATTTTTTTGATGCTTGTGAAACAACTGAGGTGAAATTCTATGAAATACCTAAAAATACATGTTGTCTGCCTTCTTTTTTAACTGTCTCTTTCAAAGATAGTTGCATCACTGTGGCTGGAAAATAAGACTCTTTGCAAATTGGTGACTATATCTTTCTTATTCCAGCTGTTTTCCAGAAAATCTGATGATGTAGCTGATAATTAATGATGTAACTTTTCCTATTGAGATGTAATGACTTCAGAGCATTACAGGCTCTCTGATGCCAAATAGTTTTCTGATATAAGTTGAAAAGGCAACACTAAAACTAAAGGTAGTAGACTGATCTACACCACACAAGTGACTAGCCAATATATTCTTTCCCTATATTTCATTCCACTTTTTAATATTGAAAATCTTGAGGAAAAAAAAAAAATTGTGTTCATTTCTTCTAGTGGTTCACAGTGTTATCTCCTATGCTTCCTTACAGGAATTTCAGAAAAAATATGTGACACAGAGCTGTCAAACATGAATGAAACATTCAGGTATTTGTCATTTTGCCTGTATTGATCCATCCTTAGTCTGTCTGATACAATTTTCTTCACTATAGGCAAATCAGGGTAGTACAGAAGAGTCAAAAGGAGCAGAATATGGAACTTTCACTTCTTGTATTTTTAATTTTCCATGGATGTACAAGATAAGTTGAAGCAATTCAAAATAATTAAGGCAAGCTAAATCATCACATAGTGTAAATTGCCATATCAGTTGATGCAAATCAGTTTAACCTTGTGGCGTTTATTTCCTTCAGGACTTAACCCAGAATGTATGAAAAAATAGGATGCCTAGATGTATGTCTACATGAAAGCTGTGCTGTTACCCAAGATTTGTATTTTGCACAAACGACAAGGAATAAAAGTCAACCCACTATCGGATGCAAACTGCATTTGAGAAAATCCTTCATAAATTTTTAAAATTCTAATTAAATGTTTCCTCAGAATTATTTTCTAAATCACAATGAATTAATCATCCTTGGGGGTTTTATTCCTTTTGAAACTAACAATTTTTAATGCCAAATGAAGCAAATAACTTATTTATAATACATATGATAAGAAAATGTTGGTATAATAGAAATGAAAAACATTTAAATGACCTGCCACAAAGAAAGATTTTAATATTTGTGGTACCTGTATCTGAACACTGAGGGTTTAAAGAATCTTTCTGTTCTTATGCTACTTGTGCTAAGCACTATCACTCTCTGAGGAATTCTGTTTAAGTCAGGTGGGAGAGACATGGACATGCAGACATGTGCTCTGTAGTTTGAGTACCAGACAGAACAAGACACTTTTTGTCTTTTAATACAGTCCAAAGTGCCTGTGTCTGCAGCTGTGGCTCTACCTTGTTCATTTCTGTGAACTCTCACGTGAAGTCTGCACTCTGGACAGAAGATGTGGCTGGTGGCCTGATTCATTCACTGCTGCTGCTTTCTGTGAAACACCCTAGATGGCTTTTTTTAGTCCTCATGGTGTGAAACTCAGGTACTCAGGTACTGAAACACTCCCTGTGCTCCAGGGTATCCTCTCATCTGCCATGGGCATTTTTAAGCAATCCCAATAGTCTCCATTTATCTCCTTTGTCCCCACAATATGACCACAGAACATGATTAGAGATCTAGACGTGGTTTTTGCTAACCACAGGAGAAGATAGGATTTGTAGTGATTCTGGACTCAGGACAGGTATCAATTGCCTGAAAGAGAAAAGTGGTCATGAGACACTTCATTGTTCATGTTGCTTATGAGATCTCATTCCCAGATGCACAGTAAAAATAGCCTTCAATTCAAGGATGGTAAAAATTCAAAGGCAGCAACAAAGGAAATAATTGTGCAACTCAACTATTTCTTGTCTATGTCAGGTAATGCTGATCTCTTGTTGCTACTAAGAGAGAACACCAAAAACATAATTTCCTTTCTGTTCAGACCAGTCACAATAGAGAACTAAGTAGTAGATATTTGTGTCAAGGCTGTGATAGGAGGAGAGTTCATATGACAGCTTTGAATCACTTAAATCATGCAGGCTTATGTAATAAAGAAGTGGCAGAGGGATTTTAGCCTGAGGCCCTACAATTTTGAATAAAGAAGGACAGGCATACAATATGGTCAGAAAGAAAATGTCTTTTGTGAATTCCTAGAAATTTTAACAAAAATCCAGCAATTTTTATTATTTCTGTTAGAAGCTCAATTATTGCTCAATAAAGCACCCCAGAGATCTTTAGTTTTTGTAAAAGTGAGTTTAATGCCTTCTCTCAGTTTTGGAGGAAAGCTCAAAAAATCAAGAGGATTCTGTCAGATTCACAAAAACACAGATATGTAGTAGGTTTTATTGCTTTTAAATGTCAGAAAATTTGTTTTTCAACTCCATGTCATTGTCTTGTATTCATGATCTGCGAAAGTTCAGGATCACAAATCTGGGCTGATCAGGTGGTGATTATGTTATCAGGCTCCACGCTGAAGTTCTGGCTGGATACTGCTAACCCTAAAAGTGCTGTCTGTTGGTTTTACCTTTTCATGTCCCACCCACTGCTGACCTCATGTCAATCATGCACTCTCTCCTGTTGTTTTCCTTGTCCTGTATTCAGTAGTCCCTCACCTGTCCTTCCTTTCCTTTCTTTTCCTGCTAGCCTTGTACTTAGTAAACAAACATTTAATAATGTTTTAAAAAGGCCAAGTCCCTCTGGTAACCCCTTTTTCTACAAAGATAAAAATCTCAGGTTGTATTGCAAGATTGTGATGCAAGCCACGGTTTTGTTCATGCTATTAAATCACTATTCTTTGTCTTCTCAGTTCAAACTCTAAGGCTTAAATTCATCTCAGCAAATGCTGATGTTGCTAGTGTAAATATTCAGCTCTGAGCTAGTTATCACAGTTTTCCTTTAGAGAGAATGCAGAAACAGTCAACTGTAGACTGTGATTCAAATAATTCTTACACAGAGACCAAAATAGACTAGAAATCATTGTTTAAATAATCCTGTTATTTTCAAATGACCATAAAGAGAGACAAGGATGTCTCTTGGAATGAGTCTCCGCAATTTGATAAAAACTTGATGCCTTTATTGGGCACTCTTATAGGTACCCAACAGCATGCCAGGAAGAGTGAGGCTCTCCACAACAGCCCAGGTTTTTTTGTTTATATGATAATAATCACATGTGAGTTCTATGTGCATCATAACTCCTCTTTGGTGTATGGATGCTTTGGCCAGACTGCTCACTCTTTCCAGGTTTGTCAGGATCCCATTGTTACCTCAATCTTTATTCTGGAATTAGTTTCTTTCTTTCCCTACTTGGCTCCAGCTTTTCTGAATGCTTTTCTTGACTTACAACCTTGATGCTTCTGTTGTCTTGTTATGTGGTGTCAAACGGCTCATCATGAAGTGATAAATTCAAATTCACTTGGAGTAGAAAATGTTTAAAGAAGTAAGGCTGTGATATCCTAAGCTTTCCCTGAACCTCTCTGTTCAGATAGCCATCTAGGAGTTGTACTGCTACCTCTGGAGGCAGTGCTGTGCCCCTGCGAGGAAAGCTCACTTCTCTAGATATATGGCAAGAAAATCCATAGGGAATTTCAAGGGACAGAGCAGAATTTAACTGAGGAGAATTTACTGAAGATGGAACTAGGAGGTATCTGATGACTGGGCAGGCAAATCTGAGCCCATCCATCTCCTCTGAGTCACCTGTTTCTTCTCAGATATATTCCATATGGTGCCTTTCACCCAGAAACAGTTCTCATGGCGTGGAACAAGGGCAAAGTATGTAAACTGCAGGCATGGAAGAAGAACATTTGATAACTGTTAAAATAGTTTAGACTAATATAACGCACACAAGGATCACATATTATCTGCTTGACATACCTATTCTATATGAAGCCACTGAAGGCTTCCTGTGGGTGAATATAGCTCTGAGAGAGAGATATGCATGTCTTAGCAGAATTTGGGTCTGTACTTTTACCAACATGTAATTATAAAAGGGTAATCTGGCAACTTATAGCATTAAAAAGTAAGTTTCAATGCACAGGCTAATGATTATGAAAGATAATAGGATTTGCATGCTAAACAGCTGGCCTGAATTAGAATGTATGAACAATCTTTAATACTAGAAGACTTTAGCTCCTATTTTACAGCTTTTAAAATTTATTCTCCACAAAAAAATCACAATTGTTTGTAATTGTTTTTTGTATATGTGATTTATTTGACTTTACTACCAACATATTTTGCCTTAGGATAGCCTTGGAAATGAACTGAGTCATCTTGGTGAGTTTTTCCTGATGAAATACCTCAAAATAAATAATCTTTCTAACAGTTTTATGGCTTGCCATCTGTACTAAATACATGTCTAAGAAAAAACACTTCAGGCTAAATGTAAAGGAGGCTTGGGAGGTAGAATCCTTAGCAATCTAAGAGCCTGAAAGCCAGCCTGAGAGCTGGGTAGAATGCATGGTGCTGTTAGAGGTATAAATTCCTTGTACTGTATGTGGGGAGGAGCAGGATGCTTCAGACAGCTGGCGGAGAATTCAGGAGAGAGGGTCTGTCTGGTACTGAGGTTACAGTTCAGGACTGCTGGGCATGTCTGCCATATGGGATTCAGAATGTGTAAATTACTCACTGAAGTAATGTATTTAGATGTATAAAGATAGATCAGCCTTTGTTTAAAAATAAGACAGGTTGTGGAAATTAGACATTTTTTAAATGGGGACCAATTTTTTTCTAGGTGTCACTCAGACCAAGGTGTTCATGGACCTTTTGTGCAGTGTAACATAACATGTTCATGCATAACAACTCATAACATGTGAAAATAATGCAACAAATCCAAATGTTTGAAGGGATACATTCAAAAATCAGAAAATGCAAAGTTCACATTAAAAGAGAAAATTTATTTTAGGGCATGACAAAAATGTAGTGTGATAAAGAAATTATTAGCTATTAAAAGAGAATGGCTGGAAGCTTTAACAGTGGGGATATAGTTCATGGCAGGAGATTTTAAAATAAAGATTATAAGTTTTCTTATGATATATGATATTTTAACATTGATAACAATAATATGAAACATGTGAACACGAACCACTGTATTAGAGAAGGGATGGTGCTTGGACAATCGTAGAGAAGATAATTCTAGGAAACCTAGGAGAGAGAAACAAGGATGAAGACTGACAGTAAGAAAGAATGAAAGAAAAATTGGAAAAGGGACACCTGTATGTAGTAATAAAAGGAAAGGGAAGTGGGAACTTGGAAAGCAGAACTAAAACAACACAGGAAAGAGCACAGTGAGAGTAAATGTCACTGCCTGCCAGCAAGGTGGAGCTTAAGGGGTTTTCCTGTTTGATCTGTTTTCTGAAGGGTCTCTCGGGCTCAGTGGCTACAATGGGAGGACAGTGGCCTCCATGCCCCCAGAAAACCTTTCCATTTTAAGTCCCTATGTTGTGTTTAAAGATAAGTGGACATAAAGGACTTAAAAGACAGCTATATAATGGATGAATACATTACTATTTTTTACCAGCAGAGGCGGCGGGGGAAAAACCCAAAAGAACATAAATTTTGTAATAGCACCTGGAAACTCTGAATACGAAAGGCTACACTGTGCTTGATATTGCACAGACAACAAGAAGTAGCTCTTGTCCAAAGGACATTACTGTCCTGTATGTATACTCAATATGAATTCATTTGGGACTACAAATTACATTAATCCATAGAGGGGATGTTGGCTGTAAAGCCTAATGGTGTGATTCCCATCAGTGATTGTCTGAGTTGTGTGTGCAGTATTAACACTCAGGCCTACAAATGCAAAATTTTAAATCAAAGTCTCATCTTCACAGAATGCAATATAAGTACAGTGAAATGGTAAAGCAATAAAACCAGAAAAGATTAAACTCTATATCTTGCAAGCTGATTTATACACAGTGTGCTAAATAACTGACATAAGAACAAAACGACTAGCATGCATTTTTCATGTGCTAAAGCTATCTGCTTAATAGCCTCTTAGAATATCCAGGACTTCTACCCAAGCAGAAATGAAATGCTGTATTCATTTTGTTATTGATACTTGGGACAGGAATTTTAAACAATTTCCTGAATATTTTTTTCAGTGATGTCTGGAAAATGGCATCTTTCCAAGGCTTTGAATTTTATTGCATCTATCAGCATTGCTTCTGTTAAATTTAGAACTCAAAAGAAAAATTGAGAGACTATTTTTGTTTAAATAAAATTTCCAATAATTTTGGGCGATAAAGGAACTTTGACTACCTGCTATTTTTAGGCCAAGACACTGTGGCCTTAAATCTTTCTTTTAAAGACTCTTTTTTTGGCACACAGCATCAATCTTAAGAGTTTATAAAGCATAAAAGTTTATACAATTTAAGGAAAAATAAATTATAAGTGTATTATACCTTGAAGATCACATTCTGTTCCTTGTAATCATCAGAACACTTTGCAAATTTTTCCTAGAACATTTTATGTCAGAAAAATAATAAATTATTCTTCATATTAGAAACTTTCAGAAATACCTGCTCCCTTGCTGTCCTGTTTTAACTTCTCCACCTTCCTGCAGGACCTACCAGCCTGTCTAATAGTTATTTCCTCCTAGCCCAAATTAAGGTGTCTTTGCCATCCCATTTAAGCAATACCACAATATAAATAGTAGATGTGAATTCATGTAGGCTTAAATACTTGCAAATCTAAGGAATTTAGATTCTTCTAAGAAGCTTCTAAAGAAACTTCAGTGATAGAATATTGACAAAATATTTTCAGAAGCAGAAAGTGCTTGATAGGTCACTGCTTCTTGGTTTGTAATCAAAGGAAAGATTCTGCTGTGTACTCCAGATTACTTTTAGTCTAGTGGTCTCCCAAGCCTTCCTTGCTTTTTTCTCTTCCAGAACTGTTATAAAGTTCATTGAATAAGTTTGCATACTTTTGAATCACTGGACCTAAAGGACTTCTTTGTAGGGCATTTGAGACTAACTGAGGAAGTCCTATAAAAATCAGAAGTTACACTGGATTTGTATAAGACAGCTAATGTACTAGAAAGCTAGGAAATGGCAGATGTGTCCCCTATCATCAAATGGAAAGAAGGAAGGGAGGAGGGGGAAGATTAATAGATCAACTACTATAACTTCAACTGTCATACACAATCAAAGTTTCCCTAAATGCCCAGAAAGAAATGAAGAAAATTAGGAGCAGTAAAAATTTTTGTAAAGCAAATTAATCCTTAATTTGTGTATTAAGACAATAACCTTTCCTTTCACATCAGAGTAGCACTTATTGTGTTAAAAGAGCAGGGAGCAGATTTCATAAATCAACATCTGTAAGGTTTCTGATACTAATAAACATGGCTACTGTATGAATTTTAAAACCCAAATAATCTAATTAAAATATTTTTACGTACATTCCTAGTTTTGGAATAGATGTGAATGTGTGCATATTTGCTCAAGATTCTTCATGGCAGAAGAGACCAAATTTACAAATGTACTATTGGGAAAGACACTACCCTCTAAACACATTTAACAAATTTACATACAAGACTCTTTTACATTTAACAGGATTGACAGAACAAAGGTCATCCTCTGCCTCTGAGATAAACCGTTCCTGCCTCCACTTCCTGTAACTGGTCTGGTTCTAAACCAGCGTCTCCTCCTGGGCCCAGGTCTCCCTAAAATGTGTGACCAGTTAAGAGCTGCCCATCAGTTAATGAGAGGTGGAGGAGATGAGGAGTAGAGGGCTTAAACTGAAGCAAGAAAGATTTAAATCAGAAATCAGGAATAGCATTTTAACAGCAGGGTTAGGTAAGTACTGCAAAATATTGCTTGGAAGAAACTATGAAGTCTTCGTGCTTGGAGGTCTTTAAGAAAAGGCTACACAAAAGTCTCCCAGGTGTGAGACAGATATAGCTGATTTGGCCTAGGGAAAAGTCATTAAAATATCTGTTAAAGTCTTTTTAGATATTATTTCAGATATTTTGATTTCTGAGCGTTTTGCTTCTTTTTCTGACAGCTTTTCCAGGTTACAGTATTTGAATGCAGCCAAACATATATTATATACATCAATCAGAGGTAACTGTGACAGCCTCTAAGAATATTATATAAACTGGAATTTGCATTTGCAGAAAAACTTCCTGTAATCACCAAGACAATTCAGTAGGGATGCATAGCCATGACTGATGGCTGAGATTTGCTTATGTGTCCTTAGAATCTAGTTTCTGCTGGTGGATGGCACAAAGGGAAAAAAATTAGTATTAATACATTGCCATATCCCATGTGACAAAATTAATTTATTGAAAACAAGTGCTCTGCGTGGTGTGCTGTGGGGACCCTGGGGATGCTACAGTGTGCTTCTGGAAACACATTGTTTTCCTGTCCTAAGTTTGAAACTGGAACATATTATCTTAAATAGTCAGGTAGATTAAAGGCTATTTATGTTAAAATTTCAGAGAAAATAATTGTGTGTATTTGCAACCTGGCTAAAATGTCCCCAGCTTTGCACAGAAAAATACAGTTTTCAATACCATTCTACTGGAACCGAGGGTCTTAAACCTTTCTAAGACAAATTTGTTTAAAACAGAAATGTTTCTTTTGCCATATAATCACATATTTTGAGTAGAAGAATCAAATAAACATTTAACTCGAGGGAAATTATGGTGAATTTGGATAATACCAAATCCTAAGTTTGGACAGTGTTACTTCAGAATCCAAAGCAGGCACAGGGAAGATGAAAACCACTGGTGAAAGAGTAATGTGGCTGTAAAATGTCAAATTAAAATGCATATTGAAATCCACAACCCTGTAACAGTCAGCAGAGTAAAGTAGCTTAGCACATTGCTATCTAAAGTCACTTTGAATTTCTCACAAGCATTGATCACATATTTGATACCATTGGCATGAAAGCTGCTGCTGCTGTCAATTTATAACCCAGGATATAAAAAAAAAAGTCTTTATGCTGATGAATTTGTTTAGCTGTATATTAAAATATTAATCTCTGATCAACTGCTTATCAGCTGAAAGTTCAGATAACATACAATCTACTTTATGTAATGCTGATTATATAGATATCTGTAATAGCTATACAATATTGAAATGCTGACAAAAATAGCTTTCAATTTACCTGACTCTCCTTGTCAGACTGTGAAGGTGAATGCTTTTTTACCCAAACTAGTTCTGATCAAAACCAGACTGAGGTCAACTGTGGGACAGGAGATTGAATGGGTTATCACTAATGTCGATTGAGGGTGATTTGGTTCAGCTGCTGCTGCATTTCAAAGGAGCAGTTGGTGATTGTACAACATCAAAGAGCAGGAAGCAGTTTTAAATGAAGCTATAGCTCCTATAAACTTGCTAATGTGACCATACTCCACATTTTATAAACAAAAGATGCGTATGTGTTAAAACACCATATATTAATGGTATTTTTGTTAAAAGTTCATTTCAGTATGACATGACTGGATGTCACTAGTGTTTGCCCGAGTAACCATTGAATATGAGAAAAATTTTAATATTTGACCCCTGATATTGCTGGTGGCATGCTTATAATTTAAATGATCCATAATGTAGAAACTCTCAGTTACCATTTCACTGTGCAGTAGCTGGATCAACATGATGGCTTTTCCATATTGTGTATATAAATAGGATACTTTAGTTTGTATTTAGGCATAAGAACCATATATTGAAAATAATGAGCTCAGAATAACATGACATTATGAGAAATATATTTTCACTTCATTATATTCAATTTCTTATCTCACTGTATAGATACAGTAGTTGGTGATTTATAGGCTTGAAATTGTATTCAGAGGAAGTTCTTGTATCTCCTGCTTTATAATGCAGGAAATAATATGTTGAGACAAAAATTATCTGGAATTGAGCCTCATTTCTAACAAAACTATAAGTGAAAACCTAGTTTATTATTTATATTAGTCTCATTTTAATTGGGCAGAATAGAATTTTCCAAGTATATATAGAAAAATTTGAATTTAGTGTCATGAGTTTCAATTATGATGTTCATATTTTCCATTTTGCTTGAATTTCTTTTTCACAAATATTATGTTGAAGTCAAGGTAGATACAGGTCTTATTAATAAACGCTGTGCCTTTGAACTTATGGGCAATGATTTTAATCTCAAACTTCTTTTTCTCCCAATCACCAGCCATTCTACTACTACCAGTTTATGCTATGCTTTGCATTAATATCTGAAATAAATTAGGTCTTAAATTTTGATCTCCACTTACCTGTCTTATTTGTTAAAACATAAGTCATAAAAATCAGTCTTTGCTGCATCATATGTGAAGATCGATGTTTAGGCCGTAGTCCTCTCCTTTTGCATTGAGGATAGCATTTTTGATCCTTCCTTCTACTGCTTCTCCCAGTGCAGTCTTCCTGAAACTGATGACATCTTCTAAATGAAATAAATCTCATTTCACCTAGTTAAGATTCTCCTTATCTAAGCCAAGCTGTAATGACTTTACTCTCCAAATGAAGCACACAGAAGTAAAAGTACAGTGCTATCCAAATAACACTCTGGTGCTCAACTCATTGCTTCTTTCTTTTGGCAAACTGGTGGCAGTACATTCAGTCTGCCAGATTCTGCCAGTTCTGAAACCATCTATTAAAATGGAAGAATAAAGAAGTCTTTTCTCTATAGGTTTCTAGTACGTGAAGCAGAGCCCTTCCCATATCACTTCCATGAGCCTGAGTGGAAGGCTCAAGAAGGGAGACATTCTTATGCATCCTTGTATAGCTTCTCGCTTGACAGCAAGAGAAGGATTTGCAGTCTCAATCTCTTTCTCTGAACCACATAATTTGTCTCCAAAATTAGAACTATCCTGCTATTTTGCTTTTTTTTCTTCTCAGAAGTGAACCCTCCAATTATGGACAGCTGAAGTCCTAGACTTCCTGCAGTTTCTCTTTAATATGCTGAGACTAGGTTGCCCCAGAGTGATATAAACCACATAACTCTCATCTCACTATCCTTGATTACTATCCCTCTACGTATTGTGAAAAAAGGCCAAACAAAACTCAATACAACTACAGCTTCCAAACTCATGAGTTAATAATGAATACCCATTTCTCCATTCCCTCAACACAGTTTCTTATGCGTTTTGATATGGCTTATTTTCTAAGATATTTCTTAAGATTATTTCTCTCAATAACAATTCTTATTTTAAAGCACCTTGTTTAGTTTCTTATGTTGTTCCTACAGCTTTTAAAATCAAGAGAATTGGGTTCCTCTTTAATCTCCTTTGAAGCTATTGGACTTTTATAAATATAATTTAAAGGTTCACCAGTTTCCTAGAAAACATCTGATAACATTTATTGATGCATGTTATGTAGTCCTGCAGCTTTGTCTACTTTAAGTACACCTAATATTTATACAGCCGATTCTTTTCTATGTATACTTCTGTTCCAATGACCCAAAGAATACTGATTCCTGATTGGTTCACAACCACCTCCTTCTTCTGTAAAGACATAGACAAAACAGTTTTGCAAAAATACTGTGAAACTCAGCACTGATACAAACTCTCCACTGCTTCTTAGTGGCACAAACCTTTTGTTGCTAGTCCTTTGAATAGATATTACTGTAAATTAGTTAAAATGAAGAATCATAAACTGGAATCATCCGCTCCTCAAACCCCATTTTTGTATCTGTTTATCTTGCGCTATTTGGTTGTCCAGAAAGTTGCCAGTCCTGTCCTGAAGGTTGCAGGGAAGGCAAGACAAAGACAGCTGACTGTGTCTGAACTACAAATCATGAGCAGCTATCTTAGTCTGACCTTTCACTTTTCCTTAACATTTCCCTCTATCTCAGGAAAATCTTTGCATACTATTTTTTCAAGCTTTGGGCATGCCAACCACATTCCACCTAGGGAGCAGCAACTGTATTTTACCCTATAATTTCCATATAATAGATGTTATAACATCTGTTATGATATGAATGTAACTTGTCCGTTTCCTCTAATTTTACCCAGCCATCTTTTCTCAATTGGGTTTCATACCAAGGCAATTTGGTTTGAGTTTAGGAATATATATGAAGATATCACCTTGCTGAAGCATGAAATGAAATCTCTTGTACAGGATGGAATATTCTGAAATAATGTTCCTGAACTACTAGTGACTTTGGGTGACTGTATAAGGCTTGACCAGACCTAAGGCAGCTGTGCCGTTTCCAGAAGCTGTAACTTAGAAATCTTCCAACAGGGCTAAACTAAAGGTAATTAAATCTATACAGGTATCTGCATTTTAGGAGCACAGTGGCTTATACTGTTGGTACATTAGTAACAACAGTAATGGAAAAGGTTAAATGTGTTTTTTATCCAGAGAACCAAACTCATTACTGAGAGACACTTCTAACAATGTATTTTCCTGCTAAATTCATACAACTTACAGCATGGAAATGAACAATTACATTTCTGTTGCCAGAAAAGCATACACATTAGTTTGTTTTAAAATTAAATTCTCACACCAGAGAAAAATAATTTTTATCTGCTCAGAAATATGATCCTACTTTGCAGCATGTTGTTTCTATACTCTGGTATCTTAAGGTGTTCTCCATAATATACTAGGGCTTTTGATAAGTAAGTCTTCCTGATTATCTTCCCTGATGAGTTTCATAGTACTCTTGACTCTAAATTGTATTTTTTCCCCTTGTTTTAAAGAGTCTCATGCGTTGTCAATTTTGTTTCTAATTTATAGACTTCTAATTTATAGACTTTGTAAGTGACCTCCTGTTTCTCATTTGAAACTGTCAAGGATGAGACCTTGCTGCTGTCTAGAAGCCAAGAATTTAAACCCACAGCTCACTTTTCTCAAAGATGATCTGGCCACAGTGAAACCATTGACAAAGCTCCTCCTAATGACCATTCTTTGTGCATTTTTAAAAAAAGGTCATGTTCAGAGGCCTTTGATTCTGTAACTCACCTTGGCCACAATAACAACAATAATAACATCTGCTGCAATTATAAAAGAAAAATACTAAAGGAACTTAAAAGTAAAAACTGTTTAATTATTCTCTTCAAATCTGCAAATAACTAATGAGAGTTGCATAAACATCAGTCTAGCTTGCATAAGGCAAAAAGAAATACGGAAAGCTCTGCACCTTGATACGTTCAAGATATAATATTCTTTAATTCAAACCATGCTACCCATGAAAAAGCTATATTGAAATGTCTGTGCATTTTTGATCCAATTTCTTATTCATGGTGTAATGCTGTTCTCTTTCTTCACAGTCACAAAAACGTTAGCATGATTGTGAAAAGTATATGCAATGTGTCTGCTGTAACTCACACAGCACTAACACCTGTGGATATTTTTGCTGTTGAGCTGGCGAGAGAGCCCACAGAGAGGCAAACTGAAGGTTCCCTTGGTCAACATGAAGGTTTTTACTGATTTATAAATTTCCTTATTAATTACAGATTGCAATGTTTGAATGGCTATTATGCTTTGGT
The DNA here is from genome assembly GCA_013399945.1 of Ploceus nigricollis. Classification (NCBI taxonomy): domain Eukaryota; kingdom Metazoa; phylum Chordata; class Aves; order Passeriformes; family Ploceidae; genus Ploceus; species Ploceus nigricollis. The sequence goes on along the minus strand of VXBC01005863.1, from coordinate 369,283 downwards.
AAAATTTATGTTTAGTGCTAAATAGTCAAGTTAGTGTTATGTTCTCATGATTCTCATGATCTTTTAAAAATAAAGTCTTCAGTGTGCAGCTGATTGCTGTGTCAATGTGGACTCTTTAAGGTGCTTCTGGGGAAAAATGGATTGGCAGATTCTTGCTCCTCGGAGGCTACAGGTTAAATATCAGAAAAAGATTTAACTACTATTATAATAAGTCAACATGTAGCACCTTTTAAAATATTTAATTGATTAATTGATTAATTTGATTGATTTTTTGATTTATTTAAAATATTTAATTGGCCACTCTAACAACATAGTCAATATAAAAGACAGCTGTTCCTTTTAGAGGTGTATCACATGTATGCTGGAGGAGAAGAGACTGATCTGTGATAGCCCTTTGCCTGCCTTATGCCCCTTTGCCCGAGGACAACCTCTTCCTACCATTCCACAACTTCTGAGAAAGCAGCTGTGCTGCAGCTTCCACTCACAGCATAACAAAAATCAGACACCTTATCTTCTTCATACCTGTGGCATTCAGCATTTGATTTCCTTGTCAAAGGATCAAATATATTTAAAAGTCCTGGTAATCTTCTAAGAAATTTTTCTGTGACTATAAAAGGATATTGAGAAAATTATGTTTTTAAAAAAACTGTTTATTTTAGATTATGGGTTTTCCAACTTCCTGTAGTATCTGTACAGTGCTTATTCTTACACATTGTTCTCAAATTTTAGAGACCTAAACAGTTCAGCGTCAGGGAAATTCATTGTTTATACAATACTTACAGTAAATAAGTAACTTCCCTAAAGAAGTTAATTTAAACAGGTATTTTATGTTAGAGATTCTCTTGCCTTTGTTCATGATTTTAGAAAAAAATATTGTCTTATATAAGGTTACTAATTCTACAAAATACTGATGAGCTAATCAAGAACACTAAAACAGAATTTGGAAAATCATACTATTTAGAATGAAAATCATATGTAATAAGAAATCCATAAGGATGACTTTTGGTTCCTGGGTGAGTCATTAATGGAGAAAGTGCCAAATCCAACCAGCAAGCTACTGGCAGTAAATAGATTAATTAACTCTAATGACAATTTACATAATGTATTGAAAAGATAGTGCTTAAGCAGGGACATCTGGGAAAAGGTAATCTCTATGTGCTTCAAATGACCTGATTCCATCTCAGAAGAAATTGTGGGGAATGGAGAAGCTTGTAAGAAAAGAAAAGATTTTTGTAGCTTATCAGTTATTATACCAGTTTGTTAATGCTTTCACAGGATTTGTTTTTCATTTATGTCAACATGAAGACAGCTGAATGGAGTTAGTGACATTCAGAGTTGAAAAACACCACTTGTATTAACCCCAGTGTGATAGAAGTGAAGATCTTAAATAGAAGGCTGCACAGGAGTATGAGATTATCCCAATATTTGTGGTACAGAATTGTTGATATCACCTATGTCTTTAATATAAGAAATCAAAAGTGTGCTTTATGTGGCTATAGGTTGGTGAATAAACCATACAGTAAAGTGGAACTTGACACTTGCTGCAGACACATACTTTTCTATCTTGGTATGCAAGATGCTAAACAGCAATGAAAAAGACAGGTATGTATGAAAAAAATCAACAAAATTGTCTCAAATTGCAGTCAGTATGCTCCTTTACACTGTGACTGTAGCTTTCCTTTCAGTTTTTCTTACATAGGTTGCATATTGAAGTACATATAAGTATTTATGTCTTCCCTTCATACAAGTTAAAGAAAATATTTGTCTTCTTCAGAGAACCTTCAAGACGGTACACTGGTACAAAAAAGCACAATACATTTTTTACATTTGCTTTATTTTGTGGTGTGGGTTTTTATTTAAAAAAAAAAAACACAACAAAAAAAAAAACCTACTACGTTTCTAGTCTCTTATGAATGGTTGGATTGTTAATGTAATCAACTTCTTCTGAAATGAACGGCAGACTAATGACTAGGGATGTGTGCAGTAACCCACGAATAATTCCTGTACCCAGCCATTACTTAAAAAGAAGAGGGCAGCTTTTTCTGTGGGTGAACCAGCAGTAATTAAAAGATGACAAATTCATGTAAATAACAGTGTAAAGGTTAATATAGTCCTTGAACAGATCTAAGCTCAGTACCAGACTTTTTGGAAAGAGGGAATATGCTTTTATATCTGTATCCAGGTCATTTGTACATAAAACAAGGAAAATGGCTGTGAAATAGTCCCTTTGGGCCACAGGATGCATTCTCTTCCATCTCTGGTTGGAAAAATTGTTACACAATATTAAACAGGTAGTTTGAATGTTAGCTACATTGCAGATTGGTGAGCACACTCAGGTTAGGTTGCCAAGGAAGTGCTAACATAGAAGGGATATGACTGGGGAAGTGCAGCACTGAGATCTGCTGAAGTGTAGGATGTGATTGAGAGCACCCAGTGCTAGGGGAAAGTGACTGTCCTGCCTTTGAGTCTCACCTGGTTTATCTTCCTCAGGTCAGAGGGTTGGTCACCTGATAATACTTTGCTGCCATGTGTAGTCTTCCCCAGCCCCTGCAGAGAAGAGGGCTAATGGGGGTCTTCTGGGCTTCTCATTAGTACACATGGGAGATGCGTTGCCAGCCAACCTGAAATCTCCCTAAGCATATCTATTTAGGCTAACATCCATATTCAGATGACTCCTGGGCAGGCAAGTGAGGCACCCTTCTGTAGTTCAAGCCACCTCTTTTTCCAAGTGTCCCCAGGAGTTTGATCCAGTAACTGTTAGCAGAACTTAGCTGTCAGTGTTAGCTGTCCAACAAGTGCTGACAGATCTGAATCAATTCAGAATGTGTGGTGGCAATCATTGCCAAGTAATCATAGCACTCATGCTGGTAAAGGGAAACCTTCTCTCTTATCTCTGAAGAGATTTTAATCCTTTAACCCTGTTTCCATTTAGAAAGCCCTAATCACTGCTTCTGGGAAGAATGCTCCAATTCTCCTAGCAGGTAAAAGCTAGGCTTGGCTCCTGTCTGGCTTAGTATTCATTTTCTCAAATACTTTAGGAGCCAGAATTCAAATTTTTTCTACCTCATGCTATGCAGATATCACCTACTTGTGTTCTCTCTTGTGCCTTCTTTTATTCCTGGTTGCAATTTGACGTCATTTCAATATGAGACACAAGGAACATTATTATCAAGGATAGAACCTGAAGTTCAAGGATACTTTCCTTAAATGTGTGGTTATGGGAGTGGGAGGATAAGCTCTAAACAATCTGAAGCTGAGGAAGACCTTATTTGTCACCTCAGGGAAATGCTTTTATCTTCAAGTGTTCACACAAGGTGTAAATTTTCACCTCCAAAAGGAAGCTTGACCATGGCATAATGAAGTACTGATCCCCAGTTTTCAGATTTCAGGAGAGTTGAGTTAGGAGAGCTCAAGAGACAGACAGGTGCAGGGTTTTTCCAGGTTTTTTTTTTTTTTTGCACTGAGACTAAGGGTATCAGTTTAGATGGTTTAGATCTGGAAGATATCCAGTAAGTCTGTAAAACCAGAGTGTTCAGTCATCCCTGTGCTATGATTTTAGGATTATTTCTGATAAAAGGTTCATGGTTTGCTTTGACAGCTATTCAGTTTGACAGCTAAGAACTGTCCAGACTTCTGCCAGGGGTTCTAAATTCAGTGGGGTCAGCTGAATGTCCAGTCACTGTCTTGGGGACTCCCTGGAGTAGCATTTCAACCACAGTAAGCAGGAACTAGGAAGCACTGGTGAGTGAGCCAGGGCTGGGGGACTGGAACAATATTTACCTGGTGAGAGAACAAGCAGGAGCACCAGAATGGTGGGAGAGGAAAAGGAAGAAGGAATTTATGACTTGCTTCCCAAAACACAAGTTTAAGCTTAACACGCTGATAGGATGTGCTAGATAGCATGGCAAGCCTGACACATTGAAGCAGGATTACAGTTTGGGGAATTTAAAAATCCTGTTTGGTGCTAGCAAGAAAAAAACTTTGGTCAGAAAAAGATTGCTGCTAGTAGTTGGAAGGGAGGAGTACTAGGATGTGGCTGGTCTGCACATAAGACTAAAATAGATGATACCCTCTTATAGACTCATTAAACAGCCATCTACAAAATATTTGTCCATTTTCTATGTTAATATAATTTTCTGATGAAAGAAGAATGGCTTAAATGAGTTGACTTAATATCCTCACAAATCTTGGTCTGAAAGCATCCCCCTGTAGCAGCAGGGACTGTTTATACCTGGTCAGTTCACAGAGGTGCTCCAAAGAGAACAGCAGGAGCAACTCAGAGCTGGCTTTAATTTCACCACTTTAGTGGTGGTGTAGGTGCAGCTGGGCAGGTCTTAAGCTCCAGAATGATGCAAGACATATTGGTGTCTTCACAGTGAAAGTGCTGGTATTCAACTGTAGGGACAGGATTTCCTTTTTGAATTTTAACTGTATCAGCATTTCTTGCTATTATGAATATGTCTGCATGGGAAATTAAAATCATCTAACACATCAGAGGGAATTAGTTCTGGCCAACAGTAATATTACATGTTTATTTTCAACAGAAAAAGCTTTTTTTCTGTTAAGGTCTTTTTTTGTACTTTCTGGTTTTGGGTTTTTTTTTTTCATTCATAAATTTGGCAAAAAAGCTACATGCTGAAATAAATTTACAGAATGTGCACATCTAGCAGTTCTTACAGTGTACCTAATGATAACTGGTCTATTTATGCTGTTATTTATTTCTTGTGTGGGCAGGTGTCCAGCTCAATATTGGTGGGAGTGTGAGTGTGCATGAGCAGAATTCAAGGTAAACACACAACTGATGTCACTACAGAAGAAGCAGATTCTGTTATAACTTTGTGAACTTTTTAAAAAATATTAACTCATTTTGGATGACCTTTAGTGATCATTTATTCTGAATGTTTCACACTTTCTGGCAAAAGATAGCAAAATCAGACAGCAAACTACAGGAGTAAATATCGTTTCCCTAATCAGCCCATCTGGTCAGGACCTGGCATTTCAGTTGGGAAAGAAATTCTGACATCCTAAAAATTAATTGCATTATGAATCAAAGGGAAGCAGGAACTTCAACTCCCTTCTCAGCTTGGCGACCTTACAGCATGCTCTTGGACAATGTTACTTCTTGAATTGGTTAAAAGATATTTCAAACGTATTATTTTGATTCTTTCATACACTTACAGTAATGACTGTAAAGTATATATTTAGGTTAATATAAAGATTGAAATGAACCACATAACCTCAGAAAGGAATGACAGCAATATTTTATTTCAAAGTTTTTCTTTGAAAATTTTGTCTAGTCAGTGGATTCTCCCAAAAAGTAAAATTAGTTAAAGCTTCATGAGCTGATGCTTTTGGAGGAAATTGTACTATTGAGGGATTTTCAGTCAGCACCAATTACCTATCTGGATACCCTTTGTTTATTTAGATTCCTTTTTTTTTTTTTCTTTTTTAAGATATAAAAACCCAAGGAATTAAAAAAAATAGGTATATAAAGTATATAAAGAATGAACACAATCTCATCTTACAAAGAAGCATCCACGACTGGAACACAAACACGTTATTATTAAACAGGCTGTTTGTACCAGGGGACTGAAATGGACTGAATTTTGCTGCAAATTTCAAAGAGCGAATGATTTTTACACCCTTGAAGTGAAAAAAATATCCCCTACCTATGGGTCATGCAGAAGTGGGTGTTAACAACTCTGAACTGCAATATTATTTTCTCAACACTCCATGCTGCAGTGGTTAACGGCAAAGACAAGGGATGGGAAGAAGCATATGGACCCTCTCCCCACTGTGCTGCTCAGCAAAGTGAGCTGTCTTCACAGGAGAGGTGCTCCTCCTCTGGCCTCCTCTGGACTTGCTCCCATGGGTCCGTGTCCTTCTCATGTTGAGGGCCCTGGGCCTGGTTGTAGTACTTCATGTGGCATCTCATGAGGGCAGAGTAGAGGAGGAAAATCACCTCCCTTGATCTGCTAACCATAGTTTTTTTGATGAAGTCAAAAATGAAGTTGGCTTTCTGTTTTGCAGGTTCACACTGCTGAGCTTCTCTGCCAGACAACTCAAGGGTATGTAGGCCCAAACACAAGGCTGTAATTGGCCTGATTTAGTGTTAGCATGAGTCCCATTTCCAGCAAAAATATAATTTCGGTGATTGTGAAATTTTCTTGGAGAAGATGTTGTATAATTAATGTGGGAAAAGTCATAAATATCCCATTCACCTCCCTTAACCTTCTTCCAGTTGAGGTGTTCCCTTTCACATCAGCAAAATTACGGGTAATCTTCAATTTTCATTTGATCAGGCCTTAAAATTTCAGTGATTTTTGTTCATCAATTAAACAATAATTGGTTTCGGCATCCTTGAACCTTCAGCTATGGGCAATATGAATGATGAGAGGGGGCCTAGCTTAAGCAAATGGGAAAAGAGAAGAATGAAGAAAGTCTTACAGAAGAGACACTTGTAGCTGGTGATATTTTGCTGGATTCCCCTTTCCGGGATTGGGGACAGAAAGAAAGTAGGTTTTTCTGCCTAGTGAAATATGTATCTAGGAATCAGTTGTGGTGTTAATAGCGAAGTTTATGGAGCCAGTTCAGACTACCTCATCCAAGGTCATGGTCCTGAGCAGCTCATACTGGAGCAGCAGTCATGCACCATTCACTCCACTGCTTTAACTTTAAGCTAAAAATTTTTAAATAACTGTTCTATAATTGTTGGGGGAGCCCAATAGCACATGATCCAAAGCACACTGAGACTGGTGAGTTTTCTCTCCAACTCCTAACAGTTTTACTATATATTTGATACATCAAATATATAGTCATTTGATTTCAGTCTCAGTGAAGCATATTTTTACTCAAGAGATTAGAAGTTTTTTTTTCAGTATCTGTTAATAAAATGTGGATGTTTGATTTTACCAATCTGTTTTTGTAATGGATTGAGTTCAAATTACAATCAGAGTTTGAAGATTTCCCTGGTCATTTTGAAATACTGCTGGGAAATCTGTCAACTTATCCTATTGCTTTCTCAACGATTATTGAAGTTTAGACAAATTACGATTTCAGTTTATGACTGAGTTACATGACTTGAAATAGCTCTTTCATGTTTTAATCAGAATCACCATGCATAGTCTCTAGGTCATTATCACAAAAATATGGAGCATTTTCTTGACCAACTGGGATTTTTGCTTTTCTTTAGAGAAGACTACATTAAGTACAAAATTGTTTGCTTTTCTTTATATCCTATTCCAGATATAATTAGAATTCTGCATTATCTTCATGATTACTGCTATCTACTAGACAAAGTAATGGACTATAAATTTGACGTATGAGTATGTTCCTGTTAAGAAGAAACACACATACAAATTATTTTGTCATTAATTTGCATTTAGTGGTATCTTAAATACTTCATATCTCTGTCTGCAATATTTGAAAAATTTATTGAGCAGCCCCATAGTAAAAGTTTACCTTTTGCAGGACTGACTTTTAAATTCATTTTGTAATTAAGTTAATTGTCTGTGGCATCTGAATGCTAAATCTAATTACATAATTAGATATCTGCATTATTAACTAATCTGCAGTGACATAATAAATACATCCTTTGAATTCCCTTGTCTTTGTACATTTGATCTGCAAGTTATTTGGTGTACAGTTTATAAAAGAACATATATTTCAACTGCTTTGTTATTCTAAATTTATGAATTTGAGATAAAAATGAATGATTTGACGTATGGTTATTTAAGCAAATATAAGCTAGCTACAGGTGATTTGTAGCACGTTTCTTTAATATCACTGAAATGCAATGAATTGTTTTTTGTATGAAAGCATTACATGTGAAAATTTCTTCCAAAACGTTATTATTATACACTAGGAAAAAAAATTATATTCATAAGGAAGCTGAAACATTCAGGTGAGTCTGAAAATGCATTTAATTAACATTTAAGAATCAGTAGAGAGCCGATGAACTTCAAAGAGATATTAGTCAGCTATTTCTTAGATCAAAGCAACAATGATAACACATGATGACAAAGACAGACTGAAAATTTTGGACTCAATGTGGGGAAACAAGTAATTAGATCCATGAGATGAATTATAGCAGAGGTTTTTTAGTAGCTTTACAATAATACTTTATAAAATTGGAGATATCTGAATGGTGAGCAATCATTGTCACTCCTTGCTCTTTTTATCACAAACATCCTGTGTATTTAGGTGTGCAAACCAGACTAATTTGAAACAAAAATCAGAGATGAAGTTTGGTTTCTAGGCCCACATATATTTCTAATTGTTACAGTATTTAGCACACTAATAAGGAATGCATTTCTCTTTATGCATTGAGGTATATTTATTTGTTCATAAATTAGTGCTTAAAAATGATATTAGATGACATAGGACCTTCAGAAATCTGGAATTAGGACACCATATAACTATGGTGGACATTATCTACTTGGAAGGGGAGTACAAAATGCTCAATTTGAAGATCACAGAATCATGGAATCAGCTAGGTTAAAAAAGACCTTTGAGATCATCAAATCCAATCTCTGACCTACCTTGTCAACTAGACCATGGCACTGAGTGCCACATCCAGTCTTTTCTTAAATACCTCCAGGGACAGTGGCTCCACCACCTCCCTGGGCAGCCCATTCCAATGCCCAATCACCCCTTCTGTGAAGACATTCCTAATGTCCAACCTAAACCTCCCCTGGTGCAGCTTAAGACTGTGTCTGTGTCCTCTTGTCCTGTCAGTGGTTGCCTGGGAGAAGAGACGGACCTCCACCTGGCTGCAACCTTCTTTATGTAGAATGTGATAAACTCACCCCTGGGTTTCCTTTCTCTCCAGGCTAAACAAGCCCAGCTTTCTCAGCTGCTCCTCACAGGACTTGGATTCCAGACCCTTCAGCAGCCTTGTTACCTTTTCTGGATATGCCCTAGCAGTTCAACACCCTTACTAAATTCAGAGGCCCAGGACAGGACACAGAACTCAAGGTACAGCTTCACCAGTGCCAAGTACAGGGGAAGAATGACTTCCCTGCTCCTGCTGGCCACACTGTTCCTGATACAGGCCAGAATGCCATTGTCCTTCTTGGGCACCTGGGCACACTTTTTTGTGGTCCTTTCTTCACTAGCAAGGCAGTTCTGCCTATGGAAACATTTTGACTGTCATGTTTCTCCTATACAGAAAATGGCATTGGAACATCAATGTCCCTTACGTGGGAATTGTGTGACACAGAGATTTATATCCCAAGGCTTTGACTAAAGTTGAATTTAACATACTTTACAAAATTTCTATGCCTCCTTTTGTCTCTTATTTTTTGATAGATTAATTGAATATCACAATATCCTTATAAGTGAATTACATTGTTATATAATTTATTAGCGGATAAGACACAGTCACTCAGCTGGTCTTCAAGTGATTCATCTAGATTAATTTTGCTAGGTTTTTATGTTAACTTGAATAAATTACAGAAGTTCCTGCACCCTTGGAATTTTTTCTTTTCGCCCCACAATTTTTAGTACTCTGGCTGTTAATATTATGATAGTTTTAGAACAGAGGTTGTCTATTTCTGCATTTCTGTCCTTTATGTGGAAGAACCTTATTTGACCCTCCAGGCACTAAAAATGAAATGAAAATTGCAGAAAATTTACAGACAAATAAGGGGAGCACAGAAAGACTATTTTATATATATTTAATGTCTTAGAAAATTCATGGCAGTAATAAAGCAGAAACGAAGATTTTTCTAGTACTTTTGCACATCTTTTTAATGTTTGTGCTACATGTTCTCTGAGGGAAAGCTGAACTCACAGCAACTATGTGTTGAGGATGCTGGCTAAGAGATTGTCAGTGTAAAGGTTTGTGAAAATTTAGATAGAACAAAAGGAGAGTCTTTTGAAAAGAAAAATAATTTCCTCAAATAAAATGCTTCACATTTGACATATACAAGTTCAATAAAAGTCAGACAGTAAAACCATTCTCCATGTTTATTTTTACCTTTACTAACTTGGATATTCTTCCTCTAAAATTCATGTCTCCTGTTCCAGGCAGTTTCTGATGCTGCCACAGAAAAGCATGATTTTGAAATAGTAGCCATTTTCATGCATCTCCCTCTCTCCCATTCAGTCAGAGCAGATGTGTCGTTGCATACCAACCACATGCTGGAAATCTGGCAAAGCTACAGCATAGATCTTAAGTCAGCCTACACAGAGACAAGAATCTCTGCCTATGCCCATGAATACTCTGGGTCTTTTGCTTCTTGGGCCCAATGGTGCCTTCTGAATGCAGATCAGCTGTGCAAAAAAGCTTCAAGCTACAAAATAAGCCTCAAAGTTGGCTTACCTCCAATACCATCTGTGCTTTTAGATCTTAAACATCCATTCAGATGTATTAAAGTGTGAAAATCCATTGTTTTTTTTTCTAGCAGTTAAAGACAATGAAATACAAAAGGGGAGAAAAACCACCTGCAGCCCAGAAAAACCTATTTTTTTTTTTTATTGAAGAGAGTATGGGGACAGAATACCACTTTGCTGTTGGCTGTACATGTTGTATTTCCTTGGTGAATGATGTGTAGACTGATACTATGTGATGTATAGTGACTCAAAGGGGAGTTTTGAATGTAAAAGATGTTATTCTGAAGTAATAAAATAGTTACATGGCAAAAAGGCAGGCAGTTGATTTTAAGCCAAGTGTATGCATTATATCTTGTCATCATTATGGAAAATGAATTTTTATGCTCCTTCACTTGGTAGATTCTGAGGTCTCTCTTATGTTCACAGACAAAATCCTAGATGGTGCAGAGTACTACTGCTGCTGCTAGTGCAGTATTTATATTTCTTCATGAAAATAGTCGATCTGTAAGGCAATACGGATAGAAGGTCCATACCTATGTATGATACTGTATATACATAAGAGATAAAAATCCCTCAGGAATGCAAAAAATGCAGTCCTATTTCCTTTAGAGAATTTCAAATTAGTCACTATATTCTATATAAAGACTCAGTCGTATGTATTGTGAGTAGTCGAACACTGTGCCTTTTTTCATTGTTTTTATAATATGCATTAAAGTCACATGTAAGAATTCAGCAGCTAAACTCCCCATGTTTGGTGGAAGTCTTGGCACTGTGGCTACTATAGGCTCTGCTAGTGACTGTATCTTCACTTTCTGTTCATTTAATTGCGTGTTGCTTTACAAACACCTACAGCACGTCAAGTCAAGTGTGAAAGAAGATATAATAGCTACATATGTTTTAATTCTACAAGTTGTCATTAGGTGGAATGCTACAGCTTGTGCTGTGCAGGCAAGCAGAGAAGACGATGAGAACAGTCCATTAAGACTGACTTTAAGAGTGTAGGATCTGTAAGTGTTGCCCATTTTGGAAACTGCTTAAAATTACTGGCCTTGCTGCAGATTCTGGGATGAAGTTTTTCAATACTGGAGCCTTCCTATTTTTTAAAGTAGCATTCTGTAGTAAATCCTTCCTTGATGCCTGTTGTTCTACTCTTCCACAATTATTTCAGAGATATTCCTGCCAGTCACTTGTCAATCCTATGTCTATTTCTCTGAGAGTATGAGATTGATGAACTGTACAAGTATCACTGTCAGAAAAGTTGCCAGTGACTTGTCTCTTGTGATCTTCAGTTGTTGGTTCCCCCTTGGGCACTCTATAATGAGGAAAATACAAATTCTTCTCAATATTTCCCTACTTTTCTCTTCCCATAATTTTTCTTTTTTATTTCTTGTTGATTATATAATACCCACTCCTTCAGGCTGCTGAATTGGTGGCCATCATGCGTGCTTGTGGTACATTTGGAACCACCAAACTCTTTGATGCTGCTGACTCCTTCCTATGTTGGATTGAGGCAGTAGAGAAAGATTTAAATTAACAGTTACTTAGTCTGGCAGCGCAAATAATCTGAACTCATAGAAATGCTTCTGGCATTTATATGCTGCTCCTCTGATGGAACTTTCAGCTTTCTTGGCTCTTCAAAACAAATCTTTCCTTTTGGCTGTCCAAATTTTGCTTGAAATGGCATCAAGTTAAATGGCTGTTACCAGGTTGAGAACTGCTTCCTCCCCTGCCTCACAACTGTTCCCTGGGCATTTGCAATATGATATTCTGCCATGTTGAGGTGGAAGCTGGAGTTAAAAGGTTTCTCAGAGCCTACACACAGGTACGAGGAAATTTTCGTTATGTAGGTTACCATCATTAGCCTACTGTTTTTTAGAGATTGGATGTGTAGTTAGTGACAGATAATTATCACAAGGTCTTTTCTATCCATTTTACATTCCTCTTCTTTCTCTTTGCAAAAACTTCCTTTTGACAGAACAAGCAATTAGTATTACTTCAGCTTCATGAGTTCTACATAGTCTAGGAAGTAAAATACTATTTTCTCTATTGACAGATGATAAGACTGAAATAGTAAACTTCAATGGAGATTTAATAATTCAGGCCTTAACTTAGAAGTATTGCCCTGCGACCACAAAAAAACTCTTCATATTTTAACATTTAGATCTGTGATTGCTACTTTCAAGCTCTATTTATTTTTGACAGAGATTAATTTTTTCTTTTGTACTTAGAATCCATCAGATAGGGGTGATACCCTTCAACCAGTGAAGATTTGTCAAAGCCTTCTCTTGAACAAGAAGTCTTTTTTAGCAAATAGTATAGCCCCCAGAGGAAACCAAGAACATCTGGAAGGTTGGCAATGTGTGTCTTTCATTTATGATACATGTGTATTAAGTGGTTTAAATGGAAAAAGAAAAAAGTTCTGAAGTCTACATTTCTGCACCATGCATCTAGGGTCCTTTACATTTCTGCAGTGTCTGATGATGTGTTGGCAATATGTGGCATTTGTAGGATGCATAATGCACCTGTGGAATGGAGACGAGGGAGTTAAACTGTAAGAGTGGAAAACATTGGAAGCTTTATTCCTGATCACTGGCTCATTGTCATACATGTGTTATTGATTTGAATAAACATTTTTTGCTCATCAGAATGACATTTTTAAAAAATCTTATAGGCCGAAAGCAGAAAAAAATGGTACAGTAATGGGGATGCGTGTCATCTAACTGATACTCCGGGCTGCTGATATTTACAAAAGGAAGAATGTTATATATTCTAATATGTTTGTTATTGAATTGGATGCTAGATCTCCTGGTGTCCTCTGCAACTTGTCAGAAGTGAGTATGATTGCAGACATATTGCAACAGGGAAATGCTCTCAATTTTAGAAATGGAGGTTGATGGTGGTTTGTTAATCTGAGGAGGTCTGCACCTGAGTTAGACTTTTTTATGTATTCAGTTCCTTTCTCTCCCCATTTTTTTGGTCTGTAGCACATCAGGATTCTAAAATAATTTATCTATTAATAAATTAGGTTTGAATTTTCAAGTTGATAGATATTTAGATTCTGGTTCACAGAAGAACTGTAGATGGGAAATGCTATTTTATCCTTACAGGTCCTTATATGTAACAATACAAATTGTTCCTAGAACACCTACGAGATGGGAAATTGTGATAAGGATCTGCAGGTAAAAAGCACAAAACTCATAGGTTATGAAGTGACTCTGTATTTCCTTACAGGTACAAAACCCCACTTGTAAGGATTGGAGGTGAATGTTATAAATGTATTTTTTACATCAATCACTTAAAATCTGTACATTTTCAGCATTTAAAAACGTAACATTTAAAATAACCGTTAGCTTGAGACTTTTCAAATCTGTTTTTTCCTTCTGGTTCTTGCTGCTTTTACCCAAAATCATACACGGCTTTGAAAATTATGGCATTAAACATTGAAACCATCAACACATTTTGCAACTTCTTGGAATTTTTAGGCCTTACAGTAAAGGCTAAATTGAAAGAACACAGTGCTTACCAGCTCTTCCAATAAAAGCATCCCTGTGCCTGTGTCTCACACCAGTGCAACATGAGATTGATGAGATGAGATGACATGACATTCATCCTGGGGGAATACATCAGCTGGCAAAGACCTTCACCCACATATAGGTCAGCTCTCTTTTGAGCAGACATGAGATAATTGCAAGAGGTGTGAGAGCCTACATAGCTGGGTCAGAGGGTGAATCTGCTCTCCTACCAACGCAACTCTCACCCAGAGTAATATTTACATATATGGGAAAACAATTTAACCTGATGGCTTCACAGATGAACAAAAGGCATGGATTTAGCCTGGTGTCTTTGCTCCTCAACTGCCTATGAGCCTAATTGAATTTTAGCATAATTAAACTCACCATGTACTGACAGATTGCATTTCACACTGCCTCCCATACTGTGGCAGGGGAAAGGACTTTGCTTCAGGTGCTATTGCCTTTTCCCAAGGGCCTGAATAAATGGAAACAGGAGGGGGAGCTGTGGGAACATGAAAAAGAAAGGGAATTATTACTTTGCTTTCAATAAAGGAGGAAGAGGAAAAATTTCCATTTGTTTTAACCCTACTTCTGCTCACCTGAAAGACAACATTGTTTGACCCAACAGAACAGGGACTAAGAAAGCATAGGGTGGCCAAATATAAATATTCTGGGCAGTGAATGAGACACTATTGACACATGAACAACTGAGTGTAAAGAGCAGACAAGAATAAACATAGACTGGAAATATGAAGGTTTCCATTTAGAGCAACATTTTCTGCCTCCTAGTAGAGGAAGCAAAATTTTAAGCACTGTTAAGGTAGAAATTGGCAGGTCACTAAAAGGTTTGGTGACTGAATAGCAGGGAATTTGATTCAGAAATCCAAAGTTCTCCTGGGCTTTTGTGGGTTTGAGGAAGGAAAAGTAAATCTAGCTTGGTGCTGTAAACAGTCCTCTAGGATACCTCAGTTTCTATAAGAAAGAGCAGATTCACAAGAAGAACCTGGAAAAAAACCCAAGCTATTAACGCTGTACTTATGGAGGGGTGAGTCCTGCTTTAAATCTGTGTCCTGGCAAGGAAGAAGGTGGGGGCCTGTGCCTTGCACATGGGCTGTAATTGCTCTCTGTATGCTGGCCTCTGAGAAGGGAAGAGGGCAGCATTGCTGTAGCAAATGCCTGAAATACCCTTATTGTTAGCTTGTAAAGGAGGATGCACAGCGGTGAATCCTCAGAGGAGTTAGGTGCTTCTTTCTGGCACAGTTGGCTACCTAATTGTGCTAGGAGAGCAGTCTAAGAACTTGCTCAAGTATTCTTAGCTGTCCCTACTGCCCAGCTTAGATGGCTCCCTTGGCTTTGCTGTGCATGCAATATGCCCATGTTTAAAGCTTTAACTATGATTTCCAAAGGTCTCCATGGAAACAACTTCAGCTACCAAAGCTAGCACACCTGTCTGGAGTGTGATCATCATCAACACCTGTCATTCCCTAGAGAAGGGAATTACCAGCATCACTGGCTGCTACCCAGAATATGTAGATTGTGCTGAATTCCAGCATTGAATTCATTTCTACACTTCATCAGGGCAGCAAAAAATTCAATACTACAAAGAAAATCTGCCCCAGTCATACAGTAGACAAAAAAAGCCAAGTAATTACTCACCTGGTGAAGGACAGAAAGAAATATGAGTTTCTTCTAAAATTACTAAGGTATTCATATCCTACTGTGCTAGCAGTGATATTAAACCTTCCCTTGAATAGAATACATGGAAAGTCAGTATAGTGTTCCTTACATTCACTTAACAGTATGAAAGGGTAAAATTCAATAAATGAAAAATGCACTGCAGACTTATGAATTGCTCTGTTTTTGTGATATGATTCTTTCCTTATGGTCCTTCATCAGATCTTCAGTCACAGTTATTTTGCTGCCATTTAGCAAACATTTCCCCTTTTAATAACTGGTCACATATCTTGTTAATCAAATTCGGTGAGGGCTATGGTGAAATGACATAGTAAATGTATTAAGCAATATAAAATTGGACATAAAGTTAAAACTATAGTTCTGATATTAAAAATAGTTCAGTAATCAGTGTTAAGAACATTTTTAATGATGTTAGCATTGTTACGATAAGAAACTATCTTAATGTCAAACTGAAATAGCTTTTTCTTTTTTATTTACACCTGTCTTGCAATGTTTTATTCTATACAATTTACACACAAAGAGTGTACCCATGAAAGATGGGATTTTACAGAATAATAGTGGAAGAGTAATTGAAAATGTTATTTCTACTGCATCATACAATTTGATCTGCTTTTGTTTAATTCACACCATAGCTAAATAATTTCTTCCTTCTCAGAAAAACATTTCAAAATATTCTTATTCTAGTTGCCCTATGTCATTTGTTGGTAATTGTGTGGCTTCCTGAAGTGAGATTTTCAGCTAAAATCCCTGTTGTCTCTAATTAATGGGGTAATTTTATTCATTATTTGTGGTTGGAATGAATAATTTTAATGCTTAAATGGGACCTTTTAAACAGCCACACAGTTAACCTCTTTTTTACCTATAGACAAAAAGAGTAATAACTGAAAACCAGAACAAAACCTACCTCTGCCACTTTCTCAACTGAGGCTGTAAGTCTGCATTTTTAGCTTGACAATGGGATTCAAAACCAGCTACCTCTTGCACACAAGCTCAAAACTGTCTTTTCCTCAGTGATCAGTGATTGTATTGACAAAGCCAAACTCATGCTGTCCTGCACTTACCCATTTGCCCTGGACTGTGAGTGAATACCAGAGCAAGAAAAGCTACATAAAACCTGCACATACATGGAGTGGATGCAACAAAATGGAAGAAGCAGGTGCATGTGTTGTACTTTCACAGCAGGGGAAATCCAGGCTTCAGGCTGAAGACATGCTCATAATTAAGTTTGTTGTAACTTTCTGTGCTCAACAGTTATTGTTGCCAGTGTACCCTGATGACTGAGGCTGGTAAGGGTGTTAACGGGACAAAGCACAGCTTTTCTTATATATCTGAGTAACACAGACACAGACTCTTGCATGATAATGCCTGTAATAATAAATGTTCACTCTTTCAGGTGATTTTCCTATGGTATGACTTTCTTAAGAAAAGCAACTTTTTATGTTTTAAATGTTACGTCATAGGACAGAAGTAGTGGCAGTTTTGCCATACAGTAGGGCTTCTCTGTTTGCAGGAAGTTTGTGAAAGGACTTCTCTCTGGGCCAAGAGGGATACTTATGTGTTACTAAAACTGAGTTTGGAAGAGAGAGAACGAAGTGGCTATCCCACAGCTACTGCACCAGTTCTGTGAGAGGCTGGAGGATGGTGCTGGAGAGGCCCTCATGTGATTACACATTTGTATAGTTTAAATAGTCTTCTAAAATGGACTGTGGAAAGTTTCCTCTACAAGAGGATGAAGTATTTAGGAATTGTGCAGGATAGCTTTGAGGGGTGGATCATGCTGTTTAAATGTCTTCATCTAATGATGAAGAAATTCTGTTAGAAGAAAACCAGCAAGGATTAGAAAATGCTGAACTACTAAGATGCTAATTGCTATTTCTAAGGACAAATATAGGTATCTAAATAAAAAATAACTAAAAAAAAAATTCTCCCTGAAAAGAGGAAACTTATCCTGGATTAAAGAACTACTGTGAACTTTTTTTTACAGCCCATTTTTCTAATTTAATGCCTAGGCCTTATGAATTTATTTTAATGTGGGCCATACTTAATCCTAATGCTAAACTCTGGCTATTAAAGATGACTGGACAACGAATCAGCTTGTATCTACTATAATTTTTAAATTAACAGTGACAGGACCCATCTGCAGATGAGATGAACCCCTTGCGAAGAAAACAGGTATAATGGAAGTCTTCAAAAGAGTTCAATGTCTTTTTTAGTAGTACTTTAGAAAATGCCTACTTGCAAAACTACCAGCATTTTTCCTTGTACTGGATGCTCTGATAATTCATCAGATTCCATGGAAGTGATTTCTGACTGTAATTCTTTAAGAATTGTTTATCAAGTTTCTTGTCACAGGTGTTTCCTTGTGACCAAAGTTTCCATGAGATAAACTTATAAATGAACCCATCCAGCAAGAATAAAAGATTGTTCAAGACTCTAGTAGGCCACAAATTGGATTGCTGAACAATCCTCTAATCTGTTGTCTCTGTTCTTCTTTCTCTATAACTAAGACTAGGGGAAAAAAAAGCAATGAGCTGCTGTCAGTTGTAATTATTCCCAACTCAGATAAAATGTCCTGACCTGTGAGAGGCAGGTCAAATGTCAGAGAAGGCTTATGGGAAACACTAGAAGGGTGAAGGATTCTAAATAAGCTTTGCAAGTATTTACCCCTTTTGTAGAAAATAGCTGTGAATTTCTAAACCAGAAAAAATATAGAAAATGTCATGACATGTCTGCAGTGACCCTGTCTATACTAATCTCTTGTCAGGCATATGGATGAGTTAAGTGGCTTAATAATTATTTTGCCATCAGAGATGACACACATTGATGCCTCTTCAGCAGACACCTTTTTTATGTATTTTACGTCTGGATTAGAACAGCTTAAGTCATGATGTTTAATGCTGTCTGTGTATATGCATTGATGATAAAACTTGAACCAACATGTTTTAATTTGGATGAATTTGCCCATCATTCAGGTCTACCAAGTAATTCATTGTACAGGCAACAAAGTAATAGAATGAAAAAATGAATAAAAAATAATTTTATTATTGAAATGAATGAAAAAATGAAATAATTNATTGTACAGGCAACAAAGTAATAGAATCCCAAATGAAAAAAAAAAAAATTTTAAAGTACAAAAAATTAGTACTTCTCAGAACTACATTGTTGCTATGTTTATAGGTTGTGATGGTGTGATGGTAACTATAATATTTATTTTTTATTAGTTGGAGTAACCTGTAATTTATTTTTTGTTTAATGTTAAAGTTCAAGTCACTCACTTGAAGTGAGAGACTAGAAGGGACTTGAACTAGCCACTTGCTTATGAAAGGAGATGATTGGATAAAATGGTTGCTACCAACTGAGAACTGAAGCATCAGATCCACAAGTTTGTGAATAGAGCCTGAAATTTTTTGTTCATGGTGGACTAGTCACTCTTATGTATGATACAACCATTTTTCACTATTAACCCCCCTTGCATTTAGTACATAAATACAGCTGAAGCAGTGTGCCTAGCTTGAAGTGAAGCAGGTTAAATGTGGAGAACACGGAGCATGATCAGCACTTACAAATGCTTCAGACTTGAAGTCGTTATTTTTTATGTATCATTAAATAGGATGTAAACTCAGGCATATGTGTCAAGTAGTGAGAACCAGGATATTCAGTCCAATCTGTAGTACCCTTTATCTTGTACCTTAATATGATTTCTCTGCTTATTTATAAATCATTAAATGCATACTGAATGTCTTTAAAGGTGAATGGTTGCTGGCTTGCAAGCACAGAAGAATCTTGTTGACTTACAGAATGAATTACTACTCTCCCAGTTCTTATACTGCTTCTGTAGCTCCCAGTTCTTATACTGCTTCTGTAGCCAATACAAAATATCCTTTCCTTGGGCATTCTAATGGAGAGGACGCTTTGGCTGAATTCCCCTCCTCTTTCTTCTGAACTGAATGGTTGTCCCAATGGTATATGGTATGGTGTATGCAGTCAGAGAGAAGTGACTGTTAGTTCCCATCTGGAATCATTAAAGGATATTGAGTTGTTACTTGTTCAATTCACCTTAGTCTGATTCCACTGAAGTTTTAAGCAAAATGTATGATATACTGAGATTCTGAGGAGAGCAGAATGTATTGCAAATAAACAATTGCTGATTACTTCTCCCAGAATATTAAAATATAAACCAGTTATCTGTTGAGTCATACCAAGATTGTTTTAATTTTGCTGCTGCTTCAAATCCATTGTAAGTGACCTTACCATTCTTTCTGTAATGCATCATAAATGGAATCACTAATTCTTTTAGAAAAGTATGTAAAAAAGAATCTTCAATTTTAAATGAACATAATCTGTATAGACATTATTTTAAGTAAATGATAATGCATCCCACAGTATTTTTCTCCTAGCACTAACCACCAGGACACTCGTGTGTCAGGTCCTTCATCATTATTGTTTCTTCAATGGCCTTTTATCTTTACTGTTTTAGCTGACATGTCTCCCATTAAAACAGTTTATTAATGCTTAAAGTGCAAAAGTCAGGTTGATGTAGAAATTTTATAGACTTTTATACTCTGTAAAGGCGTTCTCTGGAAACCCATAACTTGTGGGCCATGGTTAGATGTCTATTCAGACAAGAAAAACATGATAATGAATTTCAGTAGTGTTAGAAGGATTGTTGCTTTTCAGTTTTGAAATTTTTGCTTTATTGTTAAGATTATACTAATTCTAGGGGATTAATAGGCCAGCTCTGGCTCCATCTCAGTTATATGGGACATTTCATATGAGAGGTTTCATCAGGAATATTGGTCAGGTCAGTGGGACAGATTTCCCGAGTGATTTAATGGGATTTGAACAATGCTGTTTTTTTAAAAAAATTGTTTCAATATAGAAATATTGTTTTGGTAGCTGTCCACCCATAAACAGTCTTGATTATTAACATTAGTTCAAATGGTTGATTGTTTGCTGAGTTCATTCCAATACTTTCCTGCTATAGCTATTACAGCTACAGAAAGAAGCTTGTGATCAATAAACAGAAACTTTCATTTTAGACATCAATCCTTTATTCATACATATCCAGATTTTCAGCCTTCTAGTACTTTTGCTCACACCTCTTTTTTTCAATGCATGGTAGAAATAGATTGAAGTCACTTCACCAGACCTTGACACACCACAAAACTAGGAAACAGATAATACTGCATATCACAAGAAAGTGTAATGTTTGATGTCATTTTAGCAATTCTCTAAGTACTACATGGGCAGCAAGAAGGGCAGGGTCTGCCTTCTGCTGCTGTGTGGAATCACTAATTCTCGATTCTCTGCCCTTGATCAAAGCACCAATATACAAACGATGTGGATTCTTTGCTTCTTTTTTGCCAAGGTCGGGATTAAATGCGCGAGATGGTATTTCTTGTTCGGACTCAGATGTTTATTAGTTCTTACCTATATTACAGTCTCACAAACTGTGAGTTTTACAGCACTTCACTCTAACAAACTAAAAATGGAGCCCTCTCTCTCTCTTTCTCTCTACAAGGCCTTTTAAGGATCAACTGTCCAATAAAGAAATGGCACCTAAATTATTTCTATTTTTAACCCAATAACTAATCACTCGTGTCCCACAATGCAGACTTTTTTATCCAATTACACAATACCACCCAAACCCATGAGGAAGAAGGTGAAGAAGGTAAAGAAGAAGGACCACCCTCTGCCCTAAAACTTCCATCTTGCTTTATATATATTACTATTTTCTAAAACCTTAAACTCTAAGTTTTCCACCACGTGATATTACACACTTCTATTCAAACTGCACACCCATAATCCCAGTTCTATCATTCAATTTTGGAAGCCTTCTCCACGGCCTCAGGTCAAATGCACTGGTCTCTTGGGGGTCAGTGTCTGTCAGCACAGAAAGTCTAAAATTCTCACAAGCAAGGGTTCCAACACCTATAGCCATAGTTTCAATATGACTATAGGTCATATTGAAATAGGAGATGGCTTGCCGTATTAGAGTGGATAATAGATAATGTATTTTTTGCACACTGTCAACTGGCACACATTTATGCAGGAGTTTTAAGCTACAATATAATAAAATAAACTACTGTCCTTGGATGCCTTTCAATTTTCCAAACTGGGCTCTTCACACTTGAAGTGACCAGCTGGGGAAAGAAATTCATACACTTTTAAGACTGCTGCTTCTGATATATAAGGAACAGAAGTACAATTGAAATTTGATGACAAAAATTTTGGCTTTTCAATGCAGAGCTTCCATTTGTTCTTTTCTTTGCTTAACACACAGAAGTCAGAGTATAAGAAACTAAATTTCTCTTATGTCTTCTGCATCTTCACCAGCAGTTAAGTAGGTTTCTCTGAATATCTGTATTATATTAATTTCAAATAATGATATGAAAATGTTTAATTTCCGGTTTGCATATAAACTTATTATTATTTATATGATATGACTCAGGAAACATAAAGATTCTTGGAAAGAGTCTGTACAGAGATGTCATCTCTTCTAACACTGTCCATATCTCAGTGCTTGCTTCTCACTCTAAAAGATACAACCTTGAAATCAAAATATAACAACCTTGATGTTATATGAAGTACACAGCTATAAAAACACACAGAACTACTTTGTCATTGTATAATTATAAAATAGTAAAATAAACTCCGTAAAATTCATTCACAAGGAAAAAAGTAATTGAAATGCTATTTTTAAGAGCAAAGAGATCGATAATTTGTGAAACATTTAAATGATCAGTGTGACAACTTTTGTTTATGCCGTGTAAGTATCGATTTTTGAAGTATTTTTCCTGCTGGTTTGAATCCAAACCCACTAAAAATAGAGAACCTTAAGATAAAAGTCTTATGGTAGTGTCAGTTATTGTTTCCACTATAAAACTTTTTTATCATATAGAACACTCAAATGTCTTTTCACAGAGGAAAGAAAAAACCCCAAGCCCAAAAGACATTGCAGAATGTGTAGAGGTTTCAATATCTGCAATGGCTTTTAGGAGTTATTGAAAAAAAGAAGGAATTTTTACTGCCTTGTAATTTGTGAAGTCACTTTTAATCTTGACTGCTGTACGTAGCTATTTCTGATCTGTCGTTTTTCTTGGTGACAAGTAAAAATTCTAATGACCTGAAAGATCTCCAGAGGCACAACACAAACCTGTTATTGATATGTAATAGCTTTCATTCACTACTAAATAAGGGCCCAGACAGACTTTTTTGCTGCAGTTCAACCTTTCTTGTTCTATTTAATGAATAGCAATTTTCTGAATTAAAATAAATATTCCAAACTGTAAACGAAAAAAAGAATATAATGTAAATATATATAATATCAATCTGAAATATTATGTAATAAATACATTAAATAATACATGATTTTGCAAAAATTATTCTAACTTATCTTGTAACCAATTCAAAATTCTGTGTGTGGTTAGGAGATTTGACAGGATAAATATGTATTTGGCTGGAGCAAAATATGTAGTCATGGTCTAGCTAGTCAGTGCTGGCATTCTGTTTCACTCTTAAGTTCTGAAAAACTCAAGGGAGATGACAATTTAGCTGTAACAGCAAATTAAAAAAGAAATGGTATAGTGAGACTTTCTTCAAACCATTATGTCAAAAATTGGTTCTCACTTTTTAAAGAGGACTTGCTCCTAGGGTGATCTTATGATTGCAATTCTTGTTCCATATCTCCATCTTTTCTTCATCCTATTCTCCCTCTGCATGGTAAAAATTTCCCACAAGTGCACAAACTGAATAACACCTTATCTGATGATTATCTGTTGGCTATCAGGATGGGTAGAGATGAGCTGCCCAGAGCACACAGTAATAGCTGGCACCAGCAAGGGCCACTCTGTGCAGTTAAAGTGTAGAACATATGCTTTTGCAACCACATGCTGGCCAGGCTGTTAAAGAACAGAGGAGGCTAAAAAACCCCTCAAACCCTCCCCTCCCCATCCAAGAAATCAGAATAAAATTTCACAGATCAGTTCCCATCCCTTCAAAATGCATCCCAGAGCATTCCATAGTTTGTCATAGGGTCATTACTTGTATGACAATATAATCACTTTGTTTTATAATCTGTCATCCCCTGGCTGAAGGGTTTGACTCTGAGGGTGAGTACTGATGAGGATGTGGAAGCTGCTGGGAAATTCCATGCAGAATGAGGGGATCTGTTTTAAGCTTGAAGCTGCTGCATAGTCTCACTTACACCTGTCTGCCAAAAAAGGGATTTGGTGAGGCACCTCACCACAAAGGCTTCCTCACTCTCTTGTTCTCATCTAGATGGACAATTCCGGTGGCAGATGCAAGTTCCCCCGTACTCCATACCAAAAACTGAACAGGGAATGGCCTGACCTTAGTATACTGTATCCCGTATACTTCATTAGTATACAGAATGAATTGATTAAATTAAGGGAAGGAATACTTAATGAAAAAAGCATGATAAACCTCCTAAAACAACCCTGCCTAATTTTTGTGTCTGACTTCCCAGCAACCTTTGATTTATTTTTCTATTATTAAGAGAAAAAGAAGATCAGAACTCTGATGATAACCATCATTTTTTGAATGGTTATTAAGTATTTAATTGATTATTTTCTGCCTTGTAATGACTGTAATTCTGATTCTTGTACTTAAGATTATATTACTGGGTTTCACAAAGGTCCCCTTATTTTAAATCTTTGTGTTTTTAAGCTTTCTGTTTAGATTTGCTGTTTAGTTTAATCCAGAATGATGAAACCAAAGGAAGGGGAAGGGAGGTATATGATTCCTTTGCAGGCTTAAAGAAATATTTAAAAACATCTTTAATGAGTGAATTTTCTTTTTCCCAAATTTTATATTTTAGCTGTAATAGTAAAATTGCTCATCACTGTAAGCTAAAATTGGAATGGGAAAAAGTCCACTGTGCGACATGCTTCTGTGTTCCCCCACTGAGGTTTTGTGATTTGACATACGCATATACATAAACCAAAAAATTTATACTTTATATTACTTTGATTGCTATACTGTAATTTGTGTGCTTTAATTAAATCAGCTACAAGCTGAATTACTTAGTGTCCTGACTTATTTTGATATTGCACAAGTCAATTAAAATTTCTTGCTATGTATTTCTAGAAAATACAAAGAATAGTGAAGGGATTTTCTCTTTTGGGTAATATTCTTTTACAAAGGATGGCAATTCTTAAAGGACCAGGGGCCAAATTTTCCCTTTTTATTGCATATTCTAATATCTCTTTATACTTTAAAATCTAAATTGATAGAAGTTCACAGCTTGAGCCTAAAAATGAAGGTAAAATACATCCATTACAGTGAGAGGAGCAAAATACCTTTTCTCAGAGAGATAGAGATAGAGAGAGAGAGAGACTAGTTCTTTTGGGTTTCATGGAACTATTACGGTTAATTATATTAATAAAGGTCAAAACTAGAAATTACTGAGAATAAGACCCTTGTGTATTAGTTTGTATAAGCACAGAGTGCCCAGCAGGGCCTACAATTAGGCAGGACAAACTTTTGGTGAAAGAAATTGTCAGAAGCCACATGCAGGACTGAGCACTCTGAGAGAAGTAAATATTCTCGTAATTTTTCCATTTTTTTTTTTTTCTTAGAACTATTGTGGATATTCTCAGTTCAGTCAGAGAGAGAAGAGAGAGAATTCTCCCAGGCCTAGCCTAGCCTGGGAAAGTTCTCCCTTTTCTCTCTCTGGCTGAACTGAGAATATCCACAAACAATGAGTTAAAATTGTGTCATGAAGTCTGGCCTATACTATTCTATAAAATCCAGATTAAGGTATCTAGATTAAGATCATATAATATTGGTTTGCTTGCCCCAAGTTGGGCTTCTCCTAACGGGGGAAGCCCTCCTGGAGCAGTTCTGTGTCAGGGACGAGAGACGCATTGGACTTTTTCGGTCTTCAGCTTCTTGTTTATTGTTATCTTATCAAAACTTCAGCATGCTGTCTGCATCAGACCTTGCATGCCAGAAAACAGAACAAAAATGGCCCCACATGTACAGTTTCAAGGTCTTTTAAGGCAGAACTAAAACTAAGCTACCTAATTAAGAAATGACACCTGGATTATTTTCCCTTTTAACCCAATAACTGATCCCTCAAGGCCTGCAATGTGGATTTTTCTGTCCAATTACAAGATACCACCCAAACCCATGAAGAAGAAGGAAGAAGAAGGCAAAGAAGAACAACCTGCCTCTGCCATAAAACCTCCATCTTGCTTCTTATTTATTTCTATATTCTAAAAACCTGAACTCTAAATTTTCCACCCTGTGATATTACACACTTCTAACCAACTACATACCCATAATCCCAGTGCTATTAAACAATTTTGGAAGTCTTCTCCACAGCCTCAGGTCAAATGCAGTGCTTTCTTGCAAGTCTGTGCCTTTCAGCACAGAAAGTTTAAAATTCTCAGCATCCAAGATTCCAACAATATAATAACAAGGTTCTGCTTCTTTTTACCATATACTGTTAACTATACCAGAGATTGCTTCCTCTGATTAACTGCTACAGATTTTTAAACCTATACTTTCCTAGTCTCTGGGAAAATACTTTTCAGCAAGTTATTTATTTATATAGTTATTTATTTATTTATAAGAAGTTCAGGTTGAGATTGAACAAAATATACTTTCAGGCCTAATTTACCATACACTATATTTTAGCCTTCCTGAAATCACACACATACACACACACACACAAACATATATATACATATATATATATATTCACCCACATGTTTTCAAAAAGTGCACACGAAAAGGCTGGTTTCTTTTAGAACATGAAGAAGATAATCCTTCCATGAATTTTTTTCTGCCAAAACTCCAATGTATAAAATGCTTAGAGTGGCTAGAGTTTGGATAGAAAGTCTTTTGAAATAGCTTTTCCATCTCAAATAAATGAGAGTGTATTTAAGTCAGTGTATTTCAGTCTGTCCTACTGATCCTCTTCTACTTTCTATAAAGAACTCAAAATAATAGTAGGATTAGGAATCAAATTCTTAATTTCCCTTTTGGTTGTCCTTAACCTCCAACCTCCAAGGTCATGCCCAGGCTCTTGATCGATGAATAAATTTGGTTATTATATAATATTCAACTCTATATATAGAGTAGTTTTTCATGTGCCGTTGTAGTCTGGAGTGGATCCTGGAAAAAACAGAGTGAGTGGTCAAGTGAATGAAAGTTTTAGTGTAAAGGGCTCAAAAAAGTCAAAATGAAACTGTTAGTTAAGCCTAGTCCTCATTTTTAGTATCTTTTGGAGTGTTCCACTCTGTAGTATTAACAAAGTTGTTCCAATTTACATATTTTGATGTAATCAATACTTAAATCATTGCTTTGATTGGATACAATTCCCATCTTCATTGCAAGAAAAGTTTAGGGCACGGTAAAACTCTGTGTAACATAAACACCCATGCTGCTTTAGTATTAAAAATATGAGGGGGATGAAACTAATATTCTGCAGAGATTTTTTTCATGGGCTTCATTTTTGTTTGTGTTTTACTTATAGCCTGCTATTCCCAAATCCTCCTTACAGCCGCACGGTCACTTTTGTCAGTCTTGCATCTGGATGCAACAACTGGCATTAGGTTAGGGAAATTTCAGAGGAAAGGAAAATTTGAAGAACTGTGAAAGATCAGCCAGAGTTAGTATGATCTGTGTAAGCTGAGAAAGGGTGCAATAACAGGAATAACACAGGTTGTAATTGGCACAAGTCTGTTCTCTTCACAAAGGTCCATTGGGTGGGTCCTGCTCCCTCATTCATCCTGGACTAGTGATGGGCAGCATGATGTTTGTAAAACAATTAAGTAATTTAATCTGATCTGTGCTATGCAGAACAAAACTTCCAAATGCAGGGGGTTTTGTGAGTTTTGAGTGGTATTTGAAAGGAGAGAGACAGGGAAGGGATTAAAAACAATGAAAGAGAAGAAAGGGAGGGGAAGAAGAGTATTGATTGGCCAACCTTTTTTCTTTGTACAGATGCAAAGTGTGCTGATAAAATGGATTTTATTCTGGTGAATATTCCTGCAAAAAGGGTGATAATATGTACTCATAGATATGCTTTTCTATTTGCAGAAAAGTATCTTTCCAAGGGGAAACAGAGAAGGAACAGCAGAGGAGAGAGCAAGCAGTCCACTAAAAAGAGGGAAGTAAAGGAGTCAGGAAGAGAAGAATGGAAAGGAAGTGACTTTGACAACAGTTTGTAAGAGTTGGGAAGCTCTGTTCTGTGTTTTGTCATCAAAAATTTGGGAGTAGAGCTTATGTAGGGGAGGAAGGAAAAACAAAGACCTGTTATAAGCAGGTCAGACAAGTATACCTTAGACTTTAGAGCCAGTGATGGCACAAAGACATGTTCATACCTCCGCCCTCCCACTTCCAGGAAGAGCACTATTTGAGTGAGAAAATTTTGAAACCTATAATTTCTCCTGCAAATGAGCATTGGAAATCCTGGTAACAGCTAGCGATGGTATTGCAAAGATGATAAGGTATGGAGATCTGTATCTTTTAAGCACATAGCCTTGGGGAAAATTGTTTCTGGTTCCTTGTAGAAGCCCCTCTTTTTTTAAAAAGAGGCAGGAAGAACTTGTCATCTGTTCTCTCCCTTGTCCAAGAAAGATCCCTTAACACCCCTCACCTCCTATTCTTGTAAACCTGTTCTGCAATTTCCTTCCCATTTCCTGTCCTGATGCTAAATTTCAGAATAGTCCGGCTCCCTGGCTGGTCAGTCCTTTCTACAATCATTTCCTACAAGTGCCTTATTCAGCATTCATCCTATTTGTACTATCATGGTTACTCCTCTTTTTGTCTCTGATCCCTCCTCAGCCTCATTCACTTTCCACTATTTTGCTTTCTTCCATTACAGTAAACCCTGGCCTTGTTTTGAAGCTTACCGATAGTTGTTTTCATCATTGTTGCATTTCCTTTACCTCTCTGGTTTTCAGACTCTCTCTTCCTTAGCCAGCTTTATTTTTCTAATTCTCTCCATGAAACTTCATGGCTTACTGGTTCCTTTCCATATTTCCAGTCAGAAAAAGTCTTGCTCACACTTAGGAATAAGGAGCTCATTTTTGTATGACTTAAAGGGAAGGAACTGTCTGTTTGTGACATCAAAGACTACAGTGGGTTCCCATTTGTTTGTACCCTTTAAGTATTATTAGACCATAAATTAAACTTTTATTTTGGTTATAATAACAATAGTTACAGGCTAGCTAACAGCATAAATAACAGTCACCTTCTTCTGGGCATTAAATTAATCACTAAGGGAACAAGTCCCGGAGTGCAAAGGGCTTTCCTGGAAATCATTGCACAATTGTAAGATCTCATCCAGTTAATACTTTCTGGGCAGTGCAGAATGCCTATAAAATGCATGAAAATAGTAATATTTTTTCACTTAATTTGAATTTGGGTTCTCTTGGACTTAAATTCTCCTTACAAGGAGAAGCTATGCATTAATATATATGTAATTACTTTGAATAAAATGTCTCCTAAGCTTTCTACTTGTAATAGAATAGAAATCTTAACTTTATAGTAGAAAAATAGCATTCTTAATGATGTTAATAGTTTCTTGATAATACTAATTACATTCAATCACAGATAACTCTCAATTACTTTTTTATTAACATGCAAAATAATCTATTCTAAGTCAGTTTATTAATATATTTTATAAATGTCTTGATAACAAATTATAACTTACAGTTACTGAATATACTATTACATGTGTGCTTCATTTAATTTATAAGTCAGATGACCTTAACAGAACGACCAAGCTCTTTATAAACAGTGATCGAATTCTTTGCAGAATCATGATGTAGTTCCCTCACTAATTATAACAGCAGGTACTCTATTTATAATATCTGAAGACAAAAATAGTTATTATCCTTTCATTTTCCCATGGAGGTTACCCCACCCCTGGAAGTGTTCAAGGCCAAGCTGGATGGGGCCCTGAGCAACGTTATCTAATAGTTACGAGTGGGTGGCAGCCCTACCCATGGGACGGGATTGGAGTTAGATGATCTTTAAGGTCCCTTCCAAGAAAAACTTTCTGTGATTGTATAATTCCATGATAAGGGCTTATACTATGTTTAAAATACACCTGTTCTTAAAAAGTGGTTTATTGTTAAGATAATGTGTATTCTTTTTTTTTGTTTCGTTTTATCTCATGTTTTATTGTCAGTAAGAGAAGAAGTTAAATAGATATTACTACCTCATGAGACCTCTGCCTTCTAGTCAGTAGTCTACTTAAAGATTATAAAAGCAGTCCTTAATTACAGTTTTTCTGTATTTTTGTTTTTGATAAAGTCAAAACTAGAAAACAGGGTAGTTATTGAAAATGGAAGACAAACACACCAGAGAACTGGCATCTCTTGAAACACAAAATACTCAGTGCAAATGGAAGAAAAGATTCAAGTAATTTTCTTGTCATTCAGACCATTCTGTTTGTTGTTGGTTTGGATATTTATCATAAAAAGTACTAATATCTTGGCATCTGCTAGTTCTACAGCTGTTCCTAGTTTTTCACAGCAGAGGTATGATGCTGAATGCTGTCAAGATGTTGCAGATAAGATGTGCCAAGGGGCAGATGCAGCTATGGAGGTCATGGAGAACCTCCTAGAAGATTTCACACTGCATTGTTGTCTTTTGCCACATTTAGGGGAAAGTAAATAAGTTAACAAGTTGGAACTTTGGATAGAAAGGTTTCCTGCACTATTTTCTAAGTACCACTTCCTAATGGTAAGCTCAGCAGCTATACAGTAGCCTAGAGATCCTAAGGCAAATGATTTTTTTACTTAGGAACTAAGTTTGAAAATGAAAGAGAACTGAGTTCTCTAAGTGAGAACTATAGCTCCTTCATTCAGATGTTTATTTTGGGTTTTATAGGTTTTTGTTGCTGATTTTTACAGAATAGGTTTAGATGTTTTATCAAGTCTGTATAATTCTGATAACTCCTGAAATCCAGCAGTATTTTTGCATGTACTCATATACATGTACTCAAATCCATGTCAGGAAGTATCACATTTCTTTCCAGTTTTTAAAAATTTTGATACTTAAATAATTTTGATTTTTCTAATTCCATAAGGTAAAGAAAGCTGGCTACCATATGAAATATGAATTACAACTAATTAGTAATGTACATAATTAAAGCTATAACTTTGTCCACCTCAAGTTGACAGTTATTATCTTGGGGGAATCCAATTTAATTTTATAAAGACAATGCAAAGATTCTACTGGCTTTCTTCACTGGTTTACTTTTAAGCAGTATTAATTATAGTTTATGATTAAAATCTTTGGCAGAGGAAGCACTGAATTATCCAAAAGCATAAACACTAGCTGGCTCTTATTGCAAGGTAAAACTTGTTTTACCAACAGAGGAACTATAAAAAAATATAAATTAGTGTTACTTGGGAAATTCAAATCCGAGCTCCTCAGTGATGTAAAGATAACAGGTGTGAAGTTTTGCTCTTCCCTCATGTGCAAAAACAGGATGCTTTTTTAAACAGTGAAATAATAATTGATAAGAGATGTTCTCTGATCCTCTCCTTCATAAAGTCTTGTAAATTATCACATATTTTTTAAGAAAAATTTAAGCAACTTTTTAAAACCTGATGTCAAAACCAAATCGTACTTTTAGAGATAATCCCCAGAGGAATGACTTGTAACTGAATAATGTTTTGTCTTTTTATTGACAGGTCTTAGCTTCTTTATGTCTTTCTGTTTGCTCAAATCAACCTTGTTATTTTTTACTTTACAAGAAAGGAAACAGCCTGTAAATCTTTTCTGCAGACAAGTCAATACATTTTTATATTTTCTGGTGTTTTATTTTTAGGGAAGTTCACATGGAGAGGTTGGACATGAAGCCAGATGCCCTGAAGAAAATTCCTAGAGCTTCAGGAAACTGTACACTTACTATCAACTGCTTTGAACAAATACTTCCAAATGGCAAGCTCACTGATGCTTGTCTGCTGACCTGAGCTCAAGAGAGAGAAAGCTCATGATCTGTTGTTGCCTGTGACCATTGATCCATGCTCTGATTGGAGAATGGAAGAAAGTCTGAGGAAGGTGAGAGTGGGGGAAGATCTCAGTATTTTGAAAGTCTGAATGTATATTATATTTAGCAGAGATGAGCAATTTGAGTGATACAGTGATATGGCGTAATGAAAATTATTAAAAGACAACAGTGATTAATTTTAAATACCGAAATAATTTGGCTTCCTATTTCAAATTTTTCTGTATCAGTATGAATCATAGAATCTCACTGCATTGGTGAGGTGAACAAAAACCTTATTCTGAAAATATTCCTGCATAAATCTCTGCAGCCATATTATGGAATGAGCCAGAGATTTCAGCCAGCGGGGGGAACTGCAGAAACAGCCAAGGCAAGAATTACTGTGCTGAAAAGATTATGAAGAAAATTGCCTCTGTATGTTTGTTTGAAGCCATTTTCATCTATATCTCTGCACAAAATCACCCTCATAATGGTACTCATAAGATATTTCCTTCTGTCAACATTACCTGACAGAAAAAGGACATTGGGAACATATTGGAAGCAGCTACATATAAGACTGTGAGCTATCGCAAGAATGTTCTAGTTTTCACGCTTTCATGGATGATTAAAGCTAGATTTTATCTGTCTAGCTTACTTGTGGTAATGTCATAAGATCGGGTGTCAGAAACTCTACAAAAGTTAAGATATATTACAACCATTCATTTCCCATCATTCACCAGCGAAGTTACACCAAAAAAAAAGCTGTGCTCTGTTCATAATAGTTGAGTCTTTTCATTAATTATCTTATTTCCCAGATATTTACGAAGTGGTTTGATTCAGAAATTTTTAAGCCACAGTACTGTATGATGAATTTTCTCTTACCCTGTGAATTTGAACCTTACTTAAAAAACTTGTTCTTTCCTCTTTTTTGGGCTTCTACACTACTGGTTTCTTAAAAATAATTTTGCTAAGTATGTAATTGCAACCATCTTCTTGGGTGTTTTTTTAATCTCTGTGGTGTTGTAACCAAAGCATTAAAACACAAGCTATTTTTAAGGTCAAGGTCAATTACTTAGAAATTACAGCAGCAGTTGAGTTTGATACAAATACTCAATGCCACCAGGGAAAGTTCCTATGGATTGAGAGAGCTCAGTGTTATTTTGGGCTTGAAGAAGAAGGATTTGGAGAGCTTCGTGTTTCTTAGACCTACCTTGATCCTTGGGAAGGTGATGGAGCTAATAATGTTGAAAACTTTCCAAACCACGAAGAACAAGATAATGGCTGGAAATACTCAGCAGATGCTTAGGAAGGAGAAGTCATGACTGATGGCCTGATAACCTTCCATGACAAAATCACCAGTTCACTGGAAACAGGAGAAACATGGGATATCATTTAACTTGACTTCAACAAGACTTTGTATACTGTCCTCCCTTATACCCTCATAGACAAACTGATGAAGTATAGACTCTGTAAGAGGAGGGCAAGGCAGGCTGAAAACTGTCTGAATTGCTGGCTTAAAGGATTATGAGTGGTGACAAAAAGACCAGCTGGATGCTGGTCACTAGATGTAGAGCCCAGGGTTTGGTATTGGGCCATTGTTGTTTGAAATCAGGAAGCGCACGGTTTGGAGTGTTTCAATGGGAACACTCAACTGGGGAATACAGTTCCTAAACTATGGTGGTATTCAAAATAAAATTTTATTTCTAAGACATCCTTTAAAATGAAAGATGGAATTAAATAGATTTCAGTGTGAGAATTCCTGACAAAAACTTACTATTTTTCAAATAACAGAAACATAACTTTTGATTTATTAATCTCTCTCTTTTTGTGTGTATATGAACATTGAGATACGCCAAATCTTTGAAACTTCTGCTTTTTCCTCACTCTCTGGCAATGTGATATAAACTAGTTATGTCAAAACAGGAATTATTTCATTCTAACATGATTAAAGGGAAATGCAGAACACTAAGGCATTAGTACTCAAAAATGTCATGGTACATGAATAGCACGTGTGGTAGCATGACTTCAGAAGTGGTGCTAGCAATTGGATTCAGTTATTCACTTTCTTCAAAGAAGTCCAGTGCCAGGGACAGAATCAGCTGTGATCCCTGCTGACCTCTGTATAGTGGGAGACCCCATGCTGCAGCCCTTGCAGCCCTGGACCTGAACTCGAAGGGCTGTTAAAATACTTATTGGTGCTACCACAAGCCTGTCTTGCACAGGTGGGCACCAGAAACTGAAATGTCCCCTTGACTGCATGGCAGTGACTGCTTGGGTTGCTGCTAGGTCTATGCAAATGTCCAGAATCATGTTTACATGACTGTGGAACATATTGACCACCTGAAGAGTAGATGATAGACTATGCACTATGAATTTAGAAAGCTACACAGCTTGGATCTGTTTGTGCTCCTTAGAACACCATGAATGATTTGGTTCCTGGTCTTACCTTACAATCCTACTGGGCAATGAAATTATGCAACAGGGCAACACTAAGGCAATGATAAGAGGGTTCCAAATCTTGGTACTCCTGTCTTCATAGACACTTTTGAGCCTACAGGATACCACATGAACATCTATGATTTTCCCAGAAAATCTTTGGGGATCTACCTTTGTAGATATTGCCTGTCTTCAAATTTTATTTATATGATACATCCTTGTCCAATAAAAGGTTTAACTGTAAGGAAGAAAACCTGTAAGGAGGATTCTGTGCTCGACTCAGAACACAGGCATGATAACACCAGAAATTCTGGAGACAATAATCTCCAACAGAAGATTATAAAAGATATGTCAGATGCAAGATCATTATTCACAGGAAGTATACTAAAATATCTAAGATATTGCATGTGCTCTTCTTAAACAAATCTGTCAGGCAAGATATTACTGCTCAACTTCATTTTCCACTGTGATGTGTAAAAACCTCAAGAGGCCTCTGTTTATGATGCAAACGTAAAATATTCTGAAAGTAGTCAGTTATTGTAGAACATGGCCCAGTGTGGCTAGCTCAAAGTCAAACATTTTATGTATTCTTTTGCTATTACTCTGTCAGTGGGTTTTAAAATAGGGTCAGATTTTAAATGGGATTTTGAAGCCATAATTTTGACTTGAAACAAGAAAGAATCCCACAGAAGATATTGCCTATTCTGTCTGTCAGGGTAGCTCAGGTCTGCTCTTTCCTCAGCACTCATTTGACTGTAACACCTTAATTTGCTACACAGCAAGCAGCCTAGAAAGTTTATGTCCAAAACATCACCTCAGAACTGCTGTGCAGCTCCTTGCATCCCTGATTACTGTTTTCTACAGCAGGTATTTCCACTTACTGTAGCCCTTTTTTGGAGATGGAATTTCAGAAAAGGCAAAGTGGAGTTTGCTGTTCTTGAGACAAGACAGAGACAAGTCAATCACCGTCAGGTTTTCTAAGTTCCAGTGTCTCAGGTGAGAAGACAATATCTTTGGTATTTTTTCTGCCAGATAAAGACTTTACTAACCACTGTATGTTAGAATCCTTTTTTCTCCAGGGGCTTGAAATAAGCTTGGAATGGCAGACATTTCTGTAGTTTGGTGGGACAAATATTGGTATGTTGGAGGGACACAGCATAAAGGATAATGTAATTGGAATGAGGAACATCACTTCCAGAGAGGATGTGTCTGCTGCTTCAGCAGAGGAAGAGGGAAAAGCTACTCTCTAAGATGCAGGTGAAGAAAAGACAGGACTAGGAAAGCTTAAATGAAGGCTACTAGTGTTTCATAACCCCTGTTTCTGGAAAAATAGCCCTTGTCACCTGGGCAGCCAGTCTAAATCTTCATAATTCCCAGGTTCCCTCACCTCAGCCTCAATCTAGCTAGCAATAAACTGAGCAATCTTGGACACATCCTGTGAAGAGCTGTGTACCTCTGGGCAATTCCAGTGGTCTCAGGGCTTGTTATGCTGTGGTGGTTGCCAGAGCACTGCGTCCCCTCCCTGGAGCAGTTGGAAAATGCTGCAATTACTAAATTGGCATCCCAGGAAAGCTACAACTCTCTGTTAGAGACCCTGTTGCTCAGAAGCAGTGAGGAAGCTACTGAAAATGGTGTCTGGGTGTACACCTGTACTTTGGCATATAGCATGGGTTATACAGCATGGGTTATATAGCACAGAAGCAGACCTCTTCATGTGAAACCAGTCCTGAGTCTGCTCCCAAACTGCTTTGACCAAGTACCCAGGAGACTCTTCTGTTCTGACCCCCTGAGGTTCACTCTCTTGCATAGCAAATTTTTTGATATCCCTATCTCATTTTTCATTGGGAATGAACTTTGTATTGATTGTGGCAAACAGCCAAAGCTCTCTGAGGTGACAGGCACTTGGTGAGAATGAAGAATAGGGCTGAGAATTGTGTGGATATTAGTAGGGAGAAATACAGAAGAGAAAATGGATGGGGAGCTAGCACTTTTTACTTAGATAAAACCACTCCTGTGGCTGTTCAGCCTCGATAAGTAGGTGACTGCTTTCACATGTATCAGAGAGCAGAGCTGTGAAACTGATGGGTCTGATCTTTACAGCTGATGGGAGAGGGCAAAGAGGACTGAGCAGGTAGAGGATCCATTGGGATATGGAGGCAGGCTGCAGTCAAGGTGATGGGAAAGTAGGCTTGTGGCAGTAGGCAGAGTCCCTGGTGCAACTGGTTGGCGTTGCCCTGGGCTCACATCTGATATGTAGAATTTATTGTTGCATCCCATTTTTGGGATACTGCTGTTACCGGCTGTGGAGGCACTTTCTGGGAGTGCAAGCTTCCCTGTAAACCAAAGGGTGGGTGAGAGGTAGATGCTGTGTATGTGGATAATTGGCCTGAGTGGCTATTGCACCAGCACCAGCTCATCACTGTGGCTGTCAGTGAAAGCCTGGCTCTTCCAAAGGAGGAGTCACACTGGAGATTCCTCTGTGGTGTGAACATACAGGGTGTGAGGCCTCGTGTTTTTGCTATGGCTGCTTCAGAAGGAAGAGCCCTGACCTTTTTGTTGCTTTGGTAGTAGTTTCATCCAAAATCATTGCAATGGTTTAGGAGTTCAGTAGTATGTGGATCTAAATAGGAATTGGGTGTTTGAATTAGGGATGAAATCAGGTCTAAAACTGAAATTTGGTACAAAACTTGCTACCTACTCTTACTGGTATCTTTATGATAAAATTCTTTGGATGTAATTTTCAACTTGTCAGACTGGAGCCAGAAAGCAGTGACTTAACTAGTTTTGAATCTGATAAGAAGATGGCATAGTTCCAGGTGGTTGTGATCCATATCTGTCCTGTGACAAAGGCACATCTGGAAAGAACCTCCACAGACAGAGACTAATGGAAAAAGTCCTTACCATGCCATCAACATCACAGAATGCTTCTTCCCATCTTCAAATGTTGTCATACTTGGACAATGCCACTGATAAAGCAGTGTGAATTTGATAATTTTTAACAGAAAAAGTTAAATGAGGTAGATGACACCATAGTAAATTGTGGCATGACTGCTAAAACTGTTCTTGATTTTTATCTTATATAACTTATGATTAAATGTGCAAGAAAAAGTTTTACAAACACTTTAAATCCCACTGTGAGTTCATTAGTGAAATGAGAAAGCAGTTGTAATTTTTAATAGGAATTTTTATATACCATCATAGGCCTGGAGCTGTAAACTTTAAATCCTTAATTTAAGTAACTTAATGGCTGCTGTAGCCAGTAGGCTGGCATATAATCTCAATACTAAGGTAATTTGTTTGCCTCCCAGCATTTCTGAAGTAAAGAGTGTACAGTATCACAGAAAAAGTGAGCAGTATGTTGCAAAATAAATCGTTTTTGCTGCTTTACAATTATTTCTTCAGTTTATTTTCTCTACTAGGATTAAATGGTTTATCTGAAAACCAGAAAGTTAAATTATCACATGTATGAAAGCCTTTTCATATGCAGATAAAACAAGGATAAAGATGTGTGAAAGTCATTATTTTCTTATTCGTGCTGTATGTATGATGAATACACTGAGGTTCTGCAGCCTGTTTTTTTTAAGGTAATAGCAGGTAGTCAGAACAGCTCCTTCTGGCCATATGATGAGTAAGGGTGTTTGTGCATGTGTGTTTAGTGGATAGAAATTAAGTTTGACTAGATAGTATTTATTTACTTCTTTATTCACTCATATTTAGAACAGCTATAAAATGAACACTTTTTCAGGCTCAGAATACATTTGCAGTTAACACATTTCCACTGCTGTGTTGCTATACTGTGACTGGATGGATTTGTCTTTCCTCACACAGTTTTGGTATCACACCATCTTCCTGATTACCTATTTTGCAAAGTTATATTTATTTACATCTTGACATTTTAATGTTAGTTGTTAAAGCCTTATAATGAAAGAAATTTCACTTACTTTACTTTCTGTGTATATTTTCCTTTTAGTAATGTTTTCTTCCATCATTTTATAAAATCTCTTTTATTTGTGAGAGTTAAAATGAATACATTTTCCTTGCAAAATGCCAGTGATGCTCTAGAGATGGTGATGATCAGTTGAATTTAAAACAAAAGTGAATACTTGCAATTTTTTTAGTTGTTCTATGAGAGAACAGGTGCATGTATTTTAAGCAATTAAATATATTGCATTTCACTTGGATAACACTAGATGGCCTTCCAAATATTTTTTTGGCTGTCTGTTCTATATCATGCTATATGGAGTAGTATGGCATATATAAACTTCAGACCCAGAGTATTGCCCGCTGACCTGCATTTTGCTCCTTACTAATCATGCTTCTAAACTAGTTTTCAGAATACCACAGAACTGCACTGCACTTTTGGTTGTCTTCTGTAGCAGTCATTTATTGGTGTAGATGGGCTTCTTCCTCTCAATTTTGAGACAGGGAAAGTAAACAAATATTAGTGATTAATCTGTGGTGGCTAGAGAGGGAAAAATTTTAATAATATTAATCCACTTAAAACCACATAATTTTGATATTGTGAATTATATTTATCAAAAATGTAAACAAAGTGAGGTTTTGTCAACATTTTTCTAAACATGACTTATTTATTGCCAAAACAACATTTGAGAATTAAAGGCACATGAAAATCAATCTTCCACTTCCAATGACAATTGTTGTTCCTGTTAACTGTTTCAGTGATGAAAAACCCCAGTTGTTCCAATTTAGCTCAATCCAAAGTATACCCCTGCTCCTTTCTAGTTGGAATTTCAGCATTAAAACTGGTATGTGAATAAAAATCACACTGAAACTACCTGATCAATAAGGTGAAAGTACTATCAAACTGGAACAGGCAAGATTCATCTAACCTAAAGGAATAAATTTGCCAACAGCGTTATCAAGTTTTCAGTGCAACAAGTAACATGTTTTAGTTTGTAAATTTGAATCCCTGTGTCTACAACTTACCAAATGAGGCTTGTAGTTTATTGAGACTCATTTCTCACTGTGACTGTCTTGTCAGCATACTTGTAGGACATCTTATGCCCATTTTCCCCTTGTAACTCTAATCCTTTAAAAATTTTTCTTATGAATTTCTGCTCTGTGCAGTATGCTTCTCATTGAGGATGTGGGCCAGCTGCTACTGAAGAAAGTGGAAAGATTCCCACTGACTTGAGTTGAAACTGGATCACGCCCATGGGAAGCTAATCAGCACAGGAAATATGCACATACTTCTCCCATTACTGTGTATTTGTGTCTAAGTAAACAGAGTACCACCGAACATGCAAATTAAGCTGCCCCTAAAAGTTTTCCTGCTTCTCATATGTTGCCAGTATAGATTGACAGCACATAAAAGTAAATCAGTGGTGACAACAGACAAGTGCAGTCAGTGTATGAAGCTCCACACTTAATTTGGCCCCATGCTGTTTGCCCTTTCATGTGAACTAACAAGACTGATGACCTCATGGGTAGCAATTTGTGCCAGGCTACCATGTCTGGATTCTATCTGAAATAAGAAGTTTAAACATTAAAATTGTACAAGAATAGCAAGAAGATGACCGAGACTGGGGAGCAACTACAATTATTCATGCATTACTTCTGATTTTATTATTAATTTTCTTTCCTTCTTTTTATAAAATTTGTGAAACATAAAGTGATAGTGGATTAAATTCCAATCTTAGATAGTGTTTAGATAGGAGAGGAAGATGATGCAATATTTTGTCAGCCTTCTGACTCCTGGAAGTTTCCAGTGGCAGCTACCAAACTCAGAGTGGAGGTCTGGTGAATTTCCAATTGACTGTGATGTTGAAGAGACATGGTCATGTGAAGAGCCAGCTGTATTGCTTTTATTACCAATTCATAGCTCTATAGTTTGCTAAAGACTGGATTGTACTGATTGAGGTAAGCATAAGGCTGTAGGAAGACCAGATACTCATTTAGCTAAAAAAGTGCCTTGAAGTCAAAATCTTTTGTAATCTGTTGGGGTTTTTTTCCCACTGAAAAAGATAATATGAGCTACATCTGGACTGGAAAAATAAAAAAGACCAGGCATGAATTTGATAATTAGCAAAGGACTGACCCTATCATTTATCTATTAGTGTGCTGCTCTGGCTCAGGATGGGCCACCCTCTCTGTGGCTGAGGAGAGAAAGGAGAATAACATCAGAGCTCAAGCCACACTGTGCTCTTTGTCTACAGGTCAAACAGTGGGCTCTAGATTGTATTTAGTAACAGACTGCTTGAGGGGCTCAGAAAAGATCCAGGTTCTCTCACTCATTTAATTAACACCTAGCATGAATTCTTATGTGATACTTTCAGAAACTGTAACTTAAGTCGGCTGTTTCTGTCAACATATTTTCAATGGTTTGCATTTGACAAATTGGTAAAAGCTATCTAAAGACATGTGGTTATTGTCTCATAGTCTTGAAGAAAGATGAAGATGGCTATAAGACAGTTTAAATCAAGATGAACATGGAAGTACCTTTCATCTCACAACAAAGCAGTGAAATACTGCAAAGAGTATGTCAATATATACAACAGAATAAAATTATTCTTTTTAAAAATAATATCATAGTGAGCTTCAAAGGGCTTTTTTGATGTCACAAATACATATAATGTGGCATAAAGTGGCAACTATCTCCCAAGAATGAGCCCTGGTCGGAGCTTAAGACTAATCAAATTAATTTTTAAGCTGTTCTTTTTTTCCCAGCCTTAATTGATAGATAAATTGTGGCAGCACTGTCTGCAAATAATGGCATATTGTATTGGTTTTGCACAGCCTGGTTTTTGGTAACAGAGGGGCCACCTCTGTGGTCCCCATAAGGAGCTGCTGGAAACTTCCACCATGTCAAGGNAGGACTGTGTGTCCGTGGGAGGGAGTTCCTGTTGCAGCAGGTGCAGTTTGGCTGCTGCTTGTGAGTGGACCATACTGAAGAAGTTCACAGGGAACTGTCTCAAAGAGGAAGGATGCCTCTCCCAGAGCAGCAGAAGAAAATATCAGTGATGAACTGACCAAAACCCCCACGCCCTGTGTATCCCCGTGCTATCGGTGGGAAGGAGGGAGGAGCTGGGGGGAAAAAGGGGGTTTAAGGGCTTATTTTACTTCTCTTTATACCTCTCTGATTCTACTAGCAATAAATTCACTTTGCAACTTTGCGTTGAGCCTGTTTTGCCCTTGGAATGTTTTCTCCCAGTCCTTATCTCAACTCATGAACCCTTTGTTAATTTGCTTTTCCTTTCCACTGCCCACCTGTGGCAGGGGAGGGTCAGCGAGCGACTCTCGTGGGTGTCTGGCATTGGGCCAGTGTCAAACCATGGCACATAAACTTTGCTACACCATATTTCAGTTCCAGGAGAAAAAGGCTAAGGCCCTCTTCATTATACTACTGCTTTCAGAACAAGCTCTTAGTTCAAACATGGGTCCTTTTTTTGAAAAGCTTTGATTTTGAAGCATGCCACTCTATGGACTATGACATGTTGTAAACAAAGATTGAGTAAAATATCCAACATTATAAGGGATGCTTAAAATAGCACCCAGATAAATAAAGATCAGGTTTCAATTCCTGTGCTTAAGAGAACAGGGATTGTGTGGAGATTGTATTGGGACCAAATGACTTCTCAGCTACCATCTCTGACTCTTCTTCTGAATCACTGTCAATGCTAGTCTATGATTATTTTATTTAAACTGCAAATCATTTGGAACAGCAGTTTGTTTATATTTTCATAGTGTCTAATGTAAATGGTTTGTGGTCTATGACTAGGAAATGAACTAAGCAGCTATTAAAATAATAATGCATCATCTACATCATAAGTCTCATCAAAGTTGTTGCTTGCCTTATTCAAATACAGAATCAGTGGTGAATTCTTATAATGGTTATTCAGTATTTGTGTCATATTTCTTCTGATTGTCATAGATATGAGCAGTAATATTTTATAAATTCAGTATTTCTCAGCAGCATAACCAGAAGATTGTGAATCCTGGTCAAAGTCTCTCTCTTATGCAAAAAGGCTTTTCTTTCTTCACAACTAGTTTTAATCACAAGTACGACCTCACCTTTGAACAAACATCCTTCCCAGTCCAAAGCTGGCAGAAGTATGGACGGAACACATTAAACATGGAGTTTAATTTAAACAATGAAAAGTAGGTCTTAAGCAAAACACTCCACTCATGCCCTACAATAACTTATGGGCATATCCTTTAGTTCTCAAAGACACCTTAGTCTTTTTGGGAAACAACACTCTTGTCCTTTTCCTTCCTCCTTCCCCACTCC
Source organism: Ploceus nigricollis (assembly GCA_013399945.1). NCBI lineage: Eukaryota > Metazoa > Chordata > Aves > Passeriformes > Ploceidae > Ploceus > Ploceus nigricollis. The sequence goes on along the minus strand of VXBC01005863.1, from coordinate 327,081 downwards.
TCTTTCAAAGGAACATCATTTTTCCATGGAGTGAATGAATTTACTGGAGAACATTCCTTCTCATTTTTCTTATGCTCCTTGATTGAACTGGGAAGTTCAGATTAGGGTCCCAAATCCTGGCCCTGACGCAGAATTTCATTTTCTTTGTCTTCCCAAAAATGTAATTTTAGCCTAGTGCTAGAGCTTAAAGTCATCAGCACAGTGTTTGTAATAAACATCAGTGAAGAGAGAATTGATATTCTTGTGGGCTCTGAAAATTCTGCAGCACAAACCATGTTCCTACACTCAGAAATCCGAATAAAATATATAAAGTATGAAAAGGAAGGAAGGGGACAAACCAGACATTCTTGTGAGTGTTGCCAGTCAGCACATCATCAGTAGAACAATAAAGTTTGACTACCATAGAACATCTGTAAGCAGAATATACTGCAGAAAGCGTTCTGATGACAGATACTGCATTTCAGGGTAGTTGTACACTGTTTGCAAAAACAGAACAGCCTCCTTCCAGTGGCTAATGATCGCTAATAATCCCTATATGGATTATCAAGATAAAGTCAGGTTTCTTATTGACTTCTATCACTCTAAACACAGAACATATACAAATGATTCGAGGCTGCTGCACTCTGTAGACTTGAGATATAGTTGCACTTCATGAACTTCCATGTCTTTTTAATTTAATATTGTGACAAAATTTTTTTATCAACATTTAAAATCTTGAATTCAAACATCTTATTTTAAAATTATTTTTTTAAGAAGTCCATTGAGATATTTACCGTATAATTCCATGTTTTACAGTGACTACAATTTTCATGCCGTAGCAAAAACAGCAGTGACACTTGAAACTCTGCTTGGTTGCTTCTAAACACATCTCTTTCAGTGCAGGTTTTGCTGTGTTGTCTCCCCTTTGAGCCAAAGCAAGTGTCCCACTCACTCCTGAGGTGTTATCAGTGTGCTATTCTGCAGGCAGATACCAGCTTGTTTTGCCCATAGTTCACACCACCAGCAGAGAAACTGGTTTTGTGCAGTGGCCCAGCTGATGTTAAGCCTGAGAACAAACTGGGCCTCAGGTCTGCAGGAGAGCAGCTACACAGCTCTAGGCATGGACAGTGGGAGCCTGTGTCTGCTCTGTGTATGCACACAGTGACATCTTGTTTGCCTGGAAAACGTGCGTAGCTTTGCTCGTGCTGCCTGCCCCATCTGTTATCCCTCTAGGCCTGGGTACACTTGCAAATCCTTTTCTTCTAGAAGACCACAACAGTGCCTGATTAAAGTAATTCCAAGCTAAAATGTTAAAAGAAATATTAATTATTCATCCAAGATGTTCTGTAACAGGGAGCAAAAGGATAAAAATTCACTATGGATTTACCTTTATAAAAGTATCTTTTTTCTTTCTCTCTTTTTCCTCTCTTTTTTCTTTCTTTTTTTAACTGCCCTGAAAAATGCTGTTAATTTGAATCAGTGCCATCAGCACTGATTGCTGATGCAAAGGACTGCAGTCCGGGAAGGACTCTTGGAGGAGTTCATGGAGGACTGTTTCCCTTGGGCGGGACCCCTCATCTGGAACAGGGGAAGGGCTCCTCTCCCTGAGAAGGAAGCAGTGGTAGAAACAACATGTGATGAACTGCCTGTAACCCCAATTCGCCATCTCCCTCCACCACTGGGGGAGGAGTCAGAGAATTTGGAATAAAGTTAAGGCCAGGAAAGAGGGAGTACTGGGGGCCAGTTGGTCTTAAGATTTGTTTTATTTCTCAATATCCTATTCTTATTTGAATGGTAATAAATTCATTTCTTCAAGCTGGATCTGATTTACTGTGATGGTAAGTACTTTTATTGTGATCCCTGTCCTTACCACAATTAATGAACCTTTGTTATATTTTCTCTTCCCTGCACCATTGGGGAGGGGAGTGATAGAGTGGCTATGGTGGGTACCTGGCCTACAACCAGGGTCAACTCATCAAAGGAAGACAGCCTTCCTTTTAGAATTTTAGAATTTACATGTCTTTATCAAAGACTCATCTCCAGTTACTGCTGAAGCTGTATGTAAACTGCTTTCTTCTCAAGAACCACTTTACAGGTTTTAGGTTTTGTTGCTATTATTTGTTCATCATACTTTTGTTATTGACCTCAGAGATGAAAATTGCCCACTTTTTTGGCCAGTGAAATAGCAGCATCAAATTGTCCTGCACTGTCAACAACCTCCTTCCTTTGAACTTTTGCAGTTCAAAAGTGAGCAGTGGCAGAAATTAAATTCCAGAGCTGAAGAACAGCAACAGAGAACAGAGGCTGACCCTGTAATGCTTGAATAAATATTGTGTAGATCTTGGTATTGAATACTCCTGTTTACTCCACCACCCATATCAGAGCTTTTCCCTGGCCTGGTTCCATCTTCTGCAGTGGGAGGGACAGGAACCAAAAGGTCAGTTCTCTCTTTCCCTTTGTCTTTCTTTCAGTAGAGATTTTATAACAAAGATGTCTTGGCTTGTGTGACTGTTTACCTGCTCTCCTCAGCAGCCTTGAATGGTTAAGTGCTTTTACACAGAAGAATACCAGCAGCATTGGAATTCTTTTGGGTACACTTGAAGCAAGATGATGATTTTCATAATGCTGCATCCAACTGGACCATGCAGGGTAGCACTATCCTAAAACAGTGGTCTGAAGCAATGGAAACACCTGTTCTCTCTCATCATATTGCATCTTTCATATGTTGCCAGCATGTCCTTATGAACAGTGGTTATGCTTAGATTGGCAAGCAGAGACCTTGGCACCAGGAAGGACAGCAGAAAATTGGTGAATGAAGCTGCATTTTATCAGCCATAGCCAAAAGACTCAGGAAACCTTTCCTTTTGCGGTGAGGTTACTTGTTCTCTTTTGTTGGACTGCTAAAAGCAGTAAGACTGTGTCTCAGCTAGTGGATAGTGTGGGGCAGAGGTTGCTCTCTGCCCCTAAGATTAAATACTATGGTCAAGCTTACACCTATGTGGTTAAGATATTTTTCCCCCTGAACAGCATGAATTAACCTATTCTGCCTGTTGTGAATGGTCCCCTTATAAGCCCTTTGCTCCTGCTCTTTCACAAGCTGTTTCTCAGTGCCTGGCATGCCATGTGTCACATCAGTGTGAGGAAGCCTGATAACAATTGAGCAGTATGGATGATGGCAAAATAAAGCTCAAATGTATGCACTGGTCACTGTACTACGAATGTCCTAGAGATCTTCAACATCAAACTCCCTTGAATTAGAGGTCTGGAGCTGTTAGGAAGAGGCCCTCCTCTCATGCTTGCTAACCTCTGTGCTGTGCATTATCCCAGCACCCTGCCCAGGAAGCTGAGCTGGGCAGCTGACACAGAAGTGTATTTTGAAGAGGTAAAAAAATGGGAAGTTTGGTGCGTTCTGCTGACTATGCAATTGAACAGGATTATATCACTTCCAAGCAGAGTCTTAGCAACAGTGTCTTCTGCAGCCCAAAGATTAAACTCTACCATGGGAAATTCTCTGTACCTTGAATAAAACCTGTGGTGAAGGGTATAATAAACAACAATTGAAAAGAATTAAGATATTGTCACTGATACAGTATAGCTTTAACAGAGAAGATATTTTTGTATATGAGGAAAAGTGATTAACTTCTAATTGCAATCTCTAAATATATTTGAAAATAATCAAACTTAAACTTCAGTGTATTTTTTAAATAACTAAAAGAGCAGTCACAAAGGGAAGAAAATCGACAGATGGAACCTAAACCATAACATCAAAATGATCACTAAATCTGTTGCTAGTTTCACTACATCCATTTGAGTGTTCAAGATGTTGATTCAGGTATTAAACACATTGCATACTTAACATTCCTTTAGCATAAGTAAAGTGCAATTAATAGTTTGAAAATCTTATATTTCTATGTCATTTCATGTAAATGCACACACACATATCTTTGGTCTTACATCTGCATCAGTGTTTCTTGCAGATATGTCACTTATATTTTATTAATTTATATTAAAATGTAGCAGTTTCTTATTGAGTCTGTTTCTGAGTTCTCCATTCCTTGTGTCTATATATTTATTTTTCTTTTAGCTTTAGAGAAGCGCCATTTCTGTGCAGTTTAGATGTTATCCTGAACAGTTCCCTCTGTGTCTCAAAGATATTATATCTGACACTCACTCAGTCTTATTTATTATCTTTTTGCAAAAAATTAATTAGAAACAATGAAACAAAGATTTTCATTGTCAACACCCGCCTGGTATGGCAGAGCACAGCGGTCCTGGCTGTAGCATCATGATAAAATGATTTAGAGTCTTGAATCCTGTTTGCATGAGTGTCCCTTTACCACTAAGGAAAAGATGCTGGTAAAAAAAAGTCATAGAAAAGTCTGTGTCCACAATGTTAAAATCTCGGTATCTCCAAAGCAGGTTTCTTGCATCCAGACTGTCTTTTGAGAATGGTCCCTGGCTGGGGATATCCTTAGCCCTCACTATCAAACTATGTCCAAGAACTGTTTGGCTATGCACATATCAACACGGGCCAAAATTCTGGTGGCAGCAGTTTAACAGCAAAGAAAGTCAGTGGCTAGGATAGCTCTCCAATACTGTTTAATTTCTCGGTACGGATGCAATCAGAAGCTACCATTCCTTTCCACATGGTCATGCAACGGCAGCAAACAGGGCGTCAGTAGTTTTATCATGTTAAAACAAAGTAAAAATTCTGACAGGTAATCTTTTGTCTCCTTATTCAACAGAAAAGATGTGGCATCACACATGCACGCAGGTAGTCATGTGGGCTGAAATGAATCTATCAATGGGGCTCTTTTACCATCACATTTCTGTGCTCTGGAGAACACCATGCTCTAATTGTCATTCTTCTTGATGGACATTGCCAATACATACTGTAATTTTTAATGCCTTCTTAAAAACTGTATCTATTTTCTGCTATGTGAAGGACCTGCGTTTTCATAAAGGTCTGATTCCTCATTTCCTGCATGCCCTCTGATATTTTATTTCAAGAATATTTAATTTTTATAATGTTCTTTCTGAAATACCTGTACTTTACTGGATTCTTTTGTTTCTGAAACACTCAGCTGAGATTGTATTTATTTTATTTTTGTAGTCGATGCTGGCAATTTTTGATCTTTCAGCCTTTTGTAGATTTAATAAGTGTGTTATTGTATATTTAATTAAAGTGCCACTTTACCATCAGTATATTTGGAAAGATTCAGGGAGAAGTGCTCCTATGCTACCTAGACTGAAATTCCTTCTATCTTGATTTTCTTGAAAAATGTTCTTTAATATAAACTGCAAAATTTTTAGGTAGGTTTTCTTGGAGAGTGCTGATCGCTGTAGTTCTCATTGCTGGCTCTCCAAAAGTGTGACAGAACTCAGCAGCCCTGGCACTAATAGCATGTTAACATGATTAGAGATTCTATATAATTTTAGCATGGTCTTATAGCCAGGACTGCTGTGCTCTGCCGTAACAAGAGGGTTCTATTAATAACATTAGGAGACAGAAAATTTATGGCATCACTTGCGGTTTTGTTCCATTCCTTAACCACTTTCATTGCTAAAAGATGCATCTTGTTTCTAATTTAAATTAATCTGCTTTGACTTTCAGTCACTACCATTTTTTACTTTGCTCAAGTATTTCAATGTCTGAAATTCTTCCTGTACTTCAATGCTGTAATCAGATCTTCTTCCAGTGTTTTTCTTTTTTGTTTGTTTGCTTGTTTGTTCTAATTATGCACAGTAACAACTAATGTTAACAATGCACAATAATAATAATAACTAATTTCCTAATTCCATTTTTATAAAATATATTCTTAAAATAATTTTGAAGCCATTTGAGAAACATTTCTAAAATCTTTTATACATGAGAACTGGAAAAAATTAGAGATGTAATTGGACAAAAAGGTACTTATTACCTATTTTCTTATTTATAGATAGCGTAAATCTGTTTTAGATGAAACACTTATTTTGGAGACGAGTACAGTACTCATCATCAGTAGTCAAGGTCAAATTATCAGGAAAAAAATTCCTTCTATTTTACATACCTGATTTAGAGCCATACTTCTGTATCTAGGACTAGATGACCTTTAGACTAGAGCATTGAAGGTGTTTGCATGTAAAATTGCTTATTTATGTCAAGAATATCTATTATAGTAGCTGTAAAATTGGAAATGGTCTGTATGAGTGGAAAAAAAAATGTAGCATGTATATGTGTTTACATTAAAGAAAATAAAAAAAGAATACGGACTTCCTAGCTACAGACTTGGCAATATAACCTTAATAACACAGAACATTTTAGAACAGAAGTGAACAGAAGTTACAGAAGTGAAGAAGAGCTTGAGATGAGGAAGCAAATAAAAGGTGAGGTAAGATACAACATGGTTTTAACAAATACAGGAGTGAGGCTAATGTGATACTTTCCTAAGAGAAGATAATCTTTTATCTGATTTTCCAGACAAGTGAACTGTGGCAGATCTCATCTATCTAGAATACAATGCAGCCTTTGAATGTAGTGCCTCATAAGAGGTTATTAGTTCAACAGCAGTTCAATGTATGTACATATCTGGGTAAAAAAAGACTACAGTGGATGAAGTTGAAAGAGAAACTGTTGGCTTGGAAGGAAGTCATTACACTGAAATTTCTCTAAGATCCATCTTCAGATAATTTTCTTTAATATTGTCATAAATAAAGTGGACAGAAGCAGACATGTGCTAGAAAAATTACTTAGGTCACAAAATAACCTCAAAAAAAAAGTAGGAAGGGAATATAATTTGGTAGGAAAACTGAATGACCCCAAGAACTGAGCACAATAGTTTTATTTGGAAAGAGTATTAATAGACAGAGAATGTAATCATGAGTTAGGGACTGAAAGTTGTTAAGGTAATGGTTCTTTTTCTATAAAGGATAGAATAAAAAATATGGACATAAGTGGACATGAAAAGAGCAAATGCTACCTGAGCAGATTTTGAGCTAAGAATTTCTAATGGTAGTAGACAGGTACTTATCTCATAAGACCTCAGAGTCTTGGTGTTCAGGACTGAGAAAGATACATCTACAAAATTAGGAACGGGTGGAAAGAAAGATTGTCAAATGCCAGGAAGCTTTTCCTTGAGGAGAGGCAGGAAAGGAGGCTTGCTTGCTTAGTCTTGCAAAATGGAGACTGAAAAAGGTGTGATTAATCACCAGTGAGCAGAAGAGCAAAGATGTATTTGAGTTAAATTAGAGTTGGCACAAGGACATAAATTAATTTTAATGTGAAATTAAGAGAAACCTGGGGGTTTTGTGAACTGTGAATGCTGTGATAATTTGAAACAGTCCTCTAGAAGAAAGAAGGCAAAATCTTGGTTTGTTTCCATGGAACTGTAACAATGTATAAAAAAGATTGCATTGTAGGTTGAATTCATTAACAGATGGCTAGAGTTGAGGATCCAGGGGGTATCTTGAGTGTGGTGTCATACTCATCACCTTCCATTTTAGTGCTTATTTTTTGATCTAATTTGCAGAAGAACACAACATCCATCAGGTGTTGCAGCCTGTTCTCTGGGGAAGTAATGCAACTCTGATAAGGACTAATAAAACTGGGCTCAAAGTGAGTAACCCAGGCTCACACAGGAGGCATGCTGCAGAGCTACATTTTAAATGTAAAATTTCAAAGTCCTAGATTCATGTCTTAAGCATACAAATATTCTTTTGCTTACATCTTTGCACTTATGTTTCAGGCTTAATTTATCTGTCATAGATCTTCTTTTCTGGCAATAATCTAAGAGGAAGATCAAGAGAGTCTGTACTTTGTCTGCGCTTGAGCTGTAATAAAATCCATAGTACAAATACAACACAAAACTCATATCTAGTTAAGACAAACAAGGAATTAATTCACCACTTAACCATGGGCAGACAGGTATTCAGCCATCTTGAGGAAAGCAGGGCTCTATCACATATAATGGTGACTTGGGAAGAAAAACACCATCACTTTGAACATCTTCCCTTCCTCCATCTTTTCCCAATTTTATATGATGAGCATGAAGCTATATGGTATGGAATGTTTCTTGGGTCAGCTGGAGTCAGTTGTCCCATCTGTGTCCCCTCCCAATACCTTGTGTATCCCAGTCTCCTCACTATTCAGGCAGTATCAAAAGCAGAAAAGGCCTTGATGTTGTGCAAGTGCTGCTCAGCCATAACAAAAATCATCTTTGAATTATCAACACTTTTTCAGCACTAATCCGAAATACCTTGCATATTATTATTATTATTAGTTGTAGTACTCTTCAACTAATTTCTATGACATATACGCAAACTGTCTTTTTCTTTGGTTGAAAAGTAGAGGATATTTCTAGTAGGGGCGGCATTGCTTCAGCAAGCAGCTTTGAGGGAAACCTGTTTTTTTTTGTGGAAATCTCTTCTGGAGAAATGTTTTTCAATTTTATGCTGTGCAAGTTTGTTCTGGTGTAAAGCACGGAAATGAAAACTCAAGATATTTCTGAAAGTCTTTTACAACAGTGTACTGTGTAACTACTATGCTTGCAGAGCAATATCTGACAATTTAGATAAGGTGATAAGTGGTGACAGAATAAATGTACTCATAAACAGCATTAGGAGCATCAATTCTATAATTTTAAATATTTTACAAATTTTGTGTGCAAGTAGGCAGTCCAAAATATTAACTTGCAAGAATTTTCATAAATTTAGGAGATCTTACCATAAACTCAGATGTTTTAAAATAAATATTGGATTTTTATAGCCAAGTGATGAAAGAAGCTGGCTCTCAAAAAGTACTGCTGTAAAATTAAATTATTTTTCTTATAGGGTGGAAGGCAACAATATTCAAGACCCAATTTGCTTGAAAGATGAAAGCAAAAAAAAGGCTTCAGATTATTGATTTGAATCTAGAAAGAAATGAAATTCCTACTCCTTATATCAAATTTGATTTGGAAATTTTAAATGATTATGAAATGCTATTAAAATATTTTAGTTTATTTTTGAGGTCACTTTGAATGACTTCTCAGTGAAAGAGATAGCTTTTCAAAGCTGCCATTTTCTTGTTTGGGCACATAGCACGTGGCACATAAATATCAATAATTTGCTTTGGCTAAAACCAAGCTGTCATTCAGTATTTTAAAAATTTTTTATTACTTTTGTGTGTTTGACTTTTCTAGACTGAAAAGATGCAGAATTATCCCCCCAAAAACCCTCTAAGTTGCATTTCATTACCAATTTCATATGGTTATAGATATGTAAGGTAGGGTAAGCTTCTAATGCCATTTAGACTTCATAGATTTCTGTGCAAGGTTGACAGACCTATGGCCCATTTTTAGTGTGGCAGCTGAAGGTCAGGAAGGATACCACAAAGAGGTTAAAATTGTTTGTGACATAACTGATCCCAAACATTTGCATGTGAGAAGACCAGGTTTCTAAAGTTTCGTTTTCAATCTCACATTTATAAATTATTAATTATTACATTTACAAAAGAATACATTATTGGAGCTGCTCAGGTGTATTAATTTCAAATAAACACAGATTTAATTTTTGCTTGACCACCCCTTTAAGTTTTACTACGCATTGCCACATATAGAAAACTGAATGTCTTTGAGTTCTGAAGGAAAAGAACAAAACAATTGACAAAATATGTATTTTCCACAACTATTTTTACTCTGAGAGATAGTGAACAAATTTCATTGATAGCTTTAAAACAACAACAAAAAAAATTGACCAGGTCTATGATTTACAATAATTCATACCCAATTGTGTGCATTTAACACTCACATTCTGAGCCCTATAAAATGCTAGCATCTTTCAAAGCACATTGATATTGAAGACAATCACAGGTGTCTACTAATGCACTGTCTACTAAAATTTTACTAATTTATGCTTGCAAATGACTATAGTATTTTTTAATTTTATACATATTGCCCACAGAGAAATGATTACTATCTCATAACACTATACTGCTAGTTGAAGAATTTTCTTGCAAATCGATTGGAATTTATTTTCTCAGAGACATCTAGAAGAATCCTCATGCTTAAATTACAGTGAAATTTCTGTTTGATAGCCTCTGGGTCTCTCTGTAAGGCTCAAAGGATGAAACTTCAAGTCCTCATATAACGGAATAAGAGCCTAACGACTATCCTAGATTATTAAGTCTCTGAGTTCCACAAAATCCATTTACTCCTGATGAAACAAGGCAGAAGTCGGGCTGCTGTATGCAGGCGAGTTGGATATTTACGCTTTCAGACCTAAATTCCTGGGACTGCATCTATTAGGTCCCATTGTAAGCTCTCCCTCAAGTAACTGAGACAAGAAATTGTAAGATTTATGCTGTCATTGCTAGCAAAAGTATATCACAAAGAAACCCCAACAGACCCAAAACTTTTCCCATAAGGCTGTGGTTCAAACCCTCATGTTGTATGTCACTTCTTAGCATAAAAAGAAAAAAAAAACCCAGTAAAAAAAAGATTTTTGTCTATGCTTGAAGGGAAAACAAGGCTAGGACTTGTTTTCTGGCCAGGAGTCTGATGGGCACAGCTTAGCTTGTTTCTATACAACTAAATACTACTCCCATTCTTCCTTCCCAAACCAGTAGAATCCCTAAATCAGCAGCAGTGGGAATGGTCACTAGCCTATGTGGCCCTAAACTTGCCCCTAACCTGTGTGTGTCCACTGTCTGGGGCACACCAGTGCTGTTTGGCCTGAGCCAAAATCAGTCCTGGGTACAGCTCTAGTGATTTAGCAGCAGGGAGAGCTGTGAGCCATGGTCACACCAGAGCACTGACTATGTTTATTTTGCTTTTAAGGACAACTGGGGCAGGGGCAGAGAAGGGTAGCTTATTCTGGAAGCACCTGGGGTTTCCTCTTTCAACTTTGAGCTGTGTGTGGAGCTTATTTTGTCCAGACCTGCTGTGTGAGCAGCTCAGACCCTCATCCTTTGTCCTCATCTACGCTACCGTGCCCACAACCCTTCCTGGGGCAGCTGCCTGTGCCTGGACTTGGACCTCCCTGATCCTAACCAAGGCTTGACTCATTGACTGGACTTGGACTTTCCTCATCACCATAAAACTATTTGGAGATCACTGGGCTCCTGGTTGACTGTGGTGACCATCACTGACCTGCTTTGCTCACCTTATTTGGAGCTTGGTGAGTGTAGCGAGTGTAGCAAGCTTTCAAATGTGGGATACTGTTGCTGCCTGGTCCAGCCCCAGGAATGGCAATGGATCCTTGACGGCAGGGCGACAAGGATGCAGCCCACCTGCGGGAACATCAGCTAACGTTGACGACGAAGAGGCAGGAACGACAAAATAAACCTGGAAAGCAAAACTAATACTGTACAAATAAAGGGATAAGCCACATACAATATATGGTTACTTCAAAGACCTTGAAATGGGAAAAACACGACAATATATACAGTGCTGGCTGAGGGCAGGGAAACAATGAACAAGAACTATAAACATTTCCTTATATGGACAACATAACTAACCAATCACGAACAAGAACTCAGAACATAACCTTATTTGGCATGAACATATTAACATAACCTTTCCCATGATTCCATGCACCTCTCCATATGCTAGATGTTACCCTCCTTAGCGTCCTGTTTCCCATGGTCTCAGATTGATGTCTCCTGTGTACTCAGTTGAGGCCAAGTCACTGTCCATCCCAGCCTGTCTGACTCCTACAGGATACCAAATCTGAAAAGGGAAAACTACAGTCTTATTCTCATGGGTGTCAACATTTGCAAATTAGTCATATGCACTCTGCAGACCATCCCAATTTTTGTGCTACAGGTGTAACACTGCAGTGTGCCAGGGGTGCATTTCAAGTCACAGCTTGGGTGATTTGCGTGCAAGTGTGCACAAATGGTCAAAAATAGCATTTTTTAAAGCCTTAATCCTATAATTTCATATAATTTGCTAAATAAATCTTTGTATTGTTACAAGGTAGTGCTTAGGTCCACATGGCCAAAAACCATTAATTGAAACACTGATCTCATATATACACATTTGCCAGCCTCCCACTGCTTATACACTTGAAATTTCAACAACCGTTTAGAGCATGTACATACTCTGCAATACAACCTCTTCTAACTTTTACTCTGTCCCCTTTTTATGCATTTCAGGTAAAATAAGGCTGTGGATCTCCATCCCCACAAATTAAGAATATAGGTTCTCTTTCCTCACAAAGCGAATAAATGGCCATCCTGCCATTGGAATGGTATTCTCAGGATATCCCCTGTTTATCTTCTCCAGATCTGAAACATGGCTCAAACACTTCCATCATTTGTGTAAAAAAGTAACAATGGCTGTAATGCATCATCTTAGTCGTTATTGGGTAAAATGAGAATCTTTCAGATAAGGAATGGTCAAATTACAGTGTGTCTTGAATACAAAGTCCATAATGATAAACTTCTCTTGAAGATGTACAGACAGTAATTTCAGTGAAACTCAGGCTGCAGGAGTCACACTGCAGTGTCGTAACTTTGAATATATTTGTGACAGGCATGTAAGCGTAGAAAGGACTATCATATGTAGGATGATTTGTGGTTGGTTCAGCCCAGCCTGTTCTCCTAAGAACATTTAGGCAGCATCTAAGTACTTACCATAATAATACCTCTTTTCAATTAATGTTTTAAGTTTAGGGATAAACCATGAGATTCTGCTTGAATGTAATTAATATTTGTACATGTCTACTTGCACCGGAAAAATTATATTTGTCATATGCCTTACTATGCCTAAATTTAATTCTGTAGCATGAAGTCTCACAAAATAAAAACCAAAACCAAATCCACCCAAACACACATTATTTGTAGTCTTAAGGCATCTTATTTCTAAGCGTATTACTTGAAAATCAGAACAGGTACGCATTTCATACAACTGTGTTTTCAGGAAAAATATAAAGGGAGAGGACAGAAAGAAAGCTTTAGTGTGACTCCATCCAGTAACTGTTTCAACAATCAATGGCAAAAGTCAAAGGTTGTTTTATTTGCCTTTAAAGTCAATGGAAGAACAAAACTACTATAAAAGTATCTTGAGTTGAGAAGTCAAATATTTATTAACACTGAAGGAAAGACTGAGCTGATTACAGGACTTATAATAGGATTTAAAGGCTCCCCTTTCAAATAAAATTTGATCAATATAACCCATTCAAGCGGTCCTCAGTTTATTAGATTCTTCTACTTAGGAGGTCTTTGCAGAGTTTAATTTGTCTTATTGGTTTCTGTTGCAATACTAAGGGCAGAATCTTCTAGAAGTATATTATTTAAAGATTGATTCCTGTTCTTTTTTTCACTTCAAATATCAATCCTTAGTTAAATAAATAGATGATTTTAAAGGTTTTTTATAAGACTTCCATAGTTCAGTTCTAGACTTCTAAAAAAGATTGTTAGTCTTGGACAATCTCTATTTATGATAATGAAATTAATGTACATTGGCTGATACAAAACTGAGAGGGAGGGCTAAGGTAGGAAATTTTAAACTGTGCTTATAGTTTTTTTCGTATGTCTTTTTCCCATAGATGACATTAAGGATAATTCCATTAACACTGTAGCTACACTTTCTAATAAAGTATTGCAATTATGTAAATATATGTGCTCTAATTATGTGATTAGACCAACAGTAATTATGTATATGCATTGCCAATTAAAAGTTAAAATTACATTTAAAAAAATGTCACTCAATGCAAAGAACGAAAAATAAAATTAGAGATGTAGAAATGTAAAATATGGAAATGAATGTCAAAGGTTATCGCAAGACATTCACTCATATAAGTGAACATTGCTCTACCTTAACCTTATCCACTTCCTTCTGTTTTCCGACCATTCTCGTACCTAAGACTACTTCTGTTGTAAACTTTTTTCACCTGTTCAAAAATATTGACATTTTTTGAAGTGATGCAAGGTGAGGCAATGTAGCCATGTGTCTCCCAAGAATTCTGTTAAAATTTCTGCCTTAAAGAAAACCAAACCCCTTATGGTTTGTTTCACAATGTGATTTAAAAATGCAGTGTTGGTAATGAGTAGGCTAGAAGTGCTCTCAAGGCAAAAGCTGCCTTAGTTACTGAGGGTTGTGAGAGTCAGATCTTGCTGGCTAAAATGAAGTGTAGCAAATTACTGTGATTGGCTTATTGCCATCAACATTGAACATGGATTAAACACATTTTTTCACCTGTTCACAGAGCTGATTTGCTTCTTATTGACAAATTTCTGTGATACCAAATATTTTCCAAGCAGAATACATAGGAGTTTGACTATTTCCCAAGACATGCCTGTTTTAAGTGCCATGAACTTAGGAACTCTGATTGTAAAGGACTATATATGCCTTGCCAGCTTGTCTCCTGAAAGCATGAGAGGACTCTTGATTTATATAGATACTCACTTTATTTAACTAAATGAGATAGTGTTATTTATTTTTGATCTATAACCACACAAAAATCTTTGAAGCAATATATCTTGCTTTTCAAGGAGTCATGACATGTAGACAGAGGTAGCTTAAGCGGTTCATTCAGATTTAGAAGCTGTAATTTATCAAGTGCAGTGTACATAGAGAAATTTGCTTGGTGCAGCTAATGCAGTGAACTGAATGTTATCCTCTCCCATTCAGGAACCTTTTAACTAAGGGCGTATACAGCTGCACATTTACAATATTTGGGAGCATCAGCAATTTTTGCATCTGTAATTTGTCACTTTTAGGTGAAAAGAGAAACTAGCACATCCCCAGAGTATTTTCCTATTTAAGACACCGCAGTAGGCACAGCAAAGGAAGAAGTTAATTTTCTTCATAAACATGATCCTACTTTGCAGAGCTGTAATGCCAGGTTGTGGATGAAGAAATACTAGCCACATATAAAAGTCTTTTTCACAGTTTATTAAGCTTGATAATAAAGCATTATTTTTATTTTCTGTGAGCAATCAATTGGACCAAATGCAATTCATTTTGTTTTGTTCTGCATAACCTTTGTGTAACAAATCTGATTGAAGGAGATTATTTCAATGTGGAAATCATGCACATATAACCCAATTTATTGCTTTGTATCTTCGTTCATGCTGGGAGTGATAACAATTCAGAAGCCTGCAGAGGAGAGTAAGTATAATTTTGATAGACAATGACTCTTTGGCAATGGAGATATTCTGCAGATTTAAGATAAGAATATGCCCTGGTGATTGTCTGTGGTGCAGAAAGAAACAATAACATGGTGTGGAAAGAAGTTTGTTGTTGGCTAAGGTTTACATAACCAGGTTTTTCAGTGAATTAAATCCTGTTTAAAGCTATTAGGCTGAATGTGATGGTGTGAAGAAGCCCATTTTTGGTCACACAAGGAAACACTGAGCTCAGAGGTATGTGAATGACAGAAAGTAAATGAACATGGTCCAGATAGACACTGAAATGTAAGGCTGAAAAAGACTAAAATAGGTCTTTTAGGGAAAAGATGTTTTAAAATGTAGTAATAGTCAGAGTGAAGTAAAGATAAATAAACTCTTTAAAGATCTCTTGAAAAGTTTGTAAGGATTTCACAAATAATGGCATATTTACATATTTTATTAATTCTTAGGGAAAAAACCCTCTTAGAATAACCAAGAATGATCTGCCATGTAAAATGAAACTATTGATTATAAGAATATTCACACAGAATTTATAAAAATTTTCTAGCTAATTTATATAATTTTATATTTGTTGCTGTATAAGTATGTTGTCTGTTTGTATATAAGTAGTGTCTAAATATATTTTATGGATTGATATGAAGTAGAATTTTGATATATGAAACGTACAGCTTCTATTAGAAGAAAGCATCATCTTATTTGGATGGTGCTTGAGGGGTCAGAAACATGGGGCTACATTTCATGAGTCTTTTAACTAGGCTGCTTACCAGTCGACATTATTGTTTGATAAATTACCTATATCCATCATTATCAAGCACTGCCTTAAATTTGGAGGTCAGTGGCCCTTTGCATCATGATTCACAAGACCTGACATCCCTTCATTGCTTGTGGAAATTTCTCTTCTGTTATGTTGCTGACCCAATCCGTGCTTCCAGTTCTGCTTGCAGTTCTGCCTTACACTATTGTTTTTGCTGATCGATCTCCGTCTCTCCTTGGAATGTCCCTGAAATATTTCAGCTTGCTCTCCTTGATGTTCTGGGAGCAGTAATGGTTCTTTCTGCACCGCTGCAACGTATGCTCATTTGTCTTCTCTGCTGATCTGATGTCTTCAATGTATATTAGCCACACAGAATCTCAAAGGACTCTGATAACTTCACATTTGCTGCCTTGAGGATCCAGCTTTCACAGCTATACCTAGCAATAGATCAAATTGTCAGTGATTACACAAGCTTGACCTTTATGGACAGGTCTCCAACCTGCTCTTTTCTCTCAGAATACCTTTTAATTTAACATCTGCTGAATATGACACAGCCAATCTTACCCCGAAGACACCATATTCAGATGTTGCTATATTTATGCATAATGAAGACTAGGTAGTCCCTATACTTTTTCCCTTCCCTCATACTTTGTTTTAATCTAAATCATCCAATGTCTTTTTTTCTTATTCTTTATTTCTCTCTCTGTGCTTTGGTGAAAGAGTCACACCCACATTTTTCATCAATTTATTTCTGTGGCTATATCCTAGAATTATTGCAAATTCAACTTTAATTTAAAATAGATGAAAAATTTGAACCTAATTTGAAAACTCTTCACTGATTTTTCCCAGTATATTTCTGAAGTCTCTGGTTTGAGAGATCAGAAAATTAAACTCATTATGTGGTTCTTTCTCATTTGGGAGTTCCCAAGTTTTTAGTAAATTACTTACATTTGCTTTTAGAAACAGATTTTATTTCCAGAAAAATTAATGAAATAATTTAAAAAGTTATTTCAGTACAGTCTATTGGTTAATGGATCATACTTTTTCTGGAGACTGATAAAAAAGTGGACTCCACAGTGATGAGTGCAGGAATTTTTCTTTATGTAATATGTCTATACAAAACTTGGATGAGCTGGTGGACTGCTGGCTCCTCCAGTTTAGAGATGGCATCAAATCGCAGGGGGGCAGCTGATGTACTGCCTACCTTTCAGAGAGTTGTGGAGAGGCTGGAGGAATGGGCTGACAGGAGCCTCACACAGTTCAATAAGGACAAAAGCCAAGCTGCGCATGTTGGAAGGAAGACCCCTGACCATGGTACAGGTGGGAGCCTGTCTGTACAGGGTGTAGATGTGTTGAAGAAGCCCTGGGGGTCCTGGTGGGCTGTGAACTGGGTCTGAGACAGGATTAAGACCTGGTAACAGACAAACCAAAATTTTCCTGGATTCTGTTAGCAGGAGCATAGCCAGAAGATCAGGACCAGATGATTAGCTCCCTCTACTCAGCACTTGTTGAACCATATCTAGGAAACTACATACAATATTGGAGTCCCACTTCAATAAACTCCTTGATAAACTGCAGAGGGTTCAGTTAAGGGCCACCAAGATGGTCAAGGGAATCTGGAGCACTTGCCCTCTGAGAAGAGACTGAGGGAGTTGGGCTCACACAGCTGGGAGCAGAGAGCTCTAGGGAAGACCAGCAGCAGCCTCAGTGCCTGCAGGGAGGTGACAGAACAGATGGAGGCTGTTCACGCTGCCGTACGTGGCAGGATAGAGGAGGCATCAGGCCTAAGATGAAACAAGAGAGGTTCAGGCTGAAGATAAGGGGAAACCCTTTCACTATGAGAACAGCCAAACAGTGGGCAGGTTGCCCAAAGTGGTTGTGCAGTTTCCATCCTTGGAGATTTTCCAAGACATACTTGGATAAAGCTCTGAGCAACCAAGTCTGGTTGCAAAGCTGACTTTGCTTTCAGCATGAAGCTGGGCTAGAGACATTCTTAGATCCCTTCCAAAGAGAACTATTCTGCAATTCAGTGATGTGTATAATTTCAACCCACTGTTATAGATTCACTTTCTGGTACTGCAGAAGATTAGGAAAAGGAAACAACCGAAAAGATTTACTAAAAACTATGTGAGCAGAGCTCTGACACACCCATGAGCTGTCGGGCAATGTGAACACTGTGCATCAGCGCATCCAGCTGCAATCTGTAGATCACTTCTCAAGATATTGCTTGTTGTGATCTTTCTCCCTCTCTTCATTTCTGGCATCTGTCCCCTAAGAGGTACTGTTCCTCTGAGACTGCTTTTTGTATTAACAGACATTTTTGATAGCCCTTTTCTTTATCTGAAATTAAAGATTTAAAGACCACAATCACACATTCATAGAACACAATTTGGAATTATTTGAAAATAATCAGCTTGTAGGTTTTTTTGGACTGTTTTTGTGCTTTCTAAGGAATATTTGCAGATCTTTATTAATTATTGTGAAAATTTATTTATTAATTATTATGTAAGTATAATTTATAAGTATACAATACTTTTTTCTAGTGCTTGTATGAGCTTGTATTCATTATTCTTGAAAATTACTGTCTCACGCAATATTCTCTCCCACTCTTTTCCAGTGCTTGCACTGCACATCCTGACTGCTTGAGGAAGATATTCACAGGCTCTTTATCTGCTTAGGCTCAAGAAGCCAAGCTCTTTTAGTCCATCTTCTATGACAGACTTTATATTCTGTACTTTTCTCAGCAGCCCTTTTTTATATTACTTTTATTTGTAAAAAGGGTTCTTCAATATTTGTGATCAAATGTGTACAACAACACTTGCTAGAGTACTTTTTATCCATTCATTGTAGGATGACACTATTACTTTCTTGATATGACAAAAAATAAATCAGTTGATGCAACATAGCAAAAAGTGTCATTTTTCATGGGTGCTTTCAGTGATTAATTGATGCACTCATGTCTGCTATTCCTTCTGCCTTTGCACCTGACTGAATTCCCTACTTCACACAAAAGTTTTATCTATGTTCCCTAACGCACAACACTGCATTTCTCACATTTTTATTATTTTAATTCTCAACATCAGATTTATCTCTGGATGATACTTAACTGTCTTCTCTAATTACACTGTAGGTTATCAATGCATTTCATAAGTACATTTTTCTTTTTCTGCAAAGACAAATAATGATAAAATTAAGTATGCTAAGTCCTAAAAATAGTTCCTTAATACTTTAACTGACAACTGTTTCATTTCAGTCTTATAAATAGTTTTTCACTCACTTTAAATTTCTTTCACAAAAGTTCCTTTAACCTCTTCATTCAATTTCCATTTTTTGCACTTTTATATTTAATTGATGTTTTTCAGGTCCCATATGATGTTTTATGAAAATCCAAACATGTGAGAGCTACCTTTTTGAAACCTGAATTTGTACAATGATCTATCATATTCTCAGAAAAGGATATACACCTGCTCAACATCATCTCCTGGCAATGAATATAACCTCACATGCAAAAAATACGCCCTGTTTAAGATGAGTGGGAAAGCTTTTTCCAGACATCACAAGCTAAATTAATTTATTAAGGAGTTTGTAAATTCTCATTAAAATGAGTAATAAAGGACCTGCAGGATAAAAAAGATCTGCAGAAAACCAGATCTATCACAGCAGAAATTAAGGAGTTAAGAGATGCCGCATTCCTTCTGAAAGCAACAGTAATACTTACTGTTTGCACTCAGTGTCTGCTTAACACTTAACTCATCATTCATCTCCCTGACTCACTTTTTTTCAGCTATTTACTTTGATATGGCAATAATGGAGCCCTTTGTGGTACTGACGGGCACTCACCCATACATACCAAATTAACAAAGGATCTTTCTTCTTGCCAGTTAAGCTCAAGTAGCCCACTTAGAGTCTTGGAATGAGTGTCCTTCCTGACCTTCAGGCCAGGTTATTTCTAGAAAATTATTTAACCAGACTGGACACTAGACTTAGATAGCAGAGTCTTGTTTACTGTCCCTCTGATAGACTAAGCCTATGATAATTAGGAAAAAAAAAAGCAGTACTAATTGGTGACTCATAGCCCATTGGACCAGTAATAATATACTACATGTTGAAGCCTTTTCTTCTTTTCTCAAAGGGAAATTTAGCCCAAATTTTCTCTAATACTATCAAAATAAAGTGCTTCAACCAATATAAATAAATTTATGAACAGAATGTTTCATTGCAAAAATTCAGCTGGTTCTGTAGGCTTTATTTTTCCCTACATTTTGAAGATAAAGAAAGAAAATAAACAGAAAGGAAAATTTTAATAGAGGTATTTTGACTGTTCAAATTAAGAGTCTATAAACAAAATAGATCTCAATATTTTAAACTCTAAGTACTTTTTCTCAAGCATGTGTTTTGACAACTGTTTAAAATACTATTTATGAAACCTAACAATATTTAACATGTTATTTTAATCGACTGATCTACTTTTTTTTTTCAAAAGTAGCTTAGAAGTAAAAACAACAGGATAAACTTTGCTGAACTGCAGATATTCTACATAGAATCAATTAATTAACTGAAGGATTTAATGTGTTTCCATATGTAACTGATAGTATATTTTGAAAGTTAATCAAGGAAATAATATTTTCTTTACCCCACGTATTTTTAGAAAGATTAATTAAAACCCAGTCAGTTGAAAAGGATCTTGGTATAGTCAAAGTTGTGTGGTACTATATAACACTACAGAACAGATAATGATATTGATGTCAGTGTTTGTACATTGTACTTTTCTGAATCAACACCAGTTCATATTGGGAACATTTGTCTTACAGTCTGTAATGTGATAATTATAGGAAAGATTGAATTAACAAATATAAACAAGATGAGATAACACAGATTTGTGTCTCTATAATTTCATCCACAGTCAGCAATTATTATACCACAGGTTGCCATTCACTATCAAAGCAAAAAATATCTGAAGTTTTCTGTTTAGCGGTCTAGAGTGAATCAAAGAGGACATTTTCACCAAACCCACTGTCAAATTTTAAATCTGTGATTGTACATTTGATGTACGTACTTAAACAATGTCAGTGAAAAGTTGTCTCCCAAAATCTACAGTTTCCTACTCCATTTGCAGAAAGCATTGGTAGTAATCATCCTAATATTGTAGACATTCAGTATGATTCCCTGTCCATATGGGACCTGTCTCTCTTCACTGATGACAGATGAAGTCAAATGGATCTCTTAGTCCAATATTCTCAAATTAGATGAAGTGAAATTCACATTTTAATGCTGAGTCTGCCATTTCACAATTCTCTGAACTGAACTATGGTCCTCCAAGGTGACATAAATGATTTTAGACTTCACAAAATGAAAATGAGATTTTAGATTGTGTTTGAGCATGGAGGTGGATGTGTAACACAGTATACACATCAGGTTGCATAAGGAAAATTTAAAGTTAATAATATGAAGATATGTGAAATTGAAAAAACTACAAAAATAAAATGGATGCATCAATTAAAGAAAAAACCTAACAGCATTGAGAAGTTTCTTAATAATCATGTGCCTAAACCCTACCAAGATCCACAACCTTGTCTTTCTACTACCTATATATACCGGAGGTTAGTTTAAGGATTACCTGAGCTGGGAACTCATGGGACTCTGCTCAAACAAAATTGCACGTAAAGCTGTTGCTGCCCTTCAGAGACAAATGTAGGAAGGAATCTGATCTAATTGTTTCTCTTGCCCACAGACTTTCTGCCTAGTTAATATATTCAGTCCCAGTAACAGGAGATGTAGTGTCATCTGCATTTATCCCTGCTTGGACATGCACAGGGAGAAAATTCTGATTTCTGCCACATGCTGTGTGGTTCCCCAGAGAAGAAGCAGTGAACAGAGCTTGTTGTAGGCAGTATTTAAGAGTAGTACAGAAGCCATAATATCAAGTTTTATTGAACTCGGCTATTCCACTTACAGAATAGCTTTGCCTTTGCCCCAAGGAAAGGTCAACACTGTATAAACCACACTCTGCTGTTACTGCTTGAGAAAATATGCACAGACAATCTATTCCAGAACTTCACCATCCTCACTTGCAGAATTTTTCTTCCACCAGGGTCCATCTTGCAATTCAGAGGTTCATTTAAGTATACACAAAAGAGACATCTACATTTGAGCAGCTGTAATACTCAGTGAAAATCTAGTCAATAGAGTCAGTGGAGTACAGGGACTTAGTCAGCTGAGCATGAGTAAATGTCAAGTTTTGGCTAAAGTGAAGAGCTCTCTAAGTTCCGCTGAATGTGATGGTAGAAAGCCACCCAGCTGAGGTGTGGATGCCTGTTTTTCATCACTGAAATGTAAGTATATGAAGCAGAAGCTGATTCTTACCCCTTCATATCTTACCTAAGTCCACATTTCTGAAAATTTCTGAACCACATGTTCTATCCAAAGGAACCACGTGATTCCTTTCCAATATTTCTCACATTATTTTTAGACAGTTGCAATTTTTTTTTTTTTTTTGGTTTTTTTTTCCCTAACCTAAATAACCTCAGATTGCTTAGCATCTCCATATATTTTCTAGAGTTCTAATTCTTCTTATTGCTCTCTTCTGGAGTGTATCCAACATCTTTCCACCTTTCTTGAAGTGCATTTACTAAACCAGATAAAGTACTTCATCTGAGGTTTGACTGTGGAAAGAGTTTTAAGTGGATGTCAGTCCTCTTTATTCAACCTAGTATGACAAATGAAATGCTTTGAAATTAGTTCCATGAATACTTTATTCCCCATGAAGCAAAATTACTTAAGTTGAAGTATCTTACTTGCTGACATGCATTTCAATATAGTGCATAATTTCATTTCATTACTTTCCTTTGGGAGTGGTGATTCAAGTTGTAAGTCCTTGAGTGTGGCCAGAAATTTGAGCTAGATCTCCAAAGGTGTTGAAAAATTGGACAGGAGAAGAACAAGCTTATTTTCTGGCCATGTTGAAATAGGAAGGGTAGGCTTTTGCTCCTGCAGTTTGAGCAAAATACCTTGACCAGAGGGAGAATTCGCCATTCTGCTGAATAAGACACTTAATCTGAAGAGACATGTGAAAGTGAACACATGCTCCCAACACGTCCTATCATCTATCCTAACATCATTCCTAACATTCCCTATCATATTAGGCACCTCCCTGTACAGTCTGGGTGATGTGAACTTCACTGTTGCTTAAAAAAAGTGAACTAAAGTGAGAAATATCAATACACCTGAATAAATTGCATGTCTGGGTCTTGTGTCTCTTACTGAATAAAATATTTGCCTTTAATATTATACACTTTTTAGGTATTTTATTAGTCAAGGGAAAATTCAATTAAAAAAAGGTTGGCCTGCTGTCATGCTGGCAATCTTCTGTCTGATAACTAGGACTGCTACCAAATCTGTTTTCAGCAGCTGACGTGCCATGTCTTAGATGTAAAGACCACGCTCTTCTTGGGGTATTTCTAATCAAATCCTTCAGGCTGTTCTGACTTCTGACTAACTGACTTCTATCTAACTAGAAATATCCATTTGGCATCTGTTTTGGTTCTATTTGGTGCCCCATGATGACTTTGCATGTATAGAAATATGAAAGGAATAAAGAGGCAAAACTATATGCAAAATCAACATTAGAATGAGAAACGCAGAGTAAACAAAATTGAAGCTGAACACATTGTTCTGTCTATACATCAGCTTTCTTATGTCAAATATAGTAAGTGGTTTTCTCTTGGATATATTGTATCTCCTGTGAAATACATAGACATAAGGTTTACTTTGAAAAGTGAATACCTTTATCAGAGAGGAAGTTCCATAAAACCTTTGAAAGTCTTTCATGGTTATAATGGATTTGAGAATGTATTTAGTGTAACCAATGACAAGTAATTTAGCAATTAAAATATAGCTTCAACAAATGGAACGATACATTGCTAACAAGATTAAAAAGCCTGAGCCATTTTTCATATGCAGAAACAAGAAAAATAATTTCTAATCTACAAAATGCATGAAGGCTGTATTTATAGAAAAATGCGGAATGATGGGTGTATATTTGCAAATATGTATCTAATCTCTTACAGCCCAGACTCTGCAGTCTTGCTGTAAAAACACCCACTCTTTTGGTCCTGAATATGAAGAAGTTTTCTTCATATTCATTATTGGAAGAATATGTGCATACATGTAATTGTCCATAACAGATACAAAGAAAGTTATCTACACCCACTTTCAATACTGTGGCCAACATGCATTTGATTTCTATGTTTTGGGTTTTCACTCTTTGTAGTTTAAATACTGTATTCATTAACACACAAATAATCAGGACAGGACTTCTATTCTTCTCGAGACTTACCTGAGGGGGCAGAGATTTTAAGTGTTAAAGAGGTTTTACTGATTTTTTTAAAGAAAATTATGTCAGATGAGGTGGATTGTGAAAGTGGATAGTGCTGACCCATGGTACAAATGTCAAGAGAGCTCCCAATCCCATCCATGTTGTTTCTGTGGGAATTGCGGTTGTAAGGAAAAATGGAATTGGCATCTAAAAGGAAGAAAATAAGGAAGGTGGGTGGAATTTCTAAGGGTCCATCAGTTCTATTATTTGCAATATTTAAACTACTGAACAACCACCATATTATTATCTTCTCCATCTCAGTAGGGGCTCAGAGTAACCTGGTCTAGTGGAAGTTTCCCTGCCCATGGCAGATGGCTTGAAGCTACAAGTCCTCTTTGAACTGTAACCATTCCATGATTTTATGATTTGACTGTTTTAGCACCATGCCTAGAGATCTTTCCCACCAAGGAAAATATAACAAGAAAAACTAATAACATGTTGGTGATAGCTTGTCAACATAAAAACTAGATTCCTATTGAATATTTCTGTTGCATGCACATTAGCATTAAATATTGCTTAAGTAGAAAATGAAAAACATTTCCTTCTGTTTCAATAGGTTATAGTATTGAAGTTAGCTTGTTCTTAGGATATATTTCTTGTATGACAACTTCAGTGAATAGTCTTTTCCTGTGGTCTGCTTTAATTATTTCAAACTATTAAAAGCTGTCCTTGCTCATTTCCAGTTTCTTAAGGGGAGAAGCATCAATGGCTGCCTTGAAATGCATTTAAATTTAGTATTTTTGCTGAAATTCGTAAATCAGATATGAGTCAGCATAAATGTTGTTAATTACAAAAGTTGATAATTGATCTTAGTTGATGGCGCCTCTGTCTTCACATAGTCAGATGTCACTTCTAGGAAAGGGAAAGTATCTGAAAACAGAGCTGAGTGCTAAAGGACTAAAGACTGTCATATAAATAGGGACAGGTAATTTGCAAATTATTTATTTCTAACCTTACTGAATCTAGGAACCAGTAGCAGAACTCCCAGTTTACTATCATAGGTTTATAAAAAATAAATAGTTGCTTCTCTAACACGCTTCCATCATTTACATTTTTCCCTATAACGAGAACTTCTTCTATTTGCAGGTATCTCTGGATACAACTAAACTTCACAGCACATCAGATTCTCACTTGTATGCTGATTCCTGGTTCTCCAGATGTGAGACTGGGCTTCACCATGGTTTCCTTCCAATATTTAATTTCTATGGAAATAAGTGCATAGAGCAATGAAGGATGTGTGACTGGGGCTGTGTATTTTAGATTTTTTCCTGTTACAGTTTGGGATGAAGCTAATCTGCACACTGGGATTCAGACACAAAGTCTCATCATTTTAGCAGTTTAAATGCAGCTCTTCCCACATGTGCAGGTCCTGTAACTTTTGTCTTTTTTTGTTTTATGATTAAAACTCACCCTCATCAGTATTAGATTAGTTTTTAAACTCTCCCACTCTCACTTGGAAAAATTTTATTATTTGTACAAGGCAAAAATTTTTCAGCCCTTATGTCTGAGGATCTTTTCTTAGTTATAAAGCAGCATCTGTTTTATCAGCATTATTGTAGTTCTGGCATAAATTTACTTTCTTCACTATCACTGGGAAACATTTTGCATATTTATTGAATCGTGGGCAAAATGAAACTAAACATCCTTAAAAAGAGATCATAAAACCAACCAGAAATCAAGATTTCTAGTAGTGAAATGGAGTGTATTCAATGAATTAGAAAATTAAAAGGATCTTATGCTCCAAAACCCACCAGAAGCATATTATGGCTCTAATCCAACAAATATTTGTGCACATATCTAACTTTTCTCATGTGAATAAGATTAATAACGTATCTAATTAGGATTTGCAATTCAGGAATCTCTGGGAAAGAACTCTTAAGAGACAAGGCAGACAAAGATGACAGTAATGTTTTCTGGGATATCACAATCTTTGCCTCCTTTATACTTATATTCACCCAACCAGATACACGGTGAAGATTATATTTTGCTTAAAACTCTGCTGGAAGATTGTCTTTGCTCAATAATACAACTTCTTTCTTCTTTAAAATTTCCAGCTTTAGATCTCTGTTTTCTATTTTTGTCATAGAGGGCACTTATTATAAGATCTGTGCATAATACTTGCATAATTTAATTATATGTTCATTTTTTACTATGTTTGGTAAATCCCACAAAGTGAAATTCTGTATTCTTATTTAAAGTATAGCAGAGGAAAACATACTAGAAATTATGGTGTTACAGTTCAAAGATCATATTAATGTTTTATAATCCTTAATTCAAACTAAATCTTAATACCCTGTTGGAATATGTACTTCTGCAAATAGAAAGTATAAGGCAAGAATTACCAGATAAAATTCAATCTTTATGCTATATAAAAGAGTAAGACTATATAACTCAACAGTCCATTAAGTTTTAAGAATTTACATTTACTTATTTATTTATTCACAAATATCTGTGTTTTTGTTCTAGTTGGTCAAGGCTGATAAGCGGCTTGTGTTCCTCTCTTCATAAGGCATCCCAGTACATCTTGAAAGGAAGAAATTTGACTGTTTCTGTGAAGAGTACCATAGAGTGAACAGAATGGTGTATTTTGGTCTAGTTTAATGTCATTCAAGACATATTCAATTTATGTCATCAAAATTATGATTGGTTTCCAAGGTCTCAGCTAACGCTGTTGCAAAGGCATTTCAGCTCAGAGATCACAGCTGAAATTCTTTCTCAAAGGATTCTGGTAATGAAGCTTACCCATAGTAAATAATTGCAGCAATGGAGTTATACAAATCAATAACAAATTCTACATATGACTACTAAAAATATGTAGGGATTTCTTCTCATCATGGATATAGATTTTTTTCATGTACACATCAAGAGTCCTTTCTAGGAAAATTTAGCATGTTTTGCATTAAATATATTGCCATGAGTAATCAGAATACAATCTCCAGAAAAAGCCTAACATCAAAAAAATGAAGAAAGTAATGTTTCCAAAGTCAGACACTTAAAACGGCTATCCAACATTCCAGGCAGCGAAACAGGGACTGTGCCAGCTGAACTTTTGACTGCCACTACGTATGTGCAATTTTTGCTTGCTTTGTGTGAATATCTTGATCATCTTTAGACTTTTCCTGACACATCCTCTGATGAAAAGCTAACCAAAAAGGACTTTCCTCAAGGTATAGTTTAACTGGGTAGTTCTAGGGATCAATTGCTGACAAAGCATCATGGAGCACAAATGGCTGACGCTAAAGCCTTCACTTTTGCAGTTGTCAGATTGTTTGGAAACATAACCTGATATGATTTTGGAGTAACCTTGCCTATCAAGCATTTTTATGAATGTGAAAACTTGTATTTGTGTGGAGGAAACTGTCTGTATTCAGAAAAGATAATGGGTATGCACTGAAAAGAGGAATGGGGTTATAATGGGGTTATAATAAGAACAGAAAAGGTGCATCAGTTCTGGAAGCTGATCTTCATCCCAGCTTAGAAAGGGAACTATTACATTATTTTTTTGCTTAAAATTTCCTATTTTCTGCATTTGATATGTAGCTTATAAAACTATATAAATAATTTCAAGTCCTGTTGAATAAAGTGGAGCTATATCAAACTGATCCATCTGAGAATCTGGTTGTCCTGTGCTCATCTGTGTAAGAAAGGTGGTGTGACATGGCCTTCACCCACAGGGTTTGAATGTCTGGCTGCATTTGTTGAGTTCCTCTAACGTACATGGGCCTTAAAATAACCTCTCTCTCTTAATTAATTATGTTGTGCTCTTGTTTGGGGTCTTTCAAAGTTTTTTTGAATTAAAAAATCATACTCAAAAATAATTTTGAAATATAATTTGAAAATCTTGATTTCAGGTTCATAATATTTATTATAGTAGTCTGTGTCCTTATAAGCTAAACTATCTATGAAGACAAAAAAGGGACAATAATTTTGTATAATAATCTTAAGTTTATGTACTATTAGTGATACATCATATTTATTGCCAGGTCAGCTAACAGAAGACTGAAGATGCAACGTATCTGATTTAAAGAAATGTCTAGTATGAAATACAATGCTGTGTTACTGAACATTATATTCAAGTGACTGATTAAGGTGCAGCTTGATAATTTGCCAGTGACACTTTAATTTCTGTATCAGTGTACTTTTCAATAATTTTTAGCCAGTATAATGCATTTATTCTGTGTTTACTAGGATCATTACTATTTTTCAGCGGATATAATTTTAAATTATGGACAGTCACAGGAGGACCAAATCACAACACATCCTCTGTCTTTCTTCACATATGAGAATTTCAGTAGAAATATTCAGTGTGATGATAAGATATTTTATAATAACGAATGATAACACTGGTTACCAGAAATTTGACATCAATAAAAATCTTTAATTCTTATAGTTTGCATTATGATATTATTTTGCAATGTAAATAATTTGATTTTCACTTGCATTAAGATGTGAGATGATTTAGAGAAGCATACAGAAATGTCCTAGTATCACACTTTATCCATTTGTCACCTAAAGAACAGAATTTTTTTCTACTATTTTTAGTAATGACATGCCAGCAGTTAATTCGAATATGTGGTGGCTAATGTATTCCTGGATAATTTATGTAAAACTGATGTGTACCTATAGGCATTTATTTTATTTTAGAGAGGATACTAAAAGAAACAAAAAAAGCATCAATTCAGGAAATACTCTAATGTAGGTTTTCTGAAAGGAGTTCATTATGTATGTTTGCTATAAGACATAATTTTAAATTATGCAATAGTTAGGAATTGATTAGAATTCTTCATTATACTTAATTTTCATGAGAAAAAAAAGAAATTTATCATGAATCTGTTAGCAGTTTATACCTTATTATCTGATGCAATACAAAATAATTTTTTTCCTTGAAAGATACATGCACACATGTGCACACACAAAAATATATAATTTGTATATACATGCAGAATTGTGCAATATAAAATTCACATGACAAGAGTCTGTTAGGAAAAAATGGTTGCAATTACAAAATCAGGGAAGAGGTATAAGATGCCTTTATTTGATATGCTGTGGAGAAAAAAGAAATCATAAATTTTAAGCAACTGTAATCAGTCCTTTAATAAGATGGAAAATCTAAAGTTGAGCAGCTACTGTGTTACCTCACCAGTAATTTGTAAAACCATCTTCCAATAGTTATTTGAGTACAACATACTCAAAATAGCAACATTTCACTATTTTAAATTTTTTCATAATAACTGAGAAGAAAACTCAAAAAAAATGCCTCCTGGTAATAAAAAGATACCTTTGTCTCACTTTTTTCTCAACAAAATGGTAATACTTCTTTGCAGAATGGCTTTCTGGTTCTATTTTCTAAATGTTTTGTCACATACTACCATATGTGCTTAAAAAAACAAACTACATTTTTTTCCATTTTATCATGTGCCTTTTTTTTTTTTGCCATCATTTCATAATAGGAATTTTATTTTCAAATGAAACTGTGGAACTGTGGAATCAATCAAAAAAATTTGTCTCATTTGCTATGAAACAATGGATTTTTGTAAATTTAAATAGTGCTAATAATGACTTGGTAATATACATTGCTAGGCATTAAAGGCCAGATTCAAAGTCCCCACCCAAGAATGATGTGGATTTGTTGGAATGAGTCCAGAGGTTGCCACAGAGATTCTCAGAGGAGCACTGCTCCTCCTGTGAAGACAGGCTGAGAGAGTTAGAATTGTTCATCCTGGAGAAGAGAAGGCTCAAGGGAGACCTTTAAGTACCCAAAGGGCTACGAGAGAGCTGGAGAGGGATTATTTACAGGGGTGTGTAGAGTTAAGACAAGGCAGAATGGCTTAAAACTCAAAGAGGATGGGTTTAGATTAGATGCTAGGAAGGAATTCCTCACTATGGAGTTGGTGGCACACTGGAACAAGTTCTCCAGAGAAGCTGTGGATGCCCCATCCCTAGAAGCATTTGAGACCAGGCTGGATGGGGCCTTGAGCAGCCTGGTCTAGTGAAGCAGGGGGTTTGGAACTAGATGATCTTTCAGGTGCTTTCCAATCAAAAACATTCTATGATTCAACTAAATTCACTTTGTGTATTGTGAAACCAGAGTATATAGATTTCAGAAAAGTTTATTCATATTTATGAAGGCAAAAGTGAAAATATTTTTCCCCAGATTTCTCAAAGCCTTGGGAGACTGACTAGAAGCTTAATGATGGTAGGATTTGGTCAACTCAGTGAAAAAAATATTTTGCAATTCAGACACTTGTAATGGAAGAGGAAGGAGGTATAATACATGAAAATAAAATTGATGGTTTCTGTGGCAGGAGGAGCCACAGAATCTTACCAAATAAGATAGCTAGTGCATTCTGTTGATAAAAAAAGAACAGTTCTGCAGAAATGTCATATTGAGATCAATGTGACCATTTTAATATCAGCATTTTTGTGTACTTGGCACATTATAAATAACTGCATATGGTAATCTTTGCTTCTGTGTGTACCTCAGTGCTGTAGTAGTGCCATCTAATGTTCTAATTAATCTGCAATATCTCCCAAGTCAGACTTTCAACAGCAACAAAAAAAAAAGTGCTTCCAGGAATGATGAGGTTGGCCTTGCTCCAGCTGATACTGAGGCTGCTACTCAAGTAATCTCTTGTCTTTTATGGCAACATAATCAAGTTAAGAAAATCTGGACAAGATATTTGGAGTCAATCAAGTACTTTATTTTACTTTAAAATGCTGAACAGGTGCAAGTGGGATACATTCAAAACGGTCATTAGGCAAAACTTGCTTTGAGGGAGGTGGAGCCAACATCTGTGCTTATTTTCACAGATACAAAAGGGCAGGCCTCCCAAGGAAATGTGGGCAGGATCCAAATGGATGAAGCAGCGGGACTGAATAAAGCGTTCTGATTTAAGACTTTCTCTGCTTATACTAATTAGCATTTGAAAAAAAGCATGATCAATCTTTTTCTTCTCTGAGGGTAGAGAAGGAGGAGTCTGATTTAATTAAGAAGGACATTAACTCCAAGCACCTACCTAATCAAATATTAACTATATTCAGAACAAGCAAATTATAATAGTTTTACAGTGATTTAAATGTTTCCCTCTGTAGCTGCATGGATCTTTTTCACAGTGCTTTTTATTTTTACTAAAAATCCTGGTCTTATTGTACCCTTCAGATGTTCTGTGTTTTAATGACTGGCTGATAGGACCCTCCTGCAATAGATATCTTTATTACATAATTTTGTATTTTATATCCTAGAAAATGAAAAAGGATTTACTGTAACTGAAGTAGAAATAGGTGCTTAAATCATAATGTGACAGTTTACACTACCAGTCAAATATCTAGAAGAAAGCTGGTTTGTATTTTTGACTCTCTTGTTAACTCTAAGAATGAAATTTCATTTCATGTATTGCAATTATGTTTTCTTCCTCATTTGATCTCAAATGAAGTTCCTCATTTTGCAGTTTGGAGGGTACTCTGTACTGAGTTTATCTGTCATTGTTTTTAAAATTATTGATTTATTTTGGTGTTGGTTTTGGTGTATTGCTAACTTCTGCCCTTATGCTCCTGTCTTGGCACTGCTATGAATGATGTAGTGATGTGTGGCTGTATGGGAACACAGAGGAGAGCCAAGCATAGATGGAATTACATTAATATTGGAAAATCTGGTAAGGACCATGTCTGGGCCTTCTTCTATTGGTGTGCTGTATGCAATATATAAGCACAGGCAATTATTTCTAGCTGATATGGTAGTGTTGCATGTTGTGTTTCCATCTTGCAGAAATAGTAATCAAAAAGCTGTTTTGCTGTCCTTAATAGGCCCACACAGGACAGTGGTTTATTTAGAATTTCCCAATCATAAAATCCATCCTTTCAGCATTCTGGAGAGGATGTGAAATAGAGTCCAAGACTGTCAGCACTTCAAGTCACTCTGAAATTACATCATAGTCTTGAAAAGGTGGCTCC
Source organism: Ploceus nigricollis (assembly GCA_013399945.1). Classification (NCBI taxonomy): domain Eukaryota; kingdom Metazoa; phylum Chordata; class Aves; order Passeriformes; family Ploceidae; genus Ploceus; species Ploceus nigricollis. The sequence continues at coordinate 294,933 of VXBC01005863.1, read as the reverse complement.
CTTGTCAAATTGTTGCTTCATGCTGCCAAGATTTTACTTGAGTTGTACTTATTGTCACTAAGTTTTGTTCTAGGTTTAATATAGTATCCTAGTTTTGAGAGCATTTTTTGGTTTGGTCCTTTTACACTGATGTAGGTAAAAATCCTTTTCCGAGTGTCTTCATATTAGTAACGGAGGACAATCTTAGTATTATTAAATTTTGGTTTTGTGCAACTTTTGCACCTTAGAACCTTTATAAACATTTATGCCAGTTCCCTTTCAGATTAAGTATACCCTCATTCTTCTTATAGTTTTGGTAAAAGAGATAAAATATATATTTAACACTTGTGTCTGGGAAAGATGTATATTGTCACTGGTACAAATACAAGAGAAATTCCAGCAGAATTTTTTCCTATTACAATTCTTTAGTCCACAAATGTATTTTTGCAAGTAGCCAAAATAGCCCAGATATGACATTTGGGATGAGCTACAATTTCAGAACTAACATTCACTATTTTTGTTTTTTAAACTCTAGAGATACCAAATAAGAACCTTTCCATTGTGACAGGCAAATGAAGTAAAGGATCTTAACATTCAAATAGGCAAAGGATATAAGGTAAGAAAATTAAATTTTATTCACCTCACCTTATTAGAGAGGAACTGAGGCAAAAACTTACATGGTGATGTTTGTGTCACATTATACCTCCTCATGCTTTAGAAGTTATATTGACTTATATGTCAGGAGCAATCATTTCCTGTTCAAAGATATATGTGACCTTTTGTGCATTTTTGCAGGTAGAGCACAATGAACACAAGAATAAAAACACATGCACTGTTTTTTTCCCCCCCATTTTAACCATTATCACAAGTTTTCTGAAAAATGGTACAGGTTGGTAATCACTTCTGAAGTTAAAGCATCATTTTCTCTGTGGTTTATTTCTTTATTTTTACTGGGGTTCCAGACTTGCAATGAAACAAAATGGTGGCAAGCCCAGCTTTGGAACATGCAAGTATATCTGGATGCTCTGGATTTTTAGGGGGAGCTGCAGACATTTAAAAGCAGTGAAAATCATACATAAACACAACCTGGAATAATTTTCCTTTCTTTCTTCTCGTTCTTTAGGCACAGAATTGAGTCCTGGTTTTGGAAGGACAGAAGGAGAAATTTTTTTTTTACTGGTTAAAAACCAGTACCATTGTCTTTTCTCAAATATATATCTGTGTTCTTCATTCTGTGACTTCTTCCCAAATCAATTCTTTCTAAATCCTTTCCTTACTGGAGGGTCACCTTCTCCTCACTTTTTGTGAGATGGAGGAGTTGGTTAATCCCAGGTTTCTTTAGAGGGATAAGTCCTCACATTCATCTGTATTGGAGAAATGGACTGACAAAATCCTCATGCACTTCAAAGGGAAGTGCAAAGTCCTCTGAGTGGGGTGAAACAATCCTGGGCACCATTACATGCTGGGAAACACTCAGCTAGAAAGCAGCTTTGCAAAACAGTGACCTGGTGAGCCAAGCTCTTCCCATTGGTGCACAGCGACAGGAGCAGTGGCAGTGGGCACAGACATGAGCACAGAAGCTGCTGTCTGAACTTCAGGAAACACTTCATTACTGTGAGGGTATCCCAGCACTGGCAGGGGTTGCCCAGGAAGGTGTGGAGTCTCCAGCCTTGGAGATAAAAAAAACATGTCTTGACATGGTCCCAGACAAACTGTTCTCTATGGTTGTACTTGATATGGGGGGCTTGGAGCAGATGACCTCCAGAGGTCCCTTACAACTTCATCCATGCTGTGATCATGCGATAGATGCCTCTGAACCCAGTCTTGCAGAAAATAAAGGGACTTGCTTGTTCACACATATGTCAGTGCAAGCTTAGGACATTAGCACAATGTCTATTTTTAAATAATCAGATTTGAAAGTATTAGTACTGGAACCAGTTTCTTGAAAACCAGTTCAATGCTGTATTCTTATGAAGAATGCGCAAGCCCCAGGAAAAATCTGGCTATTAGTTTGTCAATTTAATTTTCTATTTTTTTCACTTAACCCAATATTCTTTGCAAATAGAACAATGTATTTTGATTCATTTAGTGCCTTTAAATCCATTCATTTCCTCTTATGAGAATATAATTGTTTTTTTTCCTGCATAATAATTACTCATAAATAGATTTTTTCACTGAAACTGGAGTGGTCTTTTGAGTGCGTATTTATGTGCTGCAGACTAAACGGCATGTTTAAGAAGCCAGTGTGCCACTACTCAGTCAAATGTAATTATCTCTCTTCAAAGCTAGTTTCACCCTCTCAGTCATATATGTATTTGTTTTCTCTGCTCATGTGATTGATTGCCCAGAAGAATGAACCTTTTTATCCACAGGCCACCTATGCTGCTTGTCTCTTTTAGACTTTTGTTCTTCCCTATCTAAACCTTGACCCAGCTAGATAACAACCAGCTGAAGTCCTCTCTTTAGACGTGCATACATTCATCACTGAAATGTACCAGTTTGTGTTCAGTATAAGAGGAGATTGTATATCTTCTATGTGATAGTGAGAATGCAACTGGACATGCAGGAATGCAAACATGCTCTTACAGTTAATTTTTTTCTGTACTTCGGCAACAGCAGGACTATCATTGACAGTCTGGTCTTTTGAAACCTTAATTTAGTAACTTGTTAATAAGAGTGTGAAGGATCTAACTGTTGCTATTTCACTTTGTTTCTTCATAAGCTTCTGGATTATATGTATCAGCATTAAAAACTATTGAAAGTTTTATTTTCTAGGAAGAGTGATTTCAGTGTGTGAAGTTATATTTGTGTGTACTGGGGAATGTTTTTACTTGTGTGTGCGTGTGTGTGTGTGTATATAAAGATAGACATATATCTGTGGATTTTCAGAAATGAGAGTGATTTTGATATTTCTGAATTAATCCTATTGAAGCCAGTTTTTGTAGAGTGTTTATACAGATTCTGAAAAAAACCAGAGAGACTTCAGAGCTATATAATTCTGTAAAAGGTAGTCTGTTTGAGGGGGTTGAAACACAGCTCTAGAAGGATACACAGTCAGTTATACCAAGGAACTTGGGGATGTTGACATTTACTATCATCACACATTACTTTGAAACATCTAGGTAGCTCCTCATCTAGGTTGTTCTGAGCCTAAAACGCAAATTATTTCTCTAAATTCCTTACATATCTAGACCATAGAGCAAGCTATGGATGTCCAAAGGTAATTCAGCCAGCACTTGGAAAAGGTGCCAATGGCAAAGATATGCTTAAACTGCCCACAGGTGCTGCCAGGAAGTGACTGGAACCCTTCTCTTTGAGACTTCCACTAGGATTTACACCCTGGAAAACCCTCTTGTAATTACATGCCTATAACATCCTGACAAATGAAGTAGTCATCTTGAATGCAAAACTCCAGGCTCTAGTCCTCCTTCACAGTCAGAGACCTAGATCTCTAGTTTGTACTCTTGAGCAATGGATCTGCAGCTTTAGCTTTTCCTACTAAGTCTCTGTATCTGAACAAAAAACAATTCAAGAAACAGGAGACAGAGTAAGAAAAAGTAAGAGCAGCAGCAATTTAGAATTTTCCACTGTCAAACTCAGAAACAGTGTTCATACTATGGACCTGAGTTACTAGTGCTAGACTCCATTGTTGCTCCAATATGATCCCATCATCCTACATGAGTTTTGAAAAATGTTTATATTCTGCAATGGTTAAAGCTGCAATTTAAAATTACTTTAGTCTTAGTGGAACATGAGTTATGACAGTCGTTTCTATCTTTTTCATATGAGGACTAGGAACAATGACCTAATCTAGAAAGACACGTTTTTTTCCTGTTAAACACAGACTGATAGATATCAGCTGGATGAGATCTTAATGAAACACAGCACAAAGGAACTTTTCTGTTGCTTTTTTCATTCAACTTCACAACTGTAAAAAACAAAAGGCAAAATTAATGGAGCTGTGCAGAGTGGAAAATGAACACATCACAGATTAGATGCTTGGTTTTGTTGTTAACAGAATTTAAACAATACAATGAATAGGTGCTCCTCATGAACCAGTGATGACATACTGATGTTTCTGAGGCTCAGTAGGCATGGATGTTATTATTACAGTATTTTTATATAATTTTACAAAAGTTTCTCTCTCAATCTTGTTTTTACAACAGTCATGCAGTACCTGTATTTTTGCATAACAAATGTGAACTCTATGTTGTTAAAACCGGGCCAGTTACTACAGTCAGTGAATACTAGCTTGCACATATCAATTGTAGGAACAAAAAGCCACAACTAATGTACCCACAAACATAAAGGCACTTTCACGGAACTAAGTGAGTAAAAAACCATGTAAGACTTGAGTGAACATCAGCCTCAAGTACAGAACTGGAGGTGGTTTGACATTCATTTGCAGTGCATTTGTATACAATTTATCTCAACAAATAAGATTTAGGAACCCAGCCTTTAATATAGTGCCTGAGAATACTTTTGAGAAAGATAGTTTAAAATATTGGTCCACACACAAAATACATATTTAAATGTTAGGAACATAGTTGGAATAGCTATACAAGGCAAAGTAATTTTATTTATATGTAAACCTTTTAGATCTGCAGTTTAGATAGCTTTGCATTTAGACTGTGTGTAATAAAGTTTATTTTCTCATACTGCAGGTGGATAAAGGAATTCTAACAGTATAATTAAAGTATGGCAACAACCATGTTGCTATCAGATTCTGATGGCTATCAAGAGAGAGGAAAATACAAAGAGTGGAAATTAATTCACACACTAATGAATTTTTTAATTAGTATTTAAAAACCCAAATTCAGCAGTATATTTCCCTGTAGGGAACCGTATAGAATCATCCAGGTAATTAGACCAAGTGAAGATAATAAAACAAACTTATGGATATATTGTGATAAAAGATGTTTGAAGGTCAACAGCAGCAATCAAAGCAAGGATAGAAATTCATTACATGAGGATAAGGTCTCAATGCCACTATGCTCTTTCCCTTCCACTTCCTAAAAATTCTGCAAATATTCTGAATTCAAGTTAATTAATCAAAAATCTAAATATGTGATGGTTGGCATTTCAAATCAGTGTTCAAACTCATCTGGGCTTTCGCAATTATTTTTAATTTTCTTATTATCATTGGCCAACAAATAAAATTCTTCAAATACTCTGAACCATACATTCCTTTGTTTCCCAATCATGATGTTTGCGTTGGGTTGTTGCCACTAAGTGTACACTGCCCACCCAGCATACGCCATCATATGCTGGCATACTATGGCTGTGCTGCAAGTGAGCAAAGTCAGAAAAAGTGAAATAGCCTCAGGATGCCTTTGCCTCTGTATCTCACTATGACAGTTTGGGTAGTACCCTTTCTTGCATCTTGATGCTCTAAATGTATTTCTTACTACCATCAAGATGGATGGGAAGAGGCAGAGAAAAATGAGATAATCCTTTTTTCTATCCAGAGCCCTCCTGTTCTCTGGCCAAAAGAATAGTTTGGCATTTGGTCTTTGAAGTGCAAATAGTAACTTGCCTCCCTGGAGCGGAACAAAAGCAAGGAAGGAGTGAGCCTCAGATTTTGTGCCACCCTTAGCTCTGCAGGCATGTATTAAACGAAACCAAATTAGTCAGAATTAAGATTTCCTGACACTAAATTAACCTTTATTTGAAGAACTTAAAGTTTTTAGGCCTAAAGGTCATCTTCCTGGTTGCTTTGAATTTTACCACGTTAGATTTCATCCTGGTTTACAGCTATGATAGTGAGTTTATATAAAGGAGTTCTAAGGAAATTCCAGGGGGCTACAGTGATAAAATACAATGTGTTTACAGCACTGAACCTACTCCTCAGTACACATATAGACTAAGAAAGGATGAGAGACAAAGAAAAGCTAGACAATAAATGTTTATGGCTATGTAAAGCAAAGCCATTCTGTGGAAATGCAGCCCTCAAATTTACCCAGGCCCCTGGCCCCAGTCTGACAGTTCACTGCCTGTGAATCAACCCCTAAAGACAGTGAGTTTTAGGATGACAGGCCTTTGTCTTCAAACAGAAATATGTTTTTGTACTGTGATCTCATCTGTGATATCCACAGCTTGTCCTGGTTTCAGAAGCAGACTGAGCAGAAAACTCCCCCACAAACTAAAATGAAATGCACACTATTTTGGCTACCCCATCTGGGGTTTTGACAAGATTTAAAGCAAATGTTCCTCTCGAACTACTTGGACTATTTCTTTTCCCTAGAAAAACAGTTCTAGAACTGTCTTGTGAATTTTCTTGGCACCCAGTATTATTCTTGTCACATATTCATTATGCCTTACATCAGTACATTGTTTTATCCCAAGAATATCTGTAATTGCCATCTGTCTAGAAAACATGGGTTGATGGCAGGATGGTGACTTCAACTCCCAAGTCAATCACCAACAATTTAGGAAAAAAGCAATGACAACCTTGGTTTCCCAATACTGGAACTGCTTGTTTATAGTAATAAATGGTCTTCTAATAAATCTATACAGAAGGATGTTTAGAGGAGTTGGAGTGTTACTACAAATAAAATAATTTATTTTTCACATTTTATGAATTAATATGTTTGGACAAATGACTTTTGGTTTTATTTCTTTCACTAAACTTTATGTGCATATGTGCATGTTGCAAGTAGCTGTTTTTTATTTATCTGAATACATCATTCCTAAATATGACCAGTCTTAACTACCAAACAGAAATATCTTTTCACAAGAAAAAAAAACCCTCTGACCTTCAATATTTCAGAAAACTAATCTTAAATAGAGAACTGTAAACACTTTCTTACTAAAACTTTTTTTTTTTTTTAGTTTGACAACTATCAAGTAGAAGGGAATTCTGGGGCACACATTGTCACTTTTCACTTGAATGTAATTTTGTCCAGGCTTTAAAAGTTAGATCTAATGCTCACAATGAAACAAAAATGATCGATGTTTTCAATTTTTTATGATTAGAGACTGGCCTCTATCAGTTCATTATGAGCTATTATTTATGTACTCGTCTGCAGCCAGGTCACATGCAAAGAAAGCAAGCCAACAAGTATATATTAATACGAAAATATAATTTATTTGCTCCACTGTGTCAATCTCCACTTTTTCCTCCTGACGGTGTTGCAGTTCTCTTGCAGATTATTCTATATTAATGTGAAACACATCCTGTTAAGGAAGAGTGGGAAGGTTGCTTCTGAGGTGCTACTGTGATTTGGCACAAGATGCTATAAAACTCAGGAATTCTCAGCACATGCTTCTCAGCCTGGAATAGACTTTTTAAGGCTTTCTGCAAGAAACACAAAGCTTGGATCTATTTTTATTCTGGATTTGGGAGAGTGTTAATTTGCCTTATAGCAAATTTGAAAGGACAACTTAGCTCAAATACTTAATTTGTGTTTGAAGCAAGTTATATCTGGAAAGAGAAACCAGCGAAGCACTTAAATCCTGCAATGCATCAGTAATGAATATTGACTTCATGACATGAAAAGAACAAACAAAAAAGAGAAAGCAAAATGAGTTGTGAAGACTGCTATTTGACTATTAAGCAAGCTAGTTTCTAAAAGCTGATGCGTAGTGGTGTCTTGAAACACCATGTGAAGTATCAGTCTGTGGTTTAGTCTTTGAGGCCAAGAGGTATCTCTGGCTACCTGTCTAAGGGAAATAGCAGCTCTGTGCCTTGTCTTCTGTGATTGCTCTGTGTCATCAAAACATACAGATGCGGAATGCATGATGAGTAACAGACTCTGCAAACCCATCAAAAACACTGTGGTTTTTGCTGGACTCTAAACTAGCAGCTTCTCAGTGGCTGAGGCTGTCCCCACAGCATACAGCCATGGGACAGGAGGGACTTCCACCCTGGGTGATCCACTGTCTAGCTCTTCTGTGGAGAAGTGTGTGGTTCCTGGGATGCAGAACAGCCTCATTGTCTTTGCCACCTCTCTCTGACTTTTTGTACTAGATGTCACCAGCTGGGGAGTGAGCAGTCAGTTGCCTCTGTCACAAGGGATAATGGGGCAGGAGGGAAGCATGGTGCATCCAGCCATGGCAGGAGGCATATATCTGGGATGTGAAAAGAGTGTGCTGACAGTAAAAACATCTTCCTGCTTATGTGCCACTTAGCAGATCTCAGTCGAGAGCAAAAGTAGCAGTTTTTTCAATGCATCTTATATGGGAATAAATGCAAAAAGCAGTGGCTGAAGCCTGAGGTGGATGTCTATCCATAATTATAAACCATAACAGATCACACTGCATATCTATTATAATTCTCCTCCATTGATATTTATTAAAGGGATTAAGAAGGTGAAATTAATCTTGTAATTACACCATACCTTTCTATACTTGCAGTGCATATTTCCTACTAAAAAGTTCGAGGTATGTTTTATTGACCGAGGCAAATAGACTTTACAAACAAACATTCCTATTTTTTGGAGACAGATGCTGTCTTCACCCCTGTGGAAGATGTTTCTTCTGCCCTTGAAGTCACTCACTGGTGGAAAGTAGCCTAAAATACAGTATCATTAACCTACTACAGGCTGGGAAATTACAGGCAAAATTTAGGCATATAAAATTAAATTACTCATATTACACTGGTCCAGGGTTAACTATATGCTTAATTACATAAGAGTTGCATAATCACCACAAGAGTCTGCATTTCAAAAGATTTCTTTACATAATCACAAAATATTTTATGTGTTTTGCTACTGCTTAAAAGGTGTTTTGATGTCAGATATCAATATTTCTGCCTTACAGACTGGTTTAAACTATACAACTATCAAAGCACTCCTTTACCAACTTACTTTAGCACTTCACTTAACAGATTGCATTGGCTAAGTATTATTTAAGACTTTAATAGTAATAATGGTTCTTTTAGGAAATGCTATTAAGAATGGAAGTTATCTTAAATCATGTTAACTGTCACTGAATAATAGTAACCCATCAGTGAGTAAGAGCAGCAATAAATACAGTAAAATTATTTTAAAGGCATAAGGTAAGGTCTTCATTTTATCTTATGCAATAGTCACAATATTCATGAATTAAATAAGTTATGTGTTCCTACTGTTTGCAGGATTTTTCACTAGATGATGGCTCAGTGTATTTTGTGAATGGGTGGTTGGTGACCCCTTGGCAAAAAAAATCAAAGTCAAGGCACTATTAGTGAAACTAACCAATTGAAATTATTATACTAAAATAGTGCTATTCCATAATTTTTGATGTGTTTAATCAGTTATATAATGTACTGTGCATTCTTCCTTACCAGAGGAACTTGGATAATATTGATCTATTTGGGCATAATAGTAAATCAAAGAAAGGAGACTGTGAAGGAACCCTCTCTCTTAAAATGTGTATTTGCTTCCCTTCAGGTATGTCTCTTTCACTTTTTCCCTACTTTTTACATTTCTGTGTAGTGTAGAACACTTTTTTTATTATTGGACATAACATGGTTTTATTAGATAGTTTATTGCCAATTAATCAGTTCAAGTGCTAGAGAAGTTGCATATTTCTGCCAAAATACCTATTTCTATATTCAGTCTGTACTTTATAGTTCCCTTAAATTGTTAGTGTCTTTTAAAAAATCACTAGTTAGTGGATAATGAGAAAATATAAAGCCAATTATATGATTTGATGAAGGTAGGATTAGTTTGGGAGGGATTTTAAATTAATTTAAAACACTTGTTTAGAAAAGTAATAACATTTTACCTTTCCCTGAAGGACTCTGCACCTCAGATTACTGTCTTATACATAAATACAAATATTCCATGAAAGCCCACTGTATGTTCTCTGTCACATGATGGAATTAGTGGTGGGATACACAAATGCAGCCAGCAGATGTCAGCCAATTATGTCGTTCTCTGAACTGGTGTTTTTTTTGCCTAGAATGCTGGAATCCATCTGACTGCAGTAGTCATCTAAAAGACACTGCAGTCCTAGTCTATCATTCAGTCAATGAAAACCTGCCAAAATTTTAGTAAAGTATAATCCTTGTTTTATTTCTTACCATCCTCCATGTTCAAAATCCTTTGAGGGGAAGCTCTGTACCAGACAAGTGCTGTGTGTGCTCTAAATTTCATGACTTTCTGCAAGATCTGTAGAAAGACCCATTCAGATTTAGAGGAAATATCAGCCAAGGGGGATGCCCTTGTGCCAAAATACAAGATAACACTGGAAGAGGAATGGAATCTTTATCACTTGAATATAGTCCTTTGGGCATTTACCACCACAGCTAAAGTCAAGTAACCAGAGTTGCCTGATGCCTTTGGAGTCTGGCCTTGACTTCATCTTTGCTGCTTTATTTACCAGCCTCTCCTCTCATGGTGCTATTGAGTTAAAACATAAGTAGCAAACCAACCAACCGATCCAACAAAGCAGTAATACCTTGGGCAACCTCATTTATTGCCTGCTACCAGGTTTAGCAGCAGGTGCTTTGGGAAGAGCTGGTGAAGCTCCCTCCTTTGGGGGCTCCTTTCAGAGGCAAGGCCACCTGAAAAGCCCAAATGGTCCAGAGGATGCTGCAGCTGTAAATAGCACAGATTTGTAGCACCCTGAACATACCCTGACTATGCCCATTCCTGCTGACAAAAGCCTGATTGGCATTTAGGACTGCAGCACTAGAAGGTGCCCTGCAAGGGATGTTTAGCTTAGACAAAACTACAGAGTCCATATTTCAGGTACCATGCAGTAGAAGTCACAAAAGTCATCCCAACATTTGCATTGAATCAGCAACCGAAAACCCAAAAAGCCATAATTATAACCGGTCAGAGGAAGTGAACAGAGATCAGTGATCTTGCTGGGGTTTAGGTCCCTGCATTAATGTTATTACAGTAAATGTGGGAAGGATTTTGAAGAAAAGTTATCCACCTTGTTTATTCTGGAGCAGGGCTGACAACTGGACTTCATGGCCGATTGTGAGGCAAGGGATAAGGTAAACGTAAGTGAAAATCCTTTGAAATTTTCATATTCTTAATTCTGGAAAAAAGTGTATTTGGTGACTTATTCATGAAGCTGTACCATTATGATACATTTTGAAAAGTTTTTGCCTTTTAAAGAAATTGTTTCTGCCCAAATCTATTGTCAGCCTGCAGATATGCTAGGAGGAGTTTGGGAAGCCATATCTTGTTTTCTGCAATTACCATTTTGTATATGTTGGCCAGGATTTTCCAGCTCTGGGAAATGTTTTAGGTTGTATAGAAAGACAGAGATGGTCCTAGGTCGTTTGTCAAACTGTGATGTGTAACCAGTTGAACTTGGGTGACTCTTGGTTTCTAGGAATGCAAACCCCATCTATTGGTAGCAGAGGAAGCAATGACAGCTGTAGAGGAAGGTACTGTGTAAAGGAGTTCAGCACAATCCGCCAGCCCTTCTTCCAGCAGTGGGAAAGCTCTCTGCTTTTCTCTGGAGTAAGAGGCATGTATTTTATTTAATGTTTGCAGTCTTCCTTAAGCATTGGTTCTGAGCTTGTAGCAAGAATTGCAGAGAAAAATGATTGAGAAAGGACACATATTTACCTTTTTATCAGGAGCTCTTCTCAATGCCTTGGTCCACTAAACTCAGGGAGGTGATTTCAGCTTACTGGGGCAGCAGGTTCAGCTGCCTAAAGTTCACAATGGTGCCCTTCTCAGTAAGGCTCAAGAAGTGATGTGATATTTTAAAGTAAGCTCCACTAATTTTTCACTATGTGAAGTTAGTTTATTGGGACAGAGATTAGGAGGCAAGCACTTTCATAATATGTATCCTTTGTGTCTTCACAAAGATTTTCACTGCTGTCTTCCTAACTTAGTATTTTGTTTAGTGTGCAGGGGGAATATGGCAGATTTAGGTGTAGAAGTGCTCATATAGGTAGAAAGACGAAATGAATTCTATTAAGTTTAACAAACAAACTTTTTCAAACTGTTTTCCAATGTAGAAAACAATGCTTCATTATAAAATAGAAACAAGGAAGGACAAGAGTACTGAAAGATTTACTCACACCCTGGCTGTATCTTGCATGTCACTTGCCAGCTTCACAGTTAAATCTGTTCCCTGATGAATAACTATTTGTTATATTCATTTCTTATGAGTAGATTGAGAACTGAATATTGTCCACTATTTTAACATGGATTTTTTATTTTTTCAAGTATAGCTGCTGAAGATTAGTATTTTTATCTGCTGTAGTGGCCTTGTGAGATCAGGGCAGTGTGAAATGGTGAGTCCCTGGCAGGCACATTGGTTTGACACACTCAGCTGGTACACTCAGTTTGCTGTGACACTGGAGGGGGCCAACACACTGTTTTCTGGCAGGCACCTTCTGCTCTCTGGAGCTGGCAGACAGCTCAGTGTCCATGAGTTACCCCAATTCTCACATGCAGGCTTCTCATTGCACATTAACACCAGGCCACTATCGTGTTAGCAAATAACCCTGGTATTCAGTGTTTGATAAGCCAAATATTTGAACCAGGTGACATTTGAGCATTTTTACAAAGTAACACTTTGAATAAGGCAGCTCTCACCGTTGCTGGGTTGCTAGCAATTGATTTCTTGTCATACAAGTGGAATGTTATCTACAGCTGTGAAAAATCCGATTTTGGGGATGTCCTGAAAATTATTTTAGACTTATGCAGATTTTGCACGTATGTTAGTATGGTATACATACCATTTTTCTCTATAAATAGGTGAAAATACTTAGACTTGGCTGTAGTAAATATATATGCTTTGCTTAAGTGTGTTGTTTTACAGTTTGTGCTTTGAAAAGCTGGAATTATAATATGCATTTCCTTGGTTTGAATTTCATTTTGCTAGTGTACTCTGAGATTATGCCTTCAGCTTGACTCAGAGTAGATTGAGACCTAACTTCTTAATCTGCAGCCTTTTCTACTTCTGCTCATCTCTGTCTTTTTTCAGTTTCAAGTGTTCTTCTGTTTGCTCTGCTTTTAATTGAGTTTTGTCCTCTACCAGTGTCTAGCTATTTGGTTTTTTTGGATCATCTTTTATAATTCTAAAACTGTAAGAACTGTTTCACACAGCTGCCAACCATTTGCTCTCATCTGTGGTTTCTTGCACAGTGTTACTTATAGATATTTATAAAGAGTGCTGTAAGTACCTATATATATCAGAAGTGAGCAATCTAATTATACAGCTATGTCACTTTAAAGATACAATGATGTGTGTGAAACTGGTCAGATTTACTGCCACTCCATGAATTATCATCTATTGGATGACTTACTGTGTTCCTTGTCCTACACAGCTGCGGAGTAGTGTTATGCTACATTTATTCAGCTCTAACAGTTGGATCATTTTGAAATGCAAGGACTTAAACCTGTTTTAGTTAAACAGATATAACAATGTTATTGTTGATATATTAGACAGAAATTGATATAATTATTCCCTGGTGGAAAGCAAGAGAAACTATGCTCATATAACCTTATACAATTCTTTCTTTCCATTGTCTATACCAATTTGGTATTAATTGGTATTTTAATGTTTAACTGTTTTAATTCAAGTGTTCAAATTGATGATTAAAGTATATATAAGTTCTCAAAAAAAAACCCCTGCCTGTTCCTTGGCAGGGATGGGGACTCTATGACTGTTTCTGTAACACCTAGTCCACCTCCTCTTTCAGGCATCTATCCCCCACAGACTTCACTCCCTTTGCCCACTGCACTTTAATTACTGTGAGCAAAGTGCTGATATCACATCAACCTGTAATCCTAGAAATACTCCCTCAGTTGCTCTCTGTTTTCTTTCCTTTCACTTAACATGAACAAACTGAGCCATCTAATTAAAAACTCCTATTCTCCTAAAAATTCAATATGTCCTTCTAGCACAAAAGAAAGGACAGCAAAAAGATATTGCTCACATCTCTCTCCCCATTCTAGCACAGAGATTCAGTCCTCCATGGTACAGGATTGTTTAATTTCAAAGCTTTAAAACATGTTTAGCCTAACTCATGTGAATGCATTAAATCAGAAATTTCAATGCTCTAGGCACTCTGCAGCATGGAACTTCAAGGTGGTCCCTTAAAAAACATACCATTGATAGTCATTTTTTAGGAAGGGACAGCTGGTTCTACACACTAAGACAGACAAGAAGTCTGAAATGTCATGAATAGATGAAATAAAATAGTTCTTTAACTGACCTGACTAATGGGGAGACAAAGCATGGTATTTGGAGTCGGTAATTTCAGTGCTCAATTCTATTGTGTCTGCATTCTCTGAGACAAGGTTTCAAGAGTACACTTTTTTACAAAAGAGCATTTCACAAGTCTGTTAAAAATTATGAGAAGGATAAAGAGAAATATCATTTTTCCTGCTGTTTTCATCTGAAATGTAAATAAAAAAAAATCTTTTTAAGAAAGCTTACGATAAAACATTTCTGAAAACATCATTAATTTCAGTAGATTAATTAGCATCTAGACTTTTGTAATAGCATCTCAGTTATATGACATTAATAAAAGTCTATCTGGTATTTTGGAAAATCATCTGCAGGTGTTCCTGTGAGACCCTGATTTTGTTACCATATAGCTGTGGTTTGACTGCTGCCCTGGGTGCAAAGTGTTTTGGTATGGGGTTTCTGCTAGCTCCTCACAGCACAAAACAGGGTTCCTGGTTCACTCAGTCCCCTCTACTGGAGTTCACCCACTTGGAGCTTGCAGTGCAGGTGTCTGCTCACTGCCACCAGCTAAACTTTGCCTGATGTCACTGTGTCATGCTTTGAGATGGGCCAAAGGCCAGGCTCACTTGCCCTCCCCTGCCACAGCTGGGCAGCGGAGAGAAAAATCAAATGAAGGGTTCATAGTTGAAATACGGACCAGAGAAAACACTGCAAGGGCAAAACAGATTCAACTTAGAGATACAAACTGAGTTTATTACTAACAAAATCAGAGGAGGATGATGAGAAGTAAAATAAGCCCTTAAAACACCTTTTCTTCCCCCAGCCCCTCCCTTCTTCCCACCAACAGTGCAGGGAGACAAGGCATGGGGGTTTGGTCAGTTCATCGCCAAGCTTTTCTTCCACGTCTCTGGGAGAGGAGTCCTTCCCCTGTGAGACCGTGGAGTCCCTCCCATGTGAGACAGTTCTCCATGAACTTCTCCAGCGTGGTCCCACTCTCACGAGCAGCAGTTCTCCCAAAACAGCCGCGATGTGAATTCCTCCCTCGGGCACACACACGGTCCTCCTAAAACTGCTGTGGCATGGGTCACTCTTTCATGGGGTGCAGTCTTCCAAGGACAGGTTGCTCCAGCCTGGAAGCAGGGACCTTTGACAAATCCTCATGCTCTTCCCAGTACTTCTGGTGCTATTTTCTGTTTAATGGAAAAAGGTATGTCCAAGTGTATTCATCCCATTTGTATCCTGAGAACTGGCATTTAATTCATGTTTATATAAGTCGAATAAGGCATCTCAGTCAGTGTCCTTATGTTCTATGTTATAATAACTAAATTCAATAAAATTAATTAGTGTACTGACTAGAAACATTTTCTTTATAAATAGTTTGAGGGTAGACAATGTCTCATCTTATAAATGGATCTTTATCTTAATGAAAGCTTTTGGAGTCAAAATGTCAATGACCTTATGGAACACCATGAGTTAAATCTTTTAGTCAACACTGCACACTGAATATGCTGGTTTTTTTT
>VXBC01005863.1:260216-275988 GCA_013399945.1 Ploceus nigricollis | reverse complement strand
TTTATTGTAATTTTTATATTTTTTATTTGCTTTATTATTGTTTGCTTATTTGATCAAAAAAATTATCAAATGACAAGATTTATTCTTTTGTTTCGTGATTAGTTTCATTATTGCTTTTGGTGCCAGTACATTTTTCTCTCTTAAAAGCAGAAGATTCATTTTACTAGGTGTTTCAGTCGAAACATTAAGATAGTAATTGCCAGTATCTGGTTTGCATTCCTCAAACATCATTAGTGCAATTTTCCCTAGCATCTCCTTAGCCCTCCACAACTTTTTCAAAATACTTTCTTGTAGTTTATTTTTAGTAATTCACTTAAAATTATGGGATGATAAGTGGACAGGTTCTCTTATGTGTATGTGTTACATTTTCCAAAACACATTCTGTTTTTATGAAAAACATTATTGTATTTTACTCATGCTAGAAGACTGGTTATAGATGAAAAATATTAAATATTCATATGTTTTAACACCTTTCAGGAAAACAATGTCACTAAAGAATAGATTTAAACAACTCTATCCAGTTTTGCCTTTCATAAAACTTGAATAACAATTAACTAAGGAAGTGATTGAAGTCTAAAGAACTCATTGGCTGCAAAAGACTTCTAATACCATAGTGAAAATTAATCAAAATACTAAAACATGTTCTCCCTGAAGATGTGGTTATTTTTCTCTTTTGGGAGAGCCTAGCATGCAATCACTATTTCAGGGCTAAATTCCAATGGAAATAAGTTTTATATAAACAAATGTGGGAGACAATGGGAGAAAAAATATATAAATTTTCAGACATATATTTTGGACAGTGTAGAAAATTCACACCTCTACTCACTTCCTGTAAGATCCAACTGTGTCCTCCAAGCCTGAAGATTCTCTGTGTTTTCTTTCTATTTCAATTAGAAGCCCTCGTGAAGTTTCCCACTCACACTTTACCAAGGACTTTGGAACCACTGGATATCTGGAAAAACAATCTTAGAAAGTGTCAACTTCAATCATAATGTGGCAAGAATCTGTATCAACCACTGGCATTGGGGAGTATATGTGTATTTCTAAATTCTAAAGTGGTCAAAACTCTTCAGACTCTATTTCAGTATTTTGAGCATGATATTCATCTTTGATGGAATGATAAGTGCATCTTTCACTCATTTGGCTAAGATTCATGACTGTTGGTTGGACAGACAGACAGTCAGATACTCTTTTTTTTTTTTTTGGAGCAGTGTTCTTTTATGTAATGGCCCCTTTCATTTCACGTGCAGAAGATCAATTTGAGGTCAACTTTTGTCTTGCAGAGTTAAGCTGCAAGCAAGTTGTTTTGAATCACATATTAATTTTTCTCCCCTTTTTTACATTTTATATATCTCTTTTCAAATTCTAACATAAGCTATCAGGTTACATAAAATTCAGTGGATGAACAATGGAATTTTAGTTTTTGATGTGTTTCTTTCAAACGACAAATATCGTCATGTTAAAACTTTAGATGCAGTTTAAATGAAGTAGTTATTGATAAAAACAAGACAAATACCATAGAGCTGGTAGATTTTGCAGGCTGTATTGTCAATGCAAATCTATAAATGAAAACCAGATCATATATTTAATTTTGTATTTTTATGTAACAATTGTGCTTGATTTGTGATGTGCACAAACTACTTGCACAACTATGTTACATTGGGTGTCTTCTCATCTCACCTATACTATACCTATGTCATGTAGCTCACCCAAATTTAATTGCATTATTGGGTAAAAAGTACATAAGAAGGTAACAGTCAAAAGAAAGACCCTCCAAACAAGCTGTGATTTTAATCTTCCAGCAGCTGTTTAATTTTTCTAGCACTGCATTGCACTGTAGTTCATCTTGAGTGGCTTGTCTTGGTAAATCTAGGTGCCTTCCCTAGCCAATTAATTCAAACTCTGTTAATAAAACAAGACTATTGAAAACGTTTTAGTAAATTGGATCTCTAAGAGTAATATGTCATGTTTAGGTACCAGTATCTACTGAGAGTTATTTTGTCTCTAAATCTGAGAAGGAGATTTCTCTGATGGGAGAATTCTGACTGAAGAAACAGATTTACCCCAGGAGTTTAAAAGAGGCTTTTAGTTTCATAGAAATATAAGGGAGGAAAAAAAGATAAGAAGAAGAACAAACATATTACAGAAATAGGCTTGTATAAGCCTGGTATGGCTGGTGAAGATAAAACCAAGTTACTGACATGTTTTATTTGCTACTATAAGATTATCAAACCTTGTGTTGGTCTGTAGTACTATGCAGGTAAATAAGTATGAATTTTAATGATTTTTTTTACTGCCAAATAAAATACTATACTCATTGAATATGCTGAGTTAGCAAGCAGGCTCTCACAAGAATCATCCAAGTCCAACTCCTTGCCCTGCACAGGGCAGCCCCAAAATCACATGTGCCTGAGAGCATTGTCCAAACACTTCTTGAGCTCTGTCAGGCTGGTGCTGTGACCACTTCCCTGGGGAGTCTGTTCCAGTGCCCAAACACCCTCTGGGGGAAGAATCTTTCCCTGATAGCCAACTTAAACCTCCCTTGACACAACTCCAGGCCTCCAGTTCTGCGTAGGTCACTTCTCAGTAGTATAAACATTGGGAATAAATCAAACAATATCTCACTGTGGGAAATTCTTTCAAACAAACAGATTAGAGGAGACCAAGGTATGTTATACAAACAGTGGTGACACTAGAGAGCTCACAGGTCATGAGATAAAGTTAAGATAGAATAGTACAGGAAAATCTCAGTGTCCTCAGCTCTTCTCCACAGTTTAATCTCCACAGCTGCTTCAGAAGGAAGGCAGGAATATAAATTTCAGTTACTGTAGTTTGAGAGTTGTTCTGCAAGTCAGCCTTTCTGATTATATGAAATGTCACTAAAAGTGCTATTTCTAGTCAAAGTAGTTGTGTTGGACACTTCCTTGACTACGTGGCATACAGAGGCACAATTCTTCAAGCAGAAGAATTCTCTTCATAGCCAGGCATACAATTGTTTTAGTGAAGTAATCATTATTCAGTGCTTTTCTATGTTTTAGTTCATTTAGAAGGATATTTCAAATATAGTTTTGTGAGGAAAATTGTGACATTTTCTTTATGATCAAAAATTTATCTTCAACTTTTTCCTTATTGGAGGTTTTCCACATTACATCCAGTTATTGCCTTGCATCCAAATAACATACAGGTCACAGAAAATTCAATATAATTAGCTAAATAGAATGCATTTTATTAACACTTTATTAGCATTTTATTAGCAAAATTTGAAGCTTGAAAAAAGGAACTAAATAAGGTTCTTTCCAAAAGGAAATGTCAAAAATCTCTTGATATTTCACTAACCCAAGGAAAACATTCTGTATGGAATCCATAGGCGAACAGTGATGTTCTGTATAATTATAACCTTCCTTTTGGTTAAGGTGATCATTATGATGAAACTATATTTTTTCAATTTTTTTCAAATTTTTCTATTCTAGACAGAACTCTTATAATGAAAATAATCTTTATTCTTGAAACAATAGATTATTATGGGAGAAGATGTCAGATATTTTCAAAAGAAATAGAAAAAAATATACTTGGAAAAATAAGAAGGTTTAAAGAAGATAATTTCAAAATATTTCATGACCCACAGCAAAATATAGCATTTTATTTTCCTTTTATCTTCTGTCGATTATTAATCTTTTTTATTCTTATGCAACTGCAAAATGCTAATATCTGGTTTTTAGTCAATGGGTTCAAAGGGATGCTATCTACTGCTTTGCCTAAAATCAAGTGGTAAGGGGGTGAGAAATTCTTTAAACATAATGCGTAAGACAAAAAAATATATATAAGCATACAAGTCATTTGGTTAAATTAGAGCATTACAAAGGCTACTCCAAATTAAGCTGATTAGTGAAGGATTCAGAAGAACTCTTGTGCCAGGTCTGAGACTGTAAAAGGTTTCCTAACCTGACAGTATCTTTTTAAGGTCAGTTATACAAATCAGGGCCCAGAATATTTTAGCAGTGTGGAGCAAAGCAACCTCTAAGTATTCAAAAATCTGCCCTGGAGACTTAAATAAACATATGCATTCTCTTCTCTTTGTCAGGATTTAGTTATAAAACAAATGGATTGGATTGACTTTTATTCAATTTTATTGAAAATATTCTTGACTTTTTTAGCAGATTTTTTTAGGGAGCTAAATATGGTCTATATGGGGAAACAAAATACATTTGTAACTCCTTTGTATGACTTTCTTATTTTATGCCCATATAATGCAGCTTGATTGTTTCTTTGCTTACTCTTTTTCTCTCTCACCATCTCCACCCTCTCACTGTGCCTTTAGTGGAAAATCATGTTAACTAAATCCTGTTAATCTGGTACTGGAATAAAAGTGTGGTGAAAACTCAAGAGACTAATTCTGAACTGAATTTGATAGGAGCCTTGTAAGGATTTTTGAGAAGTTCATAAATATTTCCAGCAATATTGTCAAATTTATGAGACTGTATATTTACAAGACAGCCTTCTTTCATATATTTCTTTATTTCTTTATGTATTTATTTAATTATTCTTCTGGATTGGGATATTAAAAAAAGAGAAATTGGCAGATGTTGCAAGAAGAAAACTTAATTTTCTTATGCTATATATATTTCAGTTTTTTAATACTTTTTTTCACTTTTACGCTTTCTCTGATGCTAAGAAGTAAAAAAAAAATTATGTAAAGGCCATTTTGCACTGTTTTGCTGCATTATTGCTTCATACATCAGTAAACTATTCAGAACCAAGTTTATTTACCTTTCCCATCACTGGTTAGAGATCTCAAGGTTTTAATAAATCTCTGACTGTACAGTAAAGCTTAACTGAATGCTAACTCTGCATTCACGTTCCCTACTCACCACCAGTTAAATATTAGAGACTTAGAAAACATATTTAAAGCAAAGAACTAGGCAAAGGTAAGTGCATAATAGCTCCCTCAGAGTCACAGTGTTAGTCAGTTAACATTGGGTGATCTTGCTGCTACATCCTGTATACAAAATTTTGACATTTCAGAAATTTCCATAAGCAAGGGAAGAAAGATCCCATGACTTAGGACATTGTTCCTTGTTTTAAGTATTTAGTTCCAAAAGCCTAGTGGAACATGAGATCAATGCAACCCAAATATTTTACTGAGATTGTTTCATAAACAAGTTCATTATTCTTTTCCATCCTTAGTTTTCAAACCTTTACTAGGGGAAAAGGTGTTGAACACATTAGGCACTGAAGTTCCTTGAGATCTTGTTACATGTTGTTGGACTGTGAAAAAAATTTGAAGGACTGGCTGATGTAGTGACATGAGAATAGAAATTCAGATTTCATTATCTTCTCTGATTTCAAGTCCTTCTGCAAGTTTTCCTCTCAAAATATGAGTGAGACCTAAAAGTTTCTGAGAAAACAAATACAGTGTGACTACCACTGGTGAGTCACTGTCACACAGTTCTCTCTCTTCTGCCAGGGTAATTCATTCCTTTGCACACAGAATGGGAGTGGGGAGGTGGAGCAAAAACCCAAATGACATCATATTTGCTAATGCTAGGCAGTTATGTAATTTATGCACAGACAAAGGGATTAAAAAGTTATTGGGACAGACAAGGTATCAAACATTAGTACTCTGGTTCTGTTTCTGAGTCCTTGAAAAAATACTATATTATCCATTGAATACCATATTATCTATTGCTCTTACAGATGGCCAGTTTGCAAGATATCTTTTAAAGCATTTTCCTTTTTCTTGAAATGTAGCTTCAATTAATTCCTTGAGTTAACTTCTCAATAAAACAGATTGTTTTAAATGTCAGAAAATAAATTTTAAAATTTTTATTAAGCACATTCAAAAAGTTAATTTGCCCTCAGGTAAGAAGTAATAACAAGACAACTATCACAGTTACTTGCTCATTTAGCTATAGGGAAATTAAATAGTTTCTAGACACTAAAGAAGCAGTTTCTCCCATTGGAACATACACATCCATGCATGTTCAGGTCTACCAAAAATAATGTTAATATTGTTACACCTGACATACCGTGCATTCTGGAGTGTTATTGATTTCCTCTGTCTGACCCTCAAAGAGAGGTGAGGAAATTTATAGCCAGGGTAAGACAGATACAAAAGAAGCTACTGCAAGCAGTCAGCTTTGTTTGTGTACACCAAGTTAGAATATGTCTTTAATATTCTGGGCACGAGTTTCTACTTGAATAAAATGAAACCTTGAGAAACAGCATGTAAATCATTCATGAATAGAGCTTCTATTTTCTTTTAACTTGTAGCTATTTACTGTAAATAAGGAAGGATAATCTCTCATGTAATGTGATCTTTGCCTAATTGTAATACAAAACGGGTATCTTTCAGCATATTGAGAATAATATTGTTGAAATTCTGTAAAGAAAAACTGAGCTAAACTAAAATATCCCTCAGAGCAAATTCCTTGAAATGAAACATGGCTTAAGTGGGTACTTAGTTCTTAACAATACGGATGATCTGGAAGAAAAAAATAGTACTGAATTTTTTTTTTCTTGGTGCTGAATTATTCACTAGCTAATGATAAATACTAATGACAGGCAAATTACACAGTTTGAATTAATAAATCAGATCAGCATTTATATTTTTAGTAACAAATACTTGATACAATGCTTCTCACAAAGCTAAATTTGACTTAGATTTGGTTTGGGAAAAGTTCTTTAATGTGCAATGGTACTGAATGTCCAAGTATATGTAGTCTTAACATTGCCTCACATAAGCTGTATGATGCAGCCTAAAAGACTGTCTAGAAATCAGTTCTTTGGGGTGTCTTGGGAGATAGAAAGGTATATCAGGTAGGATTTAAGAGTGAATATCACTGCTTTACATTACATAATATTGAAAAATTGAGGTGGGTCCTAAAGGAGCCATAAGAACAGTTCAGAACAGTTCTTATGTTATGTTATCTATAACATAAGAAAAGTTAATAAAGTAACTTGGGTCTTAAGGTCATAGACATCCTTTTTGGCAAAACAAACATTAAAGTTAATATCAAATCCTTAGATGAAATGTGAACAGCCATCAGACTTCTGTGCAGAAATATAATTACCCCAAGAGGTGAGTTGAATTCACAACTTTAACAAGTAATCACAACTGAATATATCTATGGAAGATGTACTATAGTTCAAATAGAAATTACAGGTCTAATGCAGACATTTTCAGGGCTTCCTCATAGGCCTTTTTGTACAGGAAGTCAAGCCAGACAATCGTATGGGTTCCTTGGATTTTGAAGATGCATAAGGGCCAAAAATATCCTTACATTCTGTTGTTTCATAAGAATTTTGCTAATATTTCTTGTCTTTTGTGTGTCATCCTTGAAAATACAGCAGAACATGCAGCTGGAGATGCATGTCAGTGTTGTACATCTTCTGTGAGCACATAAAAGTCAGGACATTTGCTTATCAGCAGTGACATCACTAATTACTGCATCTTTTGTTGCCCCAGTTCCATCAGCAGAAGCCAAAATTTTGCCTAGGTTAACAAAACATTCAGTATTTTATGTTTGATAAACTTTAAGTTTGCTGAATTTGAATCTCTTTGAAGTTCAATGATTTTCATAAAGGCAATTCTTTTCTTTCAAGACAGAAATAACTAATACATAGTAATTAGGTATTTTTTTTAAGAGTATAGGAAAATAAGCCTTAATAATGATTAACATTTTCTAATAGACTAACTAATTTTACTTTGGAAAACTCGTTTTTGGACACAGTAGTCTTGCTGACATTCTAGTGTTAATGTGTCAAAATTCTTGGCCTAGAAATGTGAAAAGGATATTGAACTTATCAAAAAATTGACATGATAAAACATAAGATGTTCATATAAAGACCACAAGCATTTGTATATAGAGATATTTACACACAGTTTTTCCCTGCAGGTATACCATGAGGAAGTAATGTAACCCATTGATTCTTTAATTTTTTATTAGATTTTTATCTTCCACTTTTTCTTCTGCGTTGAACTTCTTGTCCCATAAGGCAGTGTTAAGGCTACTAGAACACTTTATAGCTGTGTTTCTTCCTGATACATGTTTGGATGTCTTTTGTATGCAGTTAAGCTGAGTTTCCTGGTTTTAAAAAGCTTTTCATAACAATTGCAACACTACTGGGATTTTACTCTTAAAGCTAAGAATATAGAATCATCATTTTAATTCAAAATGTTTAATTATGTCCTTATATGTAAAAAAACCACCATAAAATGACTGAACAAGAGCCTCTGAGACAAAGTCATTGTGCAATATTTCTACTAAACTTAAAGCTTAAAGTGGCTTAACTTTAGAAAAGTTAAATTCCTAGTTCTCAGGAAACTTATTCCATGCCACAAGTTTAATATTGAGAATGGAAGATAAGATCATATTTTTCACAAAAACAAAAAGTCTGAATTCCCAATCAAATGCAAAAGAAATTCACTTTTACCTAAGAGAACATGAACAGACAGCAAACAGCCATATATTGAGTTTTAAATTTCTTGTGCATTCTCTGCCTAGTGTTCTGCTTTAATTGATCTGCATTCCCACTGCTTTTGTCGAAGGACCAGTAAACTGCACCTTCAGCAATCAGCAATCTATTCAGGCTAAGAAAGTTTATGATTGTTTTAAAATACTGCACAGACTAAGTATTTCCCGTTAAGTGAAAGGCTATTTTCCCTTTCTGTATAAATCTATGACTATTGACCACCTCATAAAGGCTTCTAACATATTAAATACAGCCATGACAGTGCACCAACTAAGTAATCCATTATTTTGTAACACCAATATAGGCTCTGGGGATGAATTTATTGAACTTTAAAACAGAATGTAATCAACAATCCATTTCATCTGGCTGCATAACACCCTTCTACCAATCACCAAGCAAAGCCGTCCTGTTTCACTTATCCTGTCCCATTCAATGAACTGTAAGTACATCTCTGCCTAATGATATGGGCACTGGGGGCCATATATAATTCAGAGGCTTCTTGAAATGCATCAGCCAACTGTCCTGATATGTTAATCCACTCACTGGAGGCTTTCATTTGATCTCTAATATAAGCCCATGTTTGTAAGCTTCAGCATCATTATCATTATTGTAAAAGAAGACAAAAATGAAGTGGCAGCAGCACTGGTACTAATGACACCTGAGAACTGGTCTTGCAGACTATGAAAGCTCATTTGTATAGTTCCCAAATGCAAAAGAAATGAATGAACTTTTGCATAGCATTTCAAAACTACAAAGGAATACTCTGCTAAGCTTTTGTTTAACCTAGCTATCTACCTTTAAGATATATCTGTCTAGTTACTAGAAATTCAGGGTATTATGAGAAAACAACTCTCTCACAGTGGGTAATACTCAGTCATTTCACATGGCAAAGACACAGAAAGCAGAATATATTTGCAGAAAATTTAATTTAATTATAAGCTACTCTCCAGTCTACCAAATTAAATATTCTCCAATGCCTTTTGCACATACAAATAGGAAAGAATGAAAAATGATTCTTGCAAGAAATTTAGATCAGTCAATTTTTTACAGACTTTTCTTAGGCTAGCCAAGAACTTAGTCACTAATGAAACTAGTAAACAGACTATCATGTTTCTAAAATAAATTGAAAATCTCAAATGTTAGTTAAATTAAATCTATCTGTTCATATTCAGTGATCAGTACAAAATTTTATAAAGTGTTGTATTATGTAAAATGGTAGATTAATTAAAAGCAGAGCCAAAAATAGCTAGAAATATTGCTTCTGTCTCCACCCCAGACTTGAATTCTGTGATTTATTTAGTCCAGCTGGTGTCATCTATCTATCAGAACTTTCTTTGGCCTCCTGGTAAATGCAGGAGTTTCCTGATCAAGTTGCAACCTTGAGAGCTCAAATGTATTATCATTGTAAAAGGAGGAATAGGCATAAAGCTCCTTTAAACTCCATGCCAGTCCAGCCTGGTTTTAGTTGTGAAGGTATTGCTTTTCCTACGATCCTCACAAAGTCAATTCTCTCAAAGGAGCTTAAAATTTTATAGGCTGGCAGGGGAACCCCTTCCCAAGGTCGTATGCTTCCATGGATAAGGTGCATTACTACTCCTTGGCATTCTCTGTGCCATATGCAAAGCAATGGGACAGCTGGTGCAGGCCTCCAACAAAATTCAGGCTAATTCAGCTGAAGATTTTAGGGATGATGGTATTATTGATGCAGGGCAAAGAAAACACTTTTTTTTTCTTTTGCTGCTGGGTGATTTTTTAAAATCTCCATAAAGTATATAAAACCTTGATTGCAACCAGGACTAAATTTGTGCTTGTAGAATATTTTGAGGATATATGTAACATAATGGTAAAGTTGTTCTGCCTTGAAAAAGTTTGTTTATATGTAGTTGCTTTTCAGAATCTACTTCAGTACAGAACAAGACTCATTAAAATTTGTTGTAAGTTAAATAAGCAGGTAGAATGATTCATAATGTTACAAGATATAAATTTAAATTTGAATTTAAATTATTGATTATTCAGTGGCCATCTGAAAATTGCCTTCAAAGAAAACTTAAACTTGCTTTACCTCAAATTGTGTCTTTAAAGTCTCCAGTGTGAGTTGGAGCAAAATGCCCAGCAGGATTCTCCCACTGGCAGCAGTGAAGCACAATCTCTTCTCCAGCTGCCAGCAGAAGATGCAAGTCAGAGAAATTGGAGGTCTGGGAGAGTGAGGAGGGAGAAAATAAAGAAGGGCAAAGGGACACTTATGGTGAAACCAGGCCAAACCCTCTGCTCTTTCCTGGGAAGTAGTTTTCCTCTCTGAGCTGGCCCTGAGGGACTAATCTAATACAAATAAAATATAAATACTCAGTTTGAGGTTGTGTGCAGGCCCTGAGGGAAGCCAAAAAGACAGATTAAAGAAGGAAGGGATAGCATGATAGCCGAGTGTTTGAGCCTTCTGGCTAAGATCCACAGATGGGAATGTGGACTTTCCAGTGAGCTAGTGCTGTAAATCTTCAGCTCACTACCTGAGCTGATCCATCTGTAAATGAACACCTGCCTGGGCTGAGGGCTTAAAGATAGCTGGTTGTGATGCTAACTTTACTGCTTCTTTACTGGCCTGGTGTGCTGCTGGCTACTGAATCTTATATGTCCTAATCATGCTTGCTAGACCAGGAGCAGCCAGTTGAATTTTGATCACACCATTCCCAATCCCCTTCACATTTAGCTTTTGGATCAAGAGGTGTGTTGAAAATACATTTCCCAATGATGTCAAAGAATCAGAATATCCTTTCCTGTCTACATACAGAAAAAAAAAAAAAAGAGATAAATTATTTTGTGAATAGAGAGCCCACAGTTCTATGACTAGTTATTCAATTCTGTGAGCAAAAATCATTAAGGACAAACAGATAAATTCAAACTCCTTATTGATCCAGTTCTAACTCAATGTGATAGGTATCTCTTTCTTCTGAATTTAATGGAACTTGGATTAAACTGGGAATAGATGCTCATCTCATCAGGCAGCATAAAAAAAGAGCTGGTCTCCAGTCATAGCTACCAAACAACTTAAAATTAAGACATTGAGGATCACATGCAAAATATTCCTGTATGTTCCAGGTATTTTTGAAGCACATTTGAAGAGAAAATTGTAATCTGCTAGCAGTCATTCCACTGCAGCAAAAGTAGGCTAACTTCATCAAATATGTTTGATATTTGCTGTGAATTATTCACTCTGCAACGTTACCGTGGTTGCAGCTCTGTTACTTATCCTCACATCATTATTATTATTATTTTTTGCAGTCATTATGCTTACACTGCAAAGAGTATTTTATTTTTTTCTGATCATGCCATTTGAAACATGAATAAGAAACAAGGTTCACAAGAACATAAATATTGATACTGTATGCAGTGTGGCTTTGGCACTGACATTAATGTTCCTCTGCATAAGGGCAGCATGACACTCATATAAAGCACCTGATCAGCCTTATTTGGCTGCTTTTTATTTCCATACTGATGTCACTGCATAAGGTAACTAATGAAGGCATCAACAAATAATATCGATTCTTGTACTACCATATTTGCAGTGTACCTTATCATTAATGTAAAATATTTTTAGGTATAATTAGAGCCGACTGTATTAGGATAAAGGTATCTCATGAGAATATTAATGACTTAAAAAAACAAGATAAAACCAAAAAATGTTTATACTAAAAATTGTGGGCCCTTTCAGTTAGTTTCACTTTCCTGTTATTCTTTTTTCTGATTGTTTGTTAGTATAATGACCTCTCACAGGTTGATAAATTAGCTTATTCTTCAATAACAAATAACTAATCCCCTGGGGAAAAAAAAGGAAGTCAGGATTCACCACATTATATGGATCTCTGAGCTGAGACAATAAAAGTCCTAATGCAAAATGCAGTAAGATGCTGAAATCACTCCTGAAATTGCTAGAAATGTTTTAAGTGTTGCATATTTTGTAATCTCATTGAGTAGTTTTCATCCACTATATGGATGTCTAAGTTAGGATCTTCCTTAATTCTTTTAACTACCTACATTTAGTCAATTGAAGTCAATGTTAAATATCTAGATAGCTTGGATCATCTTGTCAGTGGAAGAGAAGAATCACATTTGGATATGTATTTATATGTCCTAACGTAGATGCTTGAAAAGTGTCAGCTTAACTGCATGCCAGAAATATCTATCTCCATCAAATACAAAAACACAAATACAAATAAATCAAATAAAAAAATATAAATGCCTGAAGTAAAAGGAGACTAATTCTACCTACAAAATCTGTCTGTTCATAATGAAAGTGCTATTCAGTCTCTTTTTTGTCATTTGCCCTAGATGAAACAAAGCTTTGAAATCACTATTGCATTTTTAATCTCATATGCTTTTTATTGATAGACTATCAACATTTTTCTTAAAGTCCATGTCTGTCTTTATTTACTCAATCTGCCAAATCTGCAAAGATATTAATATATAAAAATTAACCAAAAGCAAATTTGATGTCTGTNATAATATTATTAATATTATAGAGTTATCAGTCATGACATTCCATGGGCTGCTTGTTTTCCTTTCCTCAGGAGTCCTCATACATGGATTTTAGTCACTATAAAGGGATATGTATGTGTGCTGTAGCTGTGAGCAGTCATCCTCTGAAATGTTCAGAAACACAGGTGGTGCCAAGGATTTACCTTTAACCTGTGTACAGCTCAGTGGAATATAAATATGCAGGTCAAGGTACCAGGCTTTTGGATGAGGTGCCAACCTCAATCACCAGCAGCCCCTTGAGTGGGATCTTCAGTGCATACAGGTGCCCATTCCACTTGCTGCAGACACTGTCATCGTTCTTGATATCCACATAGATCCAAAACCTACTCTTTCATTTCCGAAATTTTCTCATGCTAGAATGAAAAGCAGCTGTGGTAACTTCTGTTGAAATTAAAGCAATCTGCTCTCTATGTGTTTCCATTCAAGAGGAGAGGATGGGAGAGGCTGATTGATGTTTGACAAAGCCAAGAATATTTTCCCTCTGGTTTCCTTGTTTTCCATTATAATTTGAGAAGCCAAAGTCTAATATCAGATTCTAAAGCCGTGGTAACTTCTAGGTCTCCAAAATAAAGCAGTGTTCAGATTGTCTACAATTCAGGTATCTTAGGGGTTCACCCTCTCTTCCAAGTGTAGTAGCCAGTATGATTCTGTATGTGAGTATTTCATGGGAGTTCTTTTTAGCTTTCAAGTGCTAACATATTAATTCTACACTTCTGTCTTCTTTAAAATGCATTTGGCGCTTGCCAAGGAGGTGATGGCCACTCACAGTAGTGGTCTTTGGTCAACATCTGTGGAAAAAAGTTTGTAAACTTTAGGTCTCTGTCTGCTCTGGCAAATTAAACACCATCAAGGCATGCCTCCAGCTGCTGGAATTTTCTCATTAAAAATGTCAGATTATTCAAGTGGTTCAACCATTAAATGGTTAAATTATTTAAAAGATTTTGGCATGAGTCAGTTAGCACTCTCCAAATACATATCAAACACTGTTTTGGAATTAACTCAACCTGGAGACTCTTCTCAAAAGTAATTCACCTGGTCATTCTGTGTTGGAGGCTGACAAAAAGTTCAGTGATAGAGGTTAAGTTTGTGTATCTCTTGTAAACCCATAAACCCCCTCATTTTCAAAATTATCTCATCTGTTGTAGCAAATAAATAGTAAATTTTCTTTTTTAATATTTTGAAATAATATATTTATATTTTTTTTTTTCAGAATTCAACAATTAAACCCACTTTTAGAACATGTACCTGTTATTACAATGCAGCATATTAATTTAAAAATACAAGAAGCTGTGGCAACAACTAGTAATTAACATTCTATTTGTATAAAGATTCTTACTTAGGAAGATAAATATATAAGATACACCATAGAAAGGGACATAGATGTGGTAGAACGCATTTTAATAAATTGTGAAGTAATATTCCTGGGAATTTTCTTCCAACAACTGCTCAGTTGTGGTGACAACATAAATATATGTTGCAAGTTTGAGCATAATGCAATCAGTATTTTAAAAGTACTGGGTATGTTCTTGATTACTTCTTGCTTTTGAAGAAGGGTTTTATCGTGGGCTCTGAAACTGCAAGTGAAACTATTTTTGGAGTTACTTTGTGTAATTATTGCATCATTTACAAGAACATGTAATTACTTTGCAGTACATCATTTTTAATAGGTAGTGTCTTTTTCTTTCACTTGCCAGAGGTCTGACTCTGTATCCCTGAAATGAAAGGATGCTTTGCCAGTGTCCTTAGTGTCATTGGATCAGAATAAAATACACCAATTCTTTTTCTAAACATGTCTTTTGAATAAGTGTACTTCTGCTAACTTTATTTCAATAATTCATGGTAACCAGATAAAAGTAGATCTAAAATGAAATGTAAATTTAGAAGTAAATGTAAAGTCAAAAATAAAAATAAAATCGGATGTTCAGCAAAACTTTCAAACTTACTGATTTTGCCTTGGTAGTTTCTAATTTAATTTTTTTCCTGTGTCATTACTCTAGCATACATTACATTATTTAGAGAGTACTCATGTTTTCTGTGCAGGAGAATAAACAAAGGAACATTGTCATCTATTGAAATCAGATNTCTTCTGAAATTTTGATTTTCTGAACAGTTTCAGATGAAGTGTTATATATAGTATTCAATAACACAGTCACACAAATACAGTATAGATAAGTCTTATAGATAAGACTCTAAAACTCCTATTACAGCAAACTTCAAAAGCCCTTCCTTTGACAAACTTTACACTGACCTTTTTTTCCTGGAAGTAGGTCCAGGAGCACAAAATGAGGGAATTTGGAAAAAAATGATGACGGCAGTAATGAGCCTCAAACTTCTTCACATTAATATCTTAACCTTAAGTGGACACAATTTGCTATTTGTGTTTTCAAATAGTGTACAGGAATAAGAGAGGTTTCTAAGGAGATAGGTGAATTTTGCTAAACATAATGCTTCACTGTTAGCTCAGAAAAAAAAACACACAAGGCTGAAGATTATTCAAAAAACCTACACTTTTAGGTCTTCATTTTAAAGGTTACAAAAACAAAAGATAATTTTTCCCCAAATATTATTATAATATTATTAATATTATAGAGTTATCAGTCATGACATTCCATGGGCTGCTTGTTTTCCTTTCCTCAGGAGTCCTCATACATGGATTTTAGTCACTATAAAGGGATATGTATGTGTGCTGTAGCTGTGAGCAGTCATCCTCTGAAATGTTCAGAAACACAGGTGGTGCCAAGGATTTACCTTTAACCTGTGTACAGCTCAG
>VXBC01005863.1:243968-255001 GCA_013399945.1 Ploceus nigricollis | reverse complement strand
TTTAGCCTGGAGAAGAGGAGGCTTAGAGGTGACTTTATTGCTCTCTACAACTTCCTGAAGGGAGGTTGTAGACAGGTGGGGGTCGGTCTCTTCCACCGGGCAGCAACTGACAGAACAAGGGGACACAGTCTCAAGCTATGTCAGGGAAGGTATAGGTTGGATATTAGGAAAAAAATTTTCACTGAAAGAATAATAAAGCACTGGAATTGTCTTCCCAGGGAGGTGGTAGAATCACCATCTCTGGATGTGTTAAAAAAAAGACTGGACATGGCACTTGGTGCTATAGTCTAGTTGAGGTGTTAGGGCATAGGTTGGACTTGATGATCTTAGAGGTCTCTTCCAACCTCATTATTCTGTGATTCTGTGTGATTCTGTGATCTATACCTGCTTAAACACCTTGCTGAAGTACATGGCTGGCAAGTACCAGCTATTGATATGGAATATCAAATACTTGTGGAGAACATAGGGACTGCTCTACAGAATTAAGGTATTCCCCAAAACAATTATAACACATTATGTAATTTCTGTAATCATGATTGCTTTCCTATTCCCAGAGCATGAAAGCCTTAATCTGTCAGTTTTCATAATTAGTTGTGAATATATTAATCTTTTATTTTCTCTATGAAAATCAAGCCTTGTTAGTTTGTGCTAAGACCAAGCCACAAGAGTTGTGTGTGTTAGATAGGACAGGGACTAGAGGGTGCCTCTTGCTCTATGAATAACACCTGGAAGAAAGTGTCAGGAATGAGATTAGATGGTCTTCAGGTGACACTGGTGCTTTGGGGTAGAGCTCAGCCAATGAATAATGAATGATATGACTTACATATGTGCAGCAGTACAAGAAACAGACAGTGTGTTTTGTAAGGTCAGATGGAGGCCAGAAGAGAGAACATCCCAAGCTGCAGTGGCTAGAGAGTGGACAAAAAAATACCTGTTGAGCAAGCTAAAGTAGTCTAGTTCGTGGCAGTGATAGCAGAATCACTACTGCCCCACAGCTTTGATTTGCAGCAGATATTTCTTAGATTTCCCTTTTGTTCAGATAAACCTAAATCTTTTTAACTTTTCTCTCCTAACATCACAACAGAAAGCATGGACTAGGTGGATGTTTAGCTCCTTGGCACATATGGACACACAGATGTGTGTGCATGTTGGTTGAGCCACCAGTGGTATCAAAACTTACAGAGCATTTCAGGTCTTAAAGATCACGCATATAATGTCTTTTAAGTACCTCAGGGCATCCAACTGGAATTCAAATTGGTATCTTGGGATCAAACTTACAATTTTCTATTTAATATTGTCCTGTCAATATATCTGAGAGATGGAATAAAATTATAGAAATATTAATCAAGATGTAAGCACTCTTTTTAATGTATAGGAAAAGCGAAAAGTAATATTCAGTGAATTTATATGTACAAAATCAACATTTCTAATAAGACTTAGTTGATAAAGTACTGAGAGCACATTGCAGAATTTTTTGCTTCTTAGTATTCACACAGGTGCATTTCATATTGCATAGAGGGCAAGACAAGTTGTAAATAACATCTACTTTGTAATTAAACTATCTCTTTGAAATGGTAATCTCTCCCATTTAATGAAGCATATTCCTTTAAATAAAGTAATATTTGAATTATATTTTTTTAAATAAAAGATAAATAAAACTAGTTGAAATAATTTTCCTCATTCTTTTTAGCAAAACTAAAGGAACACAGTTTTTCCATTTTATATAATCAGGGTAGAATCAGCTGCTTAGCTGGCAAATGAAGGTAGAAGATAGAAGGTAGAAGAAATGTATATGATTCAAACTACTTTATCTGATTTATAACTAGATATTGACTTTTTAGGAGACCAGCATAGTGATATATTGCTGATAGTAAGAGATTATTATTGAGGGAGGGAAAGCCTTTGTAAATATTAGACTGCTATGGTCAATAAATCTCAGTAAGACTGGCCAATGTTTCATATTATACATTAATTCAACAAATTGTTTCTTGGGTAAAATTAATATTAAAATTTTAAGCCAAGCTATTTGAGACACACTTTTCACACTTCTAGTCCTGTCCTACAAAACTTCTGTGAAGAGATCTGAGCATATTCCTTTTCTGCTCATGGGTACGGTTCTTCTCATGTCATAGACATTCACATTAATTTCAGGGAAAGCAGAACCTTGCACTTGAACTAGAGCATAAGTGAACTTCTAGAAGTGCAAACAGCTCCAGTGTCAGTTAGCCAGGATTATGAGACTGTTTGCTCAAAAATTTCACCAAGCCATTTCTCTTCACCACCTATGCTGGAGAGGATGCAGTGGGTGAATGACAATATTTACATCCCACCAAAGATTATCTTAAATAACACTTGACTTTCTTTACCATCTTTCATCAATTCCATGCAATTTCCATATGTTTTAGACAGAGATATTTTGGCATTTGCCTTAGACTGCCTTAAAGAGAATTTCTACACTTACTTACAATTTCTGAGTCACAATTTCTGTTGGCGGCATAAGTAGAATTCTCAAATATTGCTCCTGGGGATATTGTTCGTAGTGACTTGTCTTCTAAAACTTTGAAATTTTGATGTTTTGTTTTCAATTATTCTGTATATCCAAGGCAAATTGAAAATGCTCACTCTTTTTCAGCAGCAATTTTTCTTTTTTTGTTCTCCCTGCATCTCATCACAATCCTATGCCATGAGGACAAATCTATATTTTTATTATAGGTGTTAGTGGCTTAATTGCCCTTCTTAGAAAGAAATATAATCTAGCTACATGCCTGCACCCACAGTAGCACAAGAAAATGGAAATGCATTTAACTATCATACTTTCAGAAATTAAAGTGTTAGAAATTGAAGTGTTTCATTTCAGGGCCACAATATAAAAATGAGTCTTCTTGTTTTAGGGGTATTACATACTTGATGTTTGAATTTTTGAAATAATACTCTTTTCTTTATTTACTTAAAACTTTTCCCACTTTTATTTTTTTTAGTGCAAAATGAAAGAAATAATATGGCAGATGACGGAAGAAAATAAAAGATGAAGCACTATTGGCCATTTTCTCAATCTGCTATGCATATTTGAAATATTGATTGCTTTCTATGACTATCTTTGTACCCCTCTACTTAACTATCATGATCACAGACAATTTGCAACAGAATCAACTTATGTTAGATTTTTCATTCACAGACTGAAATATTAAACTTTCAGAGCATATTTGAAACAAAATATGTTAAAACCCTGGCTTTTTTTCAACCAGAAAATTCAATAATTTAAAACAATTGAAGGGTAGATAATCCTGCATACATTACATACTATTTCCAACTCTAATGAGCACATTAAAGGAAACTTTTTTTTGTTAAATTTTTTTCTGGTTTCAGTGATATTTTGTTTGAACTGCATATTCTCATTTGAACCTCACTGGTTTGAAATGGGAAAGTGTTTGGAACCTTGCTGTGAATTACATAAATTTTAGTAAGCTTCAACTTTTTTTCTTTCTTCTGCCAGGTTGTTGCAGACATTGAGAACACTGATTTTTTAAATGTTGAAGAGTTGATCTGACCAAATTCTTTAAAATTTCATGCATGTGAATAAACTTTGCTTAAAAAGTAACTGCAGACAATTTATTTATATGTATCTTACACAGTGTCATGGTATTTATGAGACAAGAATAGTATCATTATAGAGTGAACACTGGAAATTATTGGTTTGGCCTTCTAACCCAGAGTTCAGGATAAATAATAATTTATTTTCTTCCCTGCAGTGTATATTTTTTTTTTTCTAAAGAAAATCTCATTTTAGATACAGAAACTGGTTTTCAGCAATGTGATATTTTCACACAATTTTCTAGCTGGCTTGGCTGCTTCAGATGAAGGTCAAGTGATTAGCCCAAGGTCACAGACTGAGTCATTGACTCAGTCAGATTAGAATTGAGGATTCTGCCTACTGGAGAACTTTATTCGGGGAGACAAAGACTGTAATAAGACAGAGACATATTTCAGCACAGAATAATTTTTTTTTTCCTCCGGCTTAATATAAGTTTCACTATCTACTACAAAACATTTTTATTTATCCAGGCTCTACATGATTCTGGGTATCCTGCTTTTCCTTTGGCTACTGACACCTTCCAGAAATTCCTCTGGCTTCTGCTGAGAGATAATCAAATATGCTTTGACTGCAGTGGGCTTAGATTAAGATTAGAATTAGTTTCATTTCCTGTGTCCCTGTTTGCTTCAGAAGAATAATTTTAGATACCTTATCTTCATTTGGGTGAGTCGCTAAGGTGGATTAATTATGCTATTTGATGAGAGTAAGCAGTTAGGTGAATTATCTGCTCTTTCACTCCACTGTATCCTATCTCTCTCCTCTGTGGAGGCCTGGTAGCAGGGAATACCTTTGTAACAGCAGATGGCTCAGCACCATAGCTTGGCTTCAGATGGGGGAATGTGCAAAAATGTATCCCATTTCATCTTGCATTTGCTTGGCTTATTTTCTTTAGTCTCCTAGTTTGTTACTTCTTCTGCTTAAATACACCCATGTCTTATGTCCTCAAGTGTGTGGTGTGACTGGACTGACCCCTCAGCTCGTAAACTGTAATGCAGCAGAGTCACACTGAGCTGTGAACAGCAGTCCTTGGGTCTGCTCTGTCTGTCTTGGTGTCCTCTCCTGAGCTGCAGGGATCGCTGCCTGGAGAAGGTGCCCTTGCCCAAGGGCAGGGGATGATGTCCAGCAGGAATCCTGCAGCTGCAAAGTTTATGTCTTTTAAACTTCTGTCAGGTGTTGTTTTGTTTTCTGTTAAAAAGGAATAGAAATATCCCACCAGGTAATACCAAACTAAAATGAGTCATAAGAGGACTGACATGTCTTTTAGGTTTTAATTGGCAAGACCAGAGCACAGCTTGTTTCTGATAAGAATGTCAGCTGCAGTCTTTTGGTGTAAAATTTTATGGAAAACAAGAAACTTATAATTTTCACAAGCCCTATGTGCAGCACAGTACAATCTAAAATTTCTGTTAATTTGCAAATATATATTTAAACACCATATTGCATTCTTCTACAAGAGAGTTTTTTATTTCACTCATCCAAAAAGAAATCCCTGGTGTGTGTGTACATTGTTATAAATATTTACTTGGTCATTTGATTTCAGCATACTGATGAAGTATGTGTATACATAATACAATATAAAATCCTGTACTGTTTGTACATGTGTTCAGCTGATAAGAAATATGTTTCTGAAAAGTTTAGATACAAGATGAAAAAAAATGTTTGTGATGTAGAAGACTCAGCTTTTAAGATCCAAAGAGCCTCATTTTCATGTAACAGCTGAAAGATTGGAAGCAGGGAATAAATATTCCTTTTAGAATATAGTTTTTAGTTTTAGTGTTATAGTACAGAGTGAAGAATAATATGTATCACGATTTTGATACATATTATTCCTCACTCTGTACTATAGAGCATCTGTTTGTACATAATAGCAAACAGAGATTTTTCCAAGGGCAGTTAAAAGGCCTGACAATACCTAAAAAATTTTCCCCTGATTGTTTTTTAAACAGTAATGAACTGAGATATAGGTTAATGTATTAATTTGGTATCAGAGATGAAAAAGTTTTTGTGATTATATTTTTGCCTTTGCACTTAAGAGCTGTTTGTGTAAATGCTCACAGAGAGTACTGTTTGCTGTATGAAAAAGAGATTTTAATGTTTAGCTTTTGAATTCTATTTGGATTTTCAAATATTGAAAACAGTTGTAGGTCAAATTTATTCAAATATGTCGAATTTATTTTCCATTTTTGCAAGAGAACTAATAATGCTCTGTGTCTTTGATAATTTTTCCTAATTTCTGTGTTATCAAGGTCTACTTCACTAAATTTTCTGGTATTGCACATTGTACAGCATGATCTGCATGTTCCATTTATTTTGAGGTATTCAGGCAGAAAATGATCTGATTATTTGAGCTTACTAGGGAATATTATATAGATCCATTACCACAGTCTCCCTTTTTAAAGTTAGGGTGACAATTTAACTTCTGTGCTTCAGTTGCTCTTCTCTCCAAATTGAGGACACCCCTCTTTGCCTACCTTCACTAGGTTTTCTCCACTTAGACTGCAAATTCTTTGCACAATGAGAACAATTCTATCATTTATCATATTGCATTTGTTTGGGGGTTTTTACACCCTAACAAAACTATATTCAAGTAGATGCTAAAATGTATTTGGTTTACTGCCATTTAAAGTGACCTCAACAGGCAGAAGAAATGGGCTAAAAATAAAGCAGAAAAAAAAGAAATGCACCTGGGTAGGAGTAACTCCGTATATTGAAAAGAACAGGGGGGCAAAATGATGGAGAGCAACTTGGTGGACATCAAGTTGTTCCTAAGCCAGCAAAGTGTGCTAGCAGCAAGGAAGCCTAGTAGCATGGGAGGGAAGTGATCATTCCCCTCTACTCAGCACTGCTGAGACACACCTGGAGAATTGTATCCACTTCTGGGCTCCCTAGTGCAAGAGGGACATGGAGATACTGGAGTGGGTCCAA
Organism: Ploceus nigricollis; assembly: GCA_013399945.1. Lineage (NCBI taxonomy): Eukaryota > Metazoa > Chordata > Aves > Passeriformes > Ploceidae > Ploceus > Ploceus nigricollis. Next base: position 248,484 of record VXBC01005863.1, on the reverse strand, counting down.
TAAATAGCCACAAAGATCATTAATGAGCCAGAGCATCTGGGGAACAAAGGGGTGCTGAGGGAGCTTGAACTCTTCAGTCTGGAGAAAAGATGGCTTTGGGGAGTACATATCTCATGAATCATAAAAGATTCATAAGGGTCCAGGCTCATCTCAGTGATGATCAGTGAAAGGATAAGATGCAATGAGCAAAAAACCAATAAGGGAAATTCCATTTAAATACAAGAAAATATTTTTTTACCCAGAAGGTGTTTCCAACACTGTTACAGGCTGCCCAAAGGGACCATGGAGTCTTCATGTTTGGAGATGTATGATGTCTGACTGGACATGATCCTGAGCTGTGTGCTGTAAAGGATGCTGCCCTGATCAGGGGTGTTTGGCCTAGACCTCCTCCATAGATACTTCCCAAACTCTCCCCTACTGTGATTCTGTCGTGTACATCCTGTCAATAGTAAGGTTGTTGTGCAGAGCAACAGTTTCACCCACCTGGAGAAGAATCAGTAACAAGAATGTTGAAGTGCTGCAATACTAAATTGTACTATTCATTCTATTCATGTGTCAATGTCAAATTTTAAATACTACAGATATGAAATCCTTTTTTTGTGATTTTTTTTTACCTTTTTATGCTTTAGCTTTAAAAGGTCTAGTGGGATCAGATAAAGCTGGTCACGTGGGTTTGTAGTTGTTGTGACTTTTGGTGGAAGTTTCCTTATTCTTCACATTCTTGCTTACTGTTTCACTTGAAATACTTCAGTGCATTTCAGTCTTCAAACAGAAATCTCAGCACAAAATATTATGTCAGCAAATCTAGGTAGCTTTGCACTGCATTTTTAGTACCATATATAGCTGTTTTCACGTCTTAAGACAGTTGTAATGAATATAGACTTCAAAGAATAAGTATTTCCATCTATTTTTTTGGAAAAGAAAAAACCAGACTGCATACTTGGGCTCAAGCTATATGTGCTGATTTCAGTGGAAGTACCATTTCATCCACTCTTTTAATTATTTCTTGCATGAGGTCAGGATTTCAATTTACTGTATTGTTTCCAAATACCAACACAAAATCATGCAACAATGGTTACAGTTAGAATTTCAGCAAATTCCATGGTCCCAGCTTCCTTATTTGGGTTGTTTATCAGACTAAATTCCATCTAATCTGCTTTTACTTCAGCCAAGTCAGTAACTGTGGATTTTGAGGGCTGAAGTGATTTCGTAGTGGGGAAAAGCACACAGGTAAGGTCACAGGTAAGATCATTAGGCACTAACTCATCATGCAGAGGTTTTATATTTTCACTCACTGTGCAACTGCTGCTTTTAAGTATTTCATGACCCTGCAAGTCCTCTGAAAAAACCACCCCTCTGCAGGTAACATATAGTGGTATTTGGTGCTGTTTAACTATCTCTCAGCCCAGTGATTATAAAGCACTTTATTCCAGTTGCCTTCTTTATTAAGGACGAGAAATTCTCATCACAAGGAAAAGTTCACTACCCATTGGTAGGTGTGGGAACAGAACAATTTACCTTTGCACTGCTACATTTTATTATAATCAAAATGAAAATGAGAAGGAAAAAAAAAAAGAAGTAAATTTTGAGTCCTGGTCCCTGATCACTGTTTAAAAGAATGAGAATCAGTGCAGCAGATCAACTCCCCTGCACTGGGCTTGCCCAGATGAGGGCAAGGCTACACAAAGCTTTGCTTTTCCCTTTGGCACACACACACACACGCACACACACACACACACAGAGTCATGTGCACATGCACACACTTAATTTGTTTTTACACCAAGCTGAACTTGCTGTGATGGAAAGGCCAAATGTGTGGAAACATCTTCACTGACATTTGCGAACATTTGTCAGCTTAGATAATGCCATTCAGATTTGTGATGGCAGCAGGAGAGACTGCATGTGTGGACATTTGAATAGCTGCATAATCCTCTTTCTGATATTCTACACATTGAGCAAAATGAAAGCAGAAGTAGTAAAATTATGATTATTAATTAATTATTATTAAATAATTACTCATTATTTATGGTTTTCAAAATATATAAACTTACAAAAAATCTGAAATATTGAACAAAACTTTTGATCAGCTTGCTAGTTTGCATTACAATGTTGTGCTTTTTAAGTTCATATATAAAAAGCAATAGTTTTACTTCTCCATCTCCTTGAAAAAAACATCTGTGGTCTATTTCTGAGTGATAATATTTAGAAAAAAATGCAATAAACATCTTGATTTAATACAGAAGGCAACAAACCAACATAAGGAGTCATTTTTCTTCCACAGCTGAACACCATGGAAGACCATACCATAACTACTTATCTCTGAACTTTAATTCCAGATAATGTGAAAAAATCAGTCATATTCTAAAGTAATCAGGTTGTGGCACTTTGTAATAAATGCTTCTTCAGTTTCTTCATAAGTGTTGCCATCACTAAGTAACTAAACTGTAACTGCACACAGAGTGTGACAAAGTGCAATTTTGGTTCTTATTTTGTTCTTACATCACTCAGTCTTGTGTGTTGGCTGTTTGATTTTGAACGAGATGCATCTTTGTAAACACAGGAAGTTACAAATCTGCACCTTCTTACATATGTAGCATCCTACAGTAGTACATGAATTAAAAATTATTCAGCTGAATTTAGGTTTGCTATGGTTCATCTGGGAGCCACTAAAGGACTTCAAAACTTGTCATGTTTTTTACCATAGCTGATAAATTTACATCTGATTCTTTTTTTTCTTTCCATTTGTCATCAAAATTTTATTCTTTCATCTAACACTGTTTCAGTCAGCTTTACTTGTCATAGAGTTCTTAAATGTTAAAGAAGATGGGACAATCTTGACAGCTTGAAAATTTTTTAAACAGCATGAAACTTTTCATGTATGTACTCATTCCTTTACTAAAATTCCTGTACTAAAATTGTTTGTTGGGTCATAACTAAAAGATTTTACCGTCCTGAAACTCATATTTATTGAAAACAAAAATGAAAAATATAAATGCCATGGTAGTTTTGATCATCATTTAAAGAACATTAAATTGCAGGTTACATAGGAAGAATATATTTAGAACGCATCTAATGTTGTCTGTCTTTTGAAACAGGAATTTGTACTTCATGAGGAATAACCTTATTTGTTAAGGAAAATATCCTTTTCCAGCTTTCTCAATTCTGTAGAAGGTGGATCCCACAGTGGAGAAAGGGGATGTGGTGTTTGGGGAGGGGGGTTCCTGAGGTGGGGAAGTCCCAAGTGAGTGCCAAAACATGCCCAGAGCCAGCATCTGGCCCAAGAGTAGATGAGGAGGCACATGTGTGGTGGGCTGGGGTAACAGCAGCCACCACCTCCCCCCACACACATCAGGAATCTCAAAGGACTGCAAATGACCTGGAGCACAAATACAGGCTGGACAAAGAATGGACATAGAGCAGCCCTGCTGAGAAGAGCTTTGGGGTGTTGGTGGATGAAAAGATGGACATGACTTGGCAATGTCTGCTTGAAGTCCAGCAAGTCAAATGTATTCTGGGCTGCATCTATAGCAGTGTGGGCAGCATGTGGGAGGAGGGGATTTTGCCCTCATGAGACCCCACCTGGAGGGCTACATCCAGCTCTGGGATCCCAAGCACAAGAAGGACATGGACCTCTCAGAGTGAGTCCAAAGGAGGGCCAAGATGATCATGGAGCACCAATCCTGTGAAGACAGACTGAGAGAGTTGAGATTGTTCAGCCTGGAGTAGACAAGACGCACTGTGTCCTCTGAACATATAGAGGGGCTTCTAAGAAGAAGAGATACTTTTTACTACACTGGAAGAATGAAATTTTTCATGGGGAGAGTGGTGAGACACTGGTACAGGTTGCCCAGGGAAGTTATGTATGTCTCATCACTGCAAGTGCTCAAAATCAGATTGAATGGGTCTTTGAGCAATCTGATGTAGTAGAGGGTGTCTCTACCCATGAGAAGAGGTTTGGACTAGATAATGTTTCAGGTGTCTTCTGACCCAAACCATTCTATAATTCTATGAAATGCAGAAATATGAATCAAAAATGGTCATGAAAAAATAAGAAAGGAGAGCTCCTTAATTTTAGAAGAAAGAATGCAAAGGAAGATAAGGTAATATCACATTCAGTGTGGAAGAAAGTGGGACCATTACCACAAATAATAATATAAGGTCAAGAAGAATATGAAGCCTGGCCAATTATCAGTAGTATATTTATATATAATGAATAGTAATATAATATTACCTTTATATAAATATAATATTATTATATTAGTGCATTATATAAATATAATGCACTAATGAATAGAATAGCAACTTGACAGGATAGTATTACTCACAGCATCACAGAATATTCTGAGTTGGAAAGAATCATTGAGTCCAAACCATAAGTAAATGACCCATATGAGGATTGAACCCAGAAGCTTGGTGTAATTACCACCAGGTTCTAACCAACTAAGCTGATCTCAGTGGCAAGATTGAAAATTCTATGTTTGACCCTCTAAGATAGAAATGTAACAAAGATTGATTA